>JAXQQM020071284.1:0-80129 GCA_034641835.2 Pinus albicaulis
TTGAGCTTCTTCGATCTTCAAAGAACCCGGATTAGCTCGATACCATGTTGGAATACCGAAAATTCCGTAATTAACAATAGAGAGAATAAACTCTCCTCTTCAACATAGAGAAATTAAAAATTCACTCACAAGAAACGAGTTTCAACTAAAAAACTATTTCATAAAAAAATCGGTTACAAGTTCTTCCTCTCACAGAGGGATTTACAATATATGCGATCGTTCACACACGCTCACAAAAAAAAATTTCTTCTAGATAAATACATTGTCGTGTATTTTAAATCCATGCTCGTCTCAAAATAAAACGCTCTTTTTTTTTAACACTCGCTATGCATAAATGTAATAATAATATTTTTCAACAGCTCGGGCCTTTACATTATATATGCGCCGCATATATTATAATATAAAACATAACATATTAAAACATTCGGTCCGGTCTTAACATAACGCGCGACCCCTTTTTAAAACTCCGATCTCCGATTCAACCAGATGCAATGACGGATTTAACTCCGGTTATTGCACATTGGGTCCGGAGCATCAATAAACGAATGACCAACCGCAAGTTCCGATTGCGATTGACTATCGGATGTGATGGCCATTTTTAATTCCACCTGTAAAACTCGTCGGTCCGAACTTTCAAACAAGTCTCATAGCCCACCAAACTTTTGATTGCGATTCGAATCGCGATGCGATTAATCAATTAAATTTGCTATGGTAAAGTCCATCGGTCCGGGCTTTAACATATGCGATCGGCCATAAAACAAACAAGTTTGATCTCCGATTGGGAGATGGATGCGATGGACACAAATAAACTCGCCATATAATACATGGTCGGGCCCGCCAATGGATAGTGCAATAGGGGGCATGAACAAAACACTCCCGATTGCGATGTTGCGATTGTATTGTTGACTGCCGCATGGTCTTGTGGACCCACGGGCCTCTACTGTGGTGGGAGGGCGATTATAATATAATACATGTGATTTGTATTATCGCATCGGCCCAAAAAAAAAGGGCTCTGTATCATAGGTTTGTTCGTTCCGCTTGCGGAACTCGACACATCAACAAGACACTTTGCAAGATATTCTTGCGTTTTACCGCCTCTGTCATTACTCCGCCGATTTAAATTGGTAAGGCTTTAAAGCCTATTCCAATATTTAATCAAAGCTATACCTGCTGGAGAGACTTTGAGTCTTGGCATTTAACTCTACTGTTAATGAAAAACGGCTACCGCCCTGTATAAAATATCAAGGGAATCAAATCCCATCTATTCTATACCGCACCCTCGTAGAGCTTTCCAATCCTTTGCAATTATATTAAGACCGCAGCAACCGCCTTGCCTTGGCTTCAATGTGTTGCAAATCTTTCACATCCGCAATTACCGCCGATTGACGGAATGTATTGAATTAATTTCCAACATATGCTATAGCTTTGGAAAACACCATGTAAGATATCTTCTTAGTTTCTCCTTCTCTTTTTTCTCAATTGCCACTCATGGTTCTTCCTTCATATTGGATCTATTTTTAAAATTTGAAGATTGAAATAGTAATTCTTCCTTTTCCACTTCTATTCATTGAGTTATTTCTAATTACCTAGCAAAGGCACGATTTCGTGAAGTTACCTTAGAAATGGGTTTTTCCTCCACTACACTCTCTTGATTGCCTTATCGCCCAAGATGCGTGTGTACTTATTGGTTATGGTGATCCATGGCTAAGATTAATTCCCATTAGTCCTTCGCCACCCGGCGTACACAGGTACTCTTGCAATCGAAAAAGATAGTTTTATTAGTGTGTTCACGGAAACCGAAGTATATTAGTTCTTGTAATCCAATGTTTCATATAGTGCACCGTTTGCTCAACGTATGAGATTGTTCCGGCCGATATTTTAGCGAATAAAAACTTTTGAGGTCTTATTTGGCCTCTTGCCGAGGCAAATAAGGCAAAAACTTATACTTTATTTCATTTTGCATTTCAAAAATCGAACTAATCGAACTAATGCTAGCATTAGTTCGATAGCAACAAATGTTATAGTGTCTATATATTTCATTTTCATCATGCCACCCTTATAGGAATAGTGTCCTTTCATTCTTTCGTTTCAAAGCTGCCACATACATTGTCATGCAAACAACGTGGCTGAAATATTGGCTACCTAGTGTCTGCATCTCAGCTTAGCGCCTAGTGTCTGCATCTCAGCTTAGCGTTGGTTTGGCATAAAACTGGAAACATTAGCTTTTCCGTTAGTTTACCTTGTGTCTGCATCTGAGTGCAGACAAACATTTATCTGCGCTGTTCTGCTTCACCGCCTCACCGCCAGCATCTTCAGAATGTTGTTCTCTTCATCCCGCTTCGATGAATGAATGACGTTCTAAACGAACGAATGACCGTACGAATGACCGTACGAATCACTGTAGGAACGAATGCCACCTGCTTCATGTTGAATCAGGGAATCATATATGATCCCAAGGTAAGTAATAATCGATTCTGGCTTCATTAGATTTCTGAAGATTTCAATTTTTGTAGATAAAACTCAAAAAATGTACCTACAGTTACATGTTTAGTCAAAATCTCGAAGTCGTCCAAATTCACCAATCTGCATTTTAAAACACTAAGAAACTTTAAAACACTAAGAAACAAGCTAAATGGTAAGTATGCCAGACATTTTTTGCTATTTACGCTTCTTGTATATATACTCTTTTGCTTTGTCCTGTAAAGATACTGATTATTATGATTTATCATACTTTAGATTACCGTTTAACATTAATATGGAAACGTATTGTATGTGCCTATAAAAATCTTGGCAGGGACTTTATCTCGATATTCTAATATAGGAAAATTATAAAAGATAAATATATTAAATGACAGATTAAAATGATCTTTGTATTAGAATTTTTCATATAGATCAAATTGAAGGAGTTTGGCAAATTTAATAGCTGGTGCATGAGATTCAGAAAACTTTGAAAATTTTCAGAACAAATCACTGAATGCGGTGACTAAGCTCCAGACATCAGCGATGAGAACCAATATGCCGAAATTTTCACCGACAGTAAGAGATTCCAGCTCTTTCCTGAAAATGTCTATCCTCGCATGACCCTGTTGAGTAGCAAAAGCTGAACCGTGAGCCGCCATTTCACAACTGCTATAATTTAGAAAAAATCATCTATATTTTCTTATAAATAAGAGGTGTCTAGACATAATTTAAATCATTTATCAAAGAATAAGATGTTGCTGGCCAAAATTAAAATAGGAGACAATTGTGTGGGAAGCCATGGTAATCACTTAAAATCAAAACAAATTATCGGTCACTGAAAATGCCTATCCTGGAATGACCCTGCTGTGCCGCTAAATCTGAACCGTGAGTCGCCATTTCACAACTGTTATAATTTAGAAAATCAGATATAATTGCTTATAAATAAAAGTTGTTCAGACATAGTTTAAATTATTTCTCACAGAACAAGAATGTTGATGGCCAAAATTAAAACATGAGCCAATGGTGTGGGATGTCATGGTAATCACTTAAAATCAAAACAAATTATCGGTCACCAATCCAGGATATCCAACCAAACTTATGTTGGGGTTTCAAAGGAAATCTGGCACAGTAAGAATGAAATTAAAACAATTTAATTCAAAAAAAGTGTATGAAATGAAACTGACCTGAAGAACTTCTAGAAAGGTGCTATCTCATAGCCTTCTGCAGGAATAATTCTGTCACTGCCACTGCATTGAATAATGCTATACATTCTAAGCTTCTGAGCTCCTATGCCTCGGGCGAAGGCTTCAGCTTCAGTAAATTGGTAGGATTGAAGCTTCCATAAATTAGTATGGTTGCCTGCTCTTCCAGAGGCTTGTCCCACAGGCGCCTGAGATCGTCGGCTCCCAAGGTCATCCAGGCTGCTGCTATTGAGACCGTGGAGGCCACCAGCACTTGGCTAGTGGAGAAATCGATCAATGCTATTCAATTTTTTCTCCATCGATGCAGTCAAGAAGCCCAATTCTGGTCACCCTGGGCTGCCTATGGACTGTGCCTTAATGGGTCATATATTATATGATGAGCTCATGAAGTATAATCGCAGGAATCGATATTCATATTGGTTTAACGGAGATCAGTTTGTGATGAGCGTTGGACATGAGTGCATGTTGCAGTAAACTCTCTAGCATCTGGCAGGTTAGTATATTGCATTCAATATCCAGGAATGCCATTTGACGGTTCTTCTGTCCAGCACTGGTGGGCAAGCCCAGAGATCGATATCTATAAAGGTGGTGCATACAAGTGCATTGCATGCCGGAACCGGATCTCTAAACGTGGGCCAGACACGTGCATTGCATGCCGGAACCTGATTACTTACTTTGGGCTTTCTTCAAAACTTGGCTATAGGCCGATGGCTGTTGGCTTGATCGCACAAATCCCACGTCTCAATTATCCAGAAAAAACCCTACCAAAACAATTCAAAAACTATGATAAAATTTTTTCAAAAAAATATATCGCATATCAGGAACTATCGAGTATTTCTTCTAACCAGCCATCGTTGACTTTATGTGATGTGCTTTGGTTGTATTTTCCTTAAGCGGAAGTAGTTTTGAACTACTGCACTAATATCGTTAATTAACCAGCCGCTAGGGTTCCACCCACGCAAGGTTCCAACTAGATCCTTGGGTTTTACAGCGAAATCCTTTGTATTTGGAAAGCTGGCTATTTGGATCAAACAATAAGTGCAACCATAAGACTGAAGCAGATCCGCAGATATGTGGATGCTAAGGTGTAGGACCCACATCGAACTTGAAGCTAATATATCTTGCAAATCATTCGGTGGTTAAAGAAGTGTGAAGCAGCGTAAAGAGATGATCGCAAAATCCTGTATTAAAACTCTAAGATTGAGATGAATCCAACTGAGTAACATGCCTCCGAGTTGACAAAGTGGACATTCAGGTGAAATAAAGAATTATGAGTGAAGAGACATCCAGGCATATGGAGTATATATGGTTCTGCAAAATATCAAGGTAATCGGATTCTAGTAGTATCCAAATTGGAGTAGCATCCAAACTCTAGAAGAGTGCAGTGCATCTGGACCACTGTGTGGACCTTGCAAGTAGAGGTATCCGGTTTTTTAATTGAATCCAGGCTATACAGCATCCAGGTGGTACATAGTAAGGTACTTCTAGATCCATTCAACCACCACACCAAATGAGCAAATCTTGTTAAAACTTTAAGGTTTAACGCTTTTGCATTATAACGAGGAAATTTCAACGGGCGAGGCTGAAAGATCTTGGTTCCCTTTTGGCCTAAGCACATAGTTCCAAACCCTTAGTGATGTGATGGTGTTGAATTGAGCCCGGGTTACACAATATATATATTAGTGCAGTAGTTCAATATATAGGTGTTGAATTGAGGAACCTATATATAAATGCTTTTGGTTGTATTTTCCTTAAGCGGAAGTAGTTTTGAACTACTGCACTAATATCGTTAATTAATTGCACTAATATCGTTAATTAATTGTTTCTTCCCTCTATCAATCTCTATTTATACTTTCACCCTCCCCAGTATTGTTCTCTTCACCATCTTAGTTTATTTATTTTTTTCTTCACAATCTCATCTGATCTCATTTCATTTCTTTCCTTCGGTGAATTTTTCTTTTGGGTCGATATCAATGGCGGCTTCGAAGCTGGTATTAGTTTTTGGAATTTGCATTTTTACCTTTTTCTTTCTATTTCCTGTAACAGCCATAGAAGACGATCGTGACTTTGGAAACCTGCAGGCAACGACAATAGTGGGTAAAATACCAACTATTCACTTTTGTCTTTATAATAAATGCACAATTTGAATCCCAAAAAATATATCTGAACATTGAAACAAAAAATTAATCTAATTGTAAAATTGTTACTGGTTGTAAAATTGCTCAATGTGTGTGCGTTCAAGGCCGGTAGCACCGCATACGATGGGTGAGTTTGTTAAAGAGGGATGTTATTGCTGCCATCTGTGCCGCGATTAAACAGGGTGCTGCAAATGGTGCGGAGGTCATGGCTGTTAGATGGAATCATAATAATGTTTGGGTGCATCGGATGCTTTTACATAGCAGCAAAGACACTGGTTATGTTTCACGGCGCAACCATGGATCCATTACTGTTTATGTTTTCTTGTTTACTTGGGAGCTAAACTATGACACCCCTTAGCTACTTTGATGACTGATTTTATTTCAGCTTCTTTATTGGAATACTGCAAAAGAGGTTTCTCTTACATTAAAGAATAGAGTTCGTTGCCTCTAGGCAGGGACTGCGTTACGCAGCGATTCTTATTGGTTTGATACCATTCTGTAGAGTTATTCAATTATTTTATTGTATTTTTACTTGCATATTTCAGTACTAATTATGTCTCTTTTTGCAAACCCGGCTCTATGGCGGACAAAATACCGCTCATACATTATCACGGTATGACATTCTTTTGTCTAATTCCCATTTGTTTGGTTTTTTGTATTTATCTATGCAAGGAACTTCCGAATTATCAGCCTTTAATTGTCTATTCATGACTACAAATATAGTCCCGAGGGGGAAGGTTCCAGTTACTGAAAGTGCACCACGACATATTAACGCTGACTTTCGACTTCTAACTTCTACATGTCAGAATTATTTGAGTTACTCACAATCTGCATGAAACCCTCATGATGTACAACTGTGAGTAATTTTGTTTGTTGTTGTAACCCAAGTCGGGGTTTCCTTGTTATAATTTATAACCCTACCAGGGTAATGGTTTTTTTTATACGAAGGCCATGAATCTTGATTTTTGATTTTTTTCTTTTTTCTCGAGGCTATTTGCATGTACGAATATAACACGTTACTTTTTGTTCATATTTATTTTTCTTTTGGACTAAATATCAGGACTATATTTGCAATAAACCTGGAAGTCATTATTTGAATTATGGCAAAAGTAATTTTTAAATTCTCTATCATTATATGACCATGGATTGGAAGAGTGCTTTTCCTTTCATTTGTATAAAATTAGTAATCTCATCATTTTTAATATACTATTTATACCTTAGTTTGAGGAATTTGTTTACCTTCCTTATTATATGTCCCAAACTCCGAATTATTGAATAATTATTAGTATACAGTTGAGTATATTACTGTTCTATAATATTTATTATATGTGCCGAACTATGAATTATTGAATAATTATCATTGTATAGTTGAATATGTTAACCTTCTATAATATAGTATGGGTTTATTCATTATTTCCTTTTTAATGTTTAATAATAATAATTATCAAATATTAACATTTCTTAGGAATGTATAAATTATTATTGAATTGCCACCTTTAGGCATTATTTTTCTTACACAAATTCCAAAATTTCAAATTTATATCTATTCTTTATAAGAACTTCAATTTATACAGGTGTGTGTATATATATATATATATATATATTCCAAGCTTCACTGTAATGAATAAACCATTTAATAATTTATTTATTGACATGCATATTTCCCGTGTTCCATATTTCCTCTTCCGAGGGTTTTACGCACATAATCTTTGTGTACTTTATCTATATTAAAAACTTTTGTTCAATTACAAATGTCAACTTTTATATATATATATATATATATATTTCTTTCCATCAAATATTCAAAAATATCTCTCAATGCTCAAAGAAACTATATGAATTAATACTTAAAAGTAACTTCATTACCTACATATTATTTAGGAAAATCACTTAATTCCTTGCACTCAATCCTTAGCATCGTATAATTTATGGTTTATGGTGCTACTTAGGATATGAAGGGTATAATTCTTTACATGTTGTTCACGTCTCAAGTGCAGCCATTGCATAATTTAATCCCGAAAGGTGACAACGCAAAGGTAATTACTGTGACGAGGGAACTTTATCATTATTTGCAGACATGCATGAAGTTGCTAAGAGATCAGAAGGATGTTGAAGGACTCTAGGAAGGACTCTAAGAGTTGATAGACTCATCCGCTCAGAAATAAGAATCACGCAGCGTGCCGCACACAAAAACTTTCATCGACATAAGAAGAGAACCTAGAGGTAGGGAGATGAGAGTAACCGCAAATTAGGGAGTATGATATGGATCAAGTAATTATGGCTTTAGGATCTGATGCCGTGTGTTTCCTAATAAAATTTGGGAGCGAATAAGAAAAACATAGTTGCAATGGTCATCGATCCAAATTCGATAATGGTCAACCAATAGAATATCATCCCTATGGGAAGGTTGCGTGGTGTTATAGTAAATATTGAAGGCGTGTGTGCTATTGCATATTTCGAAGTAATTGAAATTGTAGATGCCAAAAATCCATATTTGATGTTGTTTGGATTGGATTGGTCTTCTAATACCGATGTGATAATTAATTTGAAAAAGAGAAAGATGGTGTTTGAACGAGGCAATATGAGGGTCATTGTTCCTCTCAACCCACCAAAAGGAGTGCACTATACAAAGCCTTTTTGGTCACATCGCGATGCAGTAGATTGATAACATCTACAAGATAATGCCTAAGGAGGAACAATGGATCAATCCCATTAGAGATGGAAAAATAAGTCAACATGGCAGCTTCCTCTATTACAAACTCGATGACGAGCTATAGAATTAACAGAACATGTTGCATGAAGTCTCTACCGACGATGAAACATAATCACAACATCACTTCGTTGCGTAACTTCATAGGTATGTAATTTTACTTATTATGATGGGATAGGAGATATCATTGTTTCTTGATGAATTTGAAAGGGAAGCTCCAGAAGATAAGAGGTTCCAATATAATATTCCCAATTTTCCATTAGATAATTGGAATATTAGAGTTCTTAATTTTCATAATTAATTAAGTAAATAAGAGGGTGGAGAGACCCACAAACCCAATATGAATAAAATCCACTTTTTATGTGTGTTTGTCAATATTTTAGAGATAGATTTAAATTATGGGCTAGTGGAGAAACTTCTTATATGAAGGAAGAGTGGAGATCATGGATCATTAATGTAAAATCATGCATCTTGGGAGGAGGTCGACTAAGATCATGGTGCATTCAAAGTAAGATCATAGAGCACTAATAATGAGATAGTGGAGAAGTCGTGCATTTAATTCACACATGATGGAGAGAGTGAGAATTAAATGTAGAGATGGTGGAGATCATGGAGAGACAACACAAGCCTTCATGGAGGCTAGCGGCCACGATACAATGCAATTATGAGGTGGGCCAAGGCAATTGAAGGCTCATAATATATATAATGAAGATGAAGGCACAATAGAAGGTGGGATTTCTATTATTATTTCGATCCGTTTAGATCTAGATTTGTCATATGACATTTCTATGCAGGCTTATGCTCTTTAGCTACATCTCGCAAGTTTAGCACACGTGATTTCGAGGGGAAATCCTACCCTTACCCATGAGGGACTTTGAGTGCCTACTTTGGGAAGGTTTCTATTGAGCTCTATTCATCATCAAGCATGGGTTCCATATTCGTCCACTCTCATATGCATATTCGGCCAGGAATAACACATTCCTTCTGAGGGTTTGAGTGGTGGTGGTTGTTTCTAGCACTTCACCTAGGAAACCTGGAGGATTCATCCTTTCACCTTGTGCTTCATGTTCATCCTTTTGGGAGAAGCAGATATATATCCAACATTTAGGCCATAATATTTTACCTCCATGCAATAGCGCCCCTTAAGGATTGCATAGATCTAAAGGAGGAAGGAAGTTTCTAGTCTTTCACTGAAATCCTATGAGGGACCATCTCCTCACTCGTACTCATCGTTTCCACAATTTTTGAGATGATTTGCCGTATTTAGCAACTAGAGAGAGCCTCCTCCTTGACAACGCATTTTTTTTCGCGTGTAGCAAGAGCCGCATTCGTGGAGAAGTTTGGAGGAGCTAGATCTTGAGATTTTAGCTTAAGGATATAAAGAAGGGATCAACTCTTCTTTCATTGAGCCGATTATATAACATTGTAGCCATCTATTATTCGCCATGTTATAGATTTGCATACCCGTAGTCTATATGTGCAAGCCCTAAGAGGTTGATTTTCTTAGATTGCTAGATCTAGAAATCCTTTCTCAGGTTATCTTAGATGTCCATCATAGAGCCCATATCCGTAGTTTCAAGATCATTAGAGCTCTCTAATCGCCAAATCTACACTTCTATATTTTCCGGTAGTTACAATCCCAATATTTGCGTAGGGAAAGCATAGTTTTCCTCCCAAAAGATAGCGTTATGCCTCTGTGGGATCATTTTAGGGTCATTCTAGGCCATCTCTTTAGCTTCGAGTGTCTCATATTTTGAGCATCGTTGTACTAGTTTATCCACCTCCTATATAATAAAATGGCTCGCCTATTATGTACATTTTGATGGTGTATTTAGATTAAATGTTTACTTTGCTACGTATATTATATTTTGTTTTTCTATTACTAGATTCTTCCTTTTGGGATATTACATCCAATATTTGGATGTATCTCTCGAGATGTACATTAGATGGTGGGGTACTCATAAAGAAAATATTGGAAGTTGAAAAGAGTATCACAGATCGATGAAGATCATATTTGGCTAAGTAAATACTAGAATCAAAGTGAAATATGATGGAAAGAATGACCTCGTGAGCATATTTTTCACTTGACTTAAGCTTGGGTCGAAGATCCAGAAACCGTAATGGGTACATATATTTTTTCACACCTTGCATCCAATACCTATGAATTGGTATATTGAGACAAAACTCGACATGGAAGAGTGAATTGAACATATTTTGTCGAAGGGTTCCCTACCGACCGTATTTTTGGAGATGACTATCATTGCATAGATGAAGCTCTTCTCGCAGTCAGTAGAGATTTTTAAGACTACAACTATGCTAAATTGGACACAACCGATTAGACCGTGCAGCTTGCAACATACACTAGAATGCTATAATGTGACAAGAGAAGAGGATGATAAAGATCCATGCAATATTGATATACCAGAGTCATAAGGACATCGGGAAGTTGTTGGATCGAAACCCGAGATCCCGACATAACGCAACCTATGAAGAAAAAAAGGTGAATATTGGGTTAGAAGAAGAACCAAAATTTGCATCTATTAGAGATTATTAGGACGAAAACACCATTAGCAAAGTTGTAGAGTTGTTGCATGAGTATCAAGAACTCGTCCCCATGAAGTTTTTTGAATTGAAGGGTATAGTAGGAGACCTAGTAGTTATGAGGATTATGCTAAAACGGCATGAAGCCAAGAAAAGACCTTATAGGTTGAATTCGAAATATAAGGAAAAGTGAAGGCAAAGTTACAAAAGATGATCAAGGAAAGGATAATTTAATTGGTCAAAAAATATGAATGGGTAAGTCCTATGGATCTTTATTAGGAGGCTTATCATTTCATAGATTGTTTTTCAAAGTTACCATCGATCAAATTGCGTAGAAAATCAACATAAAACCATTTTTTTCATGGATTGGGGTTGTTACCCCTTGTGATGCCTTTTGGGTTGAAGAATGCTCCTACCATATTTCTAGAGTTGTAGTCAAAACTTTAAACGAGTATATACAAAAAAATTTGAGGTTTACTTTGATGATTGGATAATATTTGGGTAGCTCAAGAAGCATGTTTCTAGCTTGAGATTGATGTTGGATACCGACGCAGAACAAATATCATTGAATTTGAAGAAATGGATCTTTGTGGTCCCTTTGGTATAATATTGGGGCATGTTGTTTGTAGATAGGGATTGATGGTGGACCCTATGAATATTGCTTCTATTGTGAAGATAGAGCCACCTACGATAGTGAAGTAACCGTGCATGACACTTGTACATACCGGCTACATGAATTTTATAAAATCGTATGTGCAAATAACCACGCCAATGGAGAAGCTATTGAATAAGGATGTTACAATTCACTCGAGGAAGAATGCCAAAATATCCTTGACTTACCGAAGGAGAAGATGGTAATCGCACCTATTCTAGTTTTCCTCACTGGAATAACGAGTTTCATGTACATGTCAATGCATCTTGCATATCACGGGTACGTATTGGCACAACCAGGAGAAGAAGAACATCGGGGGAATTTTGAAGTCTAAAATTGCCTCTTAAGGAAATTATAAAATAATAGTGGAAATAATAAAATAAGATTAGATTACATCATCAAATATTAGAATGAAAAGAGAAAAAACTACTTTTTCAACTCATGTTTTCAACTTATATCATTATGTTAACTCAAATTTCAAGAGAAAAGACTCGTTGCATGCGTAATTTGATTCTTCATCCAAGGAGTACCCATGTTGCATACTTTTGATGGACTGCACATGAAAAATGAGGAATACACGAAAAACATGATTGCAATCATGTTTTTCATCTATTTCTCATTTTTCGTGTAGCAAGGTACATCGAATGTATGCAACATGGGTACTCCTTCGATGAGGAATTAAATTTGGCATCCAACGAATACTCCTGCTTGAAATTTGAGTAAAACCTTAGGGAGATACATTAAAAATACAAGTTGAAAAAATAGTTTTATTATTTTATTATTTTTAAACCTTTTACTTTTTTACCTCAAAAATGGTGAATCATCCCCCATGGTTGACATAATCATCTTCAATCCTATTGGTTCTTATAAATTTGATTATGGTTGTACATTTTCCTTAGGAGGTCCATTTTAGACCTCAAAAGTTCTCTATGATTGATCACCTTGTTGTTTTTGCAAGCATAAAACTGTTAGAGGCACAGAATAATTATTCTAACACTATTACCTACTTTTTAACGTAGCAAGAAAAACACCCGATTTTGAAAAGTGGTGATGTAGAATCAGTTTTTTTTTTCTTGAATGTTTTTGGCACTTTAATTTTTTTTATTTTTTTTTAATTTTTCTGTAATGCTTTTTATGTTGATTTTGAATAGTGGTGGCATATCATCACCAACGCTTTTTTAGAGGATTGATTTTGACACTATACATTTTCAAATGTTTTCTTCTTCCGTGAGATGTTTATTTTTAAGTGCATTTATGTATTTGTGTTTAAAAATAAAATAAAATATTTTTTTTTTAAATAAAAATTTGTAATGATATCCTCACCCTTTCACATAGATAAAAAATGAAAAGAGGGTCAATATTTTAAAGTTTATATTTTCTACAAGTTTATGTATTGCAAATTAATTTTTCAATGCACATCAAATAATTGTTGCTAAAAAACCAATATTTTGAATGATATGACAAAAAAATACAAATTTTAAATAAAAATAGAATGCAAAAAATACACTTCTAGAGACTTTTTGTTTAAAAAAACATGTTAAATAAACTAATTTTAGGGAAAATCTTAACAAAAAAACTTAGGAAAATAGCATTTTTACTGAATTTTATGTCAAAAAATAATAGTAATCACATGTTTTTTGCAAAAAATAAGGATTCGTCTCATAAAATATCGAAGTCTAAACATTACAAGTAAAACTGAATAATAGGTCTAAAAAATGAGCTTTGTTTGCAAGCATAACTTAAAGATCCTCAACAATATCAACTAATACATGTTCAACATCATCTAGAACATCATCAATGTTTTCAGCAATAATTTTTACTTCATTTTGTCATTATCATCTCTAATCGTGGATTTTCATGTCTACAAAATCTTCCAAAGTGTTCTCGAATATTCCATACTGAGGTCTCCGAAAATTTTTACACTTGATCGATAAAATCCCTTTCTCAAACTTCAACTTATATTCAAGAGCATGGAAGGAATCCAAGAGCGTTAATTCTTTGTTGAATAAATTTGCATTGCACTGGGTCTTTCTCAATGGAAATGCAATTTCTTCCTTTTGGTAGGAAACATGCTAGTGTTGTACCTAATCATCAAGTACAAAAGAAATAAGTAAGAAAATTAGTATAAAGACATAAAAATTAAAAATTAAAATATTTAAATTTAAATTTGTATAATAAAACTTACCTGAACTTGAAAATAGATCCAAAACCCAATCTCCTTCTTTGATAGCACCACTTGGCCTGCATCTGGCCCCTGACAGGGCGGAGGGTTATTTTGAGAATCGCCCTCCACCCGCCAGGGGCCGGAGGCAGGCTGGACAACCCTCGATGGCACCACCCGGCCGACCTCTGCCCAGCTGGGGGCGCTTCTCAGAATCGCTCTCTGCTAAGCTAGGGGTGATTATCAGAATCACCCTCTGCCTAGCCAGGGGTCGAAGGAAAGCTGGGAAACCCTCAATGGCGACACCCAGCCAGCCTCTGTCCAACCGGGGGTTATTCTTGGAATCACCCTCCTCCCAGCCAGGGGTGATTCTCGGAGTCGCCCTTCGCCTATCTAGGGGTGATTCTCAGAATTTCCTTTTGCCTAGCTGGGGGCTGGAGGCAGGCTGGACAGCCCTCGAAAATGCCACTAGGCCGGTCTTTGCCCAGCCAGGGGTTATTCTCGGAATCGCCCTCCTCCCAGCTAGGGGTGATTCTCGGAATCACCCTCCGCCCAGCCGGGGGTGATTGTTGGAATCGCCCTCTGCCCAGTCGGGGGTGATTCTCGGAATCAATCTCCGCCCAGTCGGGGGCGATTCTGGAAATTAACCTCCGCCCAGCCGGGGGCCAGAGGCAGGCTAGACGGCATCGTAGAGGGCTGCCCATCCTACCTCCAGCACTCAACGACGCCACCTGGCCTGCCTCCAGCCCCCGAATGGGCAAAGGTCGATTATGAGAATCACCCCTAGCTGGCTGGAGGGTCGGAATTGTCCTCTGCCCAGCCGGGGGCCGGAGGTAGGTTGGGCAGCACCATCGAGGGCTGCCCAGCTAGGTAGAGGGAAATTCTTGAAATCGCCCTCCTCCCAGTCGTGGGCTAGAGGTAGGCTGGGCAGCCCTCGACGACGCCGCCTAGATTGCCTCTAGCTCTCGGCTGGGTAGAGGGAAATTCTGAGAATTTCGCTTGGCTGGGTGGAGGGAGATTCCGAGAATCACCCCCACCGTCAAGGGTTGTCCAGCCTGCCTCCAGCCCCCGGCAGGGCGGAGGGCGATTCTCGAAATCACCCTCCACCCAGACGAGGGCTGGAGGTAGGCTGGGAAGCCCTCAATGGTGTTGTTTGGCCATCCTCTGCCCCTCGGCTGGGTGGAGGATGATTGCCCCCGGCTAAGCGTAGGATGATTCCGAGAATCGCCCTCCACCCAGCCGAGGGCCGGAGGCCAGTTGGGTGGCACTGTTGAGAGCTACCTAGCCTGCATCCGACCCCAGGTTGGGTGGATGACGATTTTGAGAATCATCCCCAGATGGGTGGAGGGTGATTATAAGAATCACTCTCCATCCAGTAGGGGGCGATTCTAGGAATCGCCCTCCACCCAGCCGGGGGTGATTCTCGGAATCACCCTCGGACTCGCCCTCCACCCATCCGGGGGCGATTCTCAGAATCCCCCTCTGCCTAGCCGGGGGTGATTCTAGCAATCGCCCTCCGCCCAGCTGGGGGCTGGAGGGAGGCTACGCATCCCTCTTGGATGTAGGCTGGGCGATGCCATCGAGGGCTTCCCAGCCTCCCTCTGGCCCCCGGCTGGGTAGACGGCAATTCTCAGAATCACCCTCCACTCAGTCGGGGGCTGGAGGCAAGCTGGGCAGCCCTTGATGGTACCACCCCGCTAGATTTCGGCCCACGACTGGGCTGAGGGGGATTATTGAAATCACCCTCCACCCAGTCAAGGGCCGGAGGCCGGCTGACAGCATCGTCGAGGGCTACCTAGCCTACCTTCATCCCCTAGATGTGCAGAGGGGGATTCCAAGAATCGCCCTCCGCCCAGCCGAGGGCCAGAGGGAGGCCGGAAAGCCCTCCATGGCATCACCCAACCTACATCCGAGAGGGCTCCCTAGCCTTCCTCCGGCCCTCGGCTAGGCGGAGGGTGATTTCTAGAATCACTCCTAGTTGGGCAGAGGGTGATTTTGAGAATCACCCCCAGATGGGTGGAGGGTGATTCCGAGGGTGATTATGAGAATCACCCTCGGCTAGGCGGAGGGCGATTCCCGAAATTTCCCCTGACTAGGTGGAGGGTGATTCTGATAATTTCCTTCCACCCATCCAGGGGCGATTCTCAGAATCGTCATTCGCCCAGCCGGGGGTGATTCTAGGAATCGCCCTCCACCCAGCTGGGGGCCGGAGGGAGGCTGGGCATCCCTCTCAGATGCAGGCTGGGCGACACCGTCGAAATCACCCTCCACCTAGCCGGAGGTCAGAGGCAAGCTGGGCAGCCCTCGACAGTGCTGCCCAACCTATCTCCGGGCTAGAGGCAGGCCAGGCAGCTCCATCGAGCGCTGCCCAGCCTGCCTCTGGCCCCCAGCTGGGCTAAGGTCGATTCTTGAAATCGCCCTCTGCCTAGTGAGGGGCCAGAGGTAGGCTGGGTAGCACTCAATGGTGTCGCCCGGCTGGCCTTCGGCCCCCAGCTACGTGGAGGGTGATTCCGAGAATTTCCCTCAGCCTAGCCGAGGGCTGCATGTTGGTCGGGTAGCGCCGTCGAGAGCTGCGCAGCTTGCCTCTAGCCCGCTGCTGGGCATATGGCGATTCTCGGAATCACCCTCCGCCCAGCCGAGGGCTAGAGGCAAGCTGGACAGCCCTCGACGGTGCTGTCTGGCTAGCCTCTGGCCCCCGGCTAGGCGGAGGCCAGCCATGTGGCACCTTCAAGGGCTGCCTAGCCTGCCTCCAGGCCCCGACGAGCGGTAAATTAATTTTTATTTTATTTTATTTTTTTCAAGCACAAACTATATAAATTTTTTTTTTTTTTTTTTAAACAAAAACTAATAAAGAAAAAAAAAACTATTTAATTAAAATTTTAAAATATAAAAAAATAGTAAAACCAAATTAAAAAATATGTTTTAAAAATAAACAAATAAATATAATTTTTTTTTTTTAATTTTAATTTTTTTTTAAATTAAAAGAAATATTATTTAAAATATAAATAAACAATAAAAAAAAAATAATTTAAAATATGCTTTAAAATTTAAACAAACATATATAAGAAGATTTTAATTTTAAATTTTATTTTCTTAAAACTAAAACAATTATAATTTAAAATATGGAAAAACAATAAAAAAAATTAAAAAAATATGTTTTTATATATAAACAAACAAATTTATGAATAATAAATTTTCATTTACTTGTTCATTTTAAAAAAATGTTTATGTCATAATTTCATGGTTCAAGTATCTTGAAAACTTAAGATTTAAAAACTTGAGATTTACAACTTGTCATTAAGGTTTTTATGCGCTACGAAATTTTATCATTAATGTTATGGTTGAAAATAATTACATTTTAGGGTTTCTTAGAGTCAAGATATTTTATGTTTAACAACATGGATAAAAATTGTTCGAAATGATAAGCCCTTCAGACATTATTTTGTTTATATTTAACATCCACTATCAAAAAATTTAGAATTTTATGATTTTTCAATGTCCTAATATGTTGTCTTTAATTCCATTGTTACAATGTGTCAAAACTGTGACACAATGTTTTTTTTTGTTATTCCAGCATCAACTCGTTTTGTTTTGAGGGTGTTTTTTCAATAATTTTTTCAAGAAACAATTTCGTTTTTAGCATGATTTTATAAAAAGGTGAAATTTGACCTTGAGAAAAAAATAAATGCATTCAGGAATACACAACTTTTGTTTTTGGGGCATTTTTTTATGTTTTTTAAGTCTTTTTGGGCTAGAGTTCCCGTTTTGAGGTAATAGTTCCCATTTGATCAATAACATTTTTTTCTACGATAGAAAGAGAGGGCTTGGTTATGTTTTATGCATTAAATAAGTTTAGGAATTATTTGTTGGGAGCGCACTTCAAGATATTCCCTTATCACTATGTGTTGAAGTATTTGGTGAATAAGCCTGTTTTGGGAGGGAATATCTGTCTATGGTTGTTAATATTCAAAGAGTATGATTTTAAAGTTATAGTCAAGCTAGGAAGATTGAACATTGAACCTGATATTTTTTCAAGGATAGTGACAGGCAAAGAATCCACGAGCATTGAGGACAAACTGCCTGATGCACAATTATTCACCATAAGGGTCACATATGGTAATTTTGTGGATATTATTAAGTTTTTGGCCACAAAGATGGCACCCACAGACTACACTACGCAATAGAAGAAGGAGCTAGTAGTCAAGTCAACTGATTTTTCATTGATTGCGGGACATTTGAATAATATGGGATTAGATGAAATATTGCGCAGATACATCTCTTAGCATGAAGGTAGAATATTTTGGCAGAAGCTCATGGAGGAGTTGCACGAGGACATTATGTAGGAAAGGCCACTACACAGAGGATTTTGCGAGCTGGGCCATGGTGGACCACTGTGTATAAGGATGTAAAGGGATTTTTTAAATCTTGTGATGCTTGATAAAGAACATGAAGACCATCTCAATGGGATGAACTACTATTGAATCCACAAGTGACGTTATAGGCATTTGATAAGTGGGATATTGACCTTCTCAGACCTATTAATACACCAAGAAAGAAGACTGGTGTAAGGTATATAATCACTGCAAAATATTATTTGACGAGGTGGGCCTAGATAAGCCATTGAAGTATTACAGTGATAATACTGACGTGCAATTCATGTTTTAGTATATTTTGTCTAGATTTGAGCATTTGAAGATCTTGATGAGTGACATGGGTTCAAATTTATGACATAAGACTATTGAGAAGATAACTGAGGAAATTCAAGTACATCATCAGAAGAGTACACCATATCATCCTCAAGCAAATGGGACAGTCAAATATTTCCATAAGATTCTAGACAATGCACTCATGAAGGTATGGAATGTGAACATAAATGACTGGGATATGAGAATTCTAGTGGTGTTATGTGCATACAGGAAAACATGCAAGAAGTGGACATGAAAAACACCTTTTAGGTTGGTCTATGGACAAGAAACAATCATGCTTATGGAGTACATTGTGCCGAGTTTGAGGACTGAAGCATTCATAGACATGGAAGACCACGATACAATGGAAGAAAGGATGGAGGAATTGATTTCTCTTGAAGAAGACATGTTTATTGTAGGGTATCATCAGAAAGTACAAAACGCAATGGAAAAATCTTAGCATGACAGGCATATAAGTCAGAACACATTCAAAGAAGAATACCTTGTACTATTATATGATAGCAATTTTTCGAAGTTCCCTGGAAAATTTCAAGCACATTGGTTAGGACCATATATCATTAGGCGTGTGTTAGAGGGAGGTGTAGTTCAGCTCACGAAATTGGAAGGTAAGTTGATGCCAGGATGAATGAATGGTAATTGATTGAAGATATAAAGGGATGAACCTATCCCTAGACATTGCACTAAATAATGAGAGGGGAAATCCTTAGTGCCACCTGCAGTTGAAAGTGGGCAATGGACTATAAACTACTCTATAGAAAGGGGCAATAGAAAGTGAAGAAGCCCGAAGGAATTGCAATGTGGGAGGACTTATTGTGACACAATGGAGGTTTTTCAAATCTCACAAGAAATATGACTGTTGGAAGGAAAACGTTGACGTGAAATGGAAGTTTGCATTAAAAAGAGTGGCGGAAGTGTGTTTATTGAACACAACTGGTCAAATATAGTGCCATATCTGCATTAAATGGTCCAAATATAAAGGAAATCATGGGGTTCAAAATTAAAATTTGTTATAAAATCAAGGTCCCTCTTTTTTTCCTCCTTAGAATTCGAATTGCGAATTTGTGCCTAAGTCTGAAATAAGCGATTTTTTTTTGTATGTGAAGAGTTGCGATGAAATTTCAACAGAGTTTTTAAGGAAGGGACTAGAAAATTTCATGGAAGCCACAACACCAAGTGTTATAAGGCCAAGGTGGCCATGCAAGAAACCTACTACAAAATAAGCGTAGCTGAAGAAAAATTAGGCCAAGAAATAAAATTACTAAGGAACAACAAACTAAGTAGCGGCTAGACAAGAAGAAGAAACACATGGAAATTCAGGACAATCAGGAAGCAAACGTAGCCCTAGAAGTATAGATACCAAAAGGTATGCAAGAAGAATATGTGGAAATTGTCTCTAGGCTACCCCCTTATCTACTGCTAAGGAATCCTAGTTCCAAGAAAGTGGAGGACCCTAATAATGTGAATTATCTTGTCTTCACCTCGCTGCTACCCAAATATGTACCTTTTGAATGAGAAATGTTGGTGAAAATGCCACAACTAAAGATGGAGGATTGGGATTTTAACGATAGGAGAAAGTATCACCAATTTGAGCCTAGTAGATATATGTACTAGGTTCATTACGCAGAGAGCAATGTCACTAGATTGGAGCCACAAATGTGGGCTATGAGGATACAACAAGCAGGGTTGTTAAAAATTCCGAATGTTCCAAACTTTGGGCGGAGTAATGTCAGCACCATTTGTGCTCTCTTGCTACTTATTTTGGTACATGATGGGTCCCTCTGGTTGGGAGAGAGGATTCCCTTCGATGAAATGCTCATCAAAATAATAACCACACTTCCATACCATAGAAAGAACACAACTAAAGAGTTCGCAGGAAAGATTTAGAATAAGTTTGTCACTGACGAAATGAAGAAGAAGTATGACATAGTAAAGAATTCAAGGGGATATGACATTAGCTCCATTAATGATCCACCAGTGCACTTTGCCTCACACATTCTCACAGGAAATATAATGCACAAATTCTGTCCAAATGAAGTACCAACAATTGTGGTTTCTTTGGCTATGGAGTGCATTAAAGGGGTCCAGTACAAATAAGTTGGCTACTTATGCAGAGAAATTTTAGATGATTGTAGCGAAGCACAAAAGGAAGGGAAGGTGTTCCATTATGCATGGTTTCTGATGACCATTATAATGATAGCTTGGAAGGAACTAGAAGAATCGTAATTCACTACTATGGACCTGGATGTGTGTGAGGTTGTAAGGAATGCCCCACTTTAGTTTTCTAAGGAATTGAAGCATGGAATGGAGAAATTTTTTTTTAGGTGTTAATGGATATGAAACTATGCACAATGGTGATTTAGCATCCAAGGATGTCACCTACGTTGTTTGAATATTATCGAGGAGTTGCAGACTTCAAATATTATTTTCACATACATCGAGGCACGAAAGGATCTCGATGAAGTATGGTACCCTTTTCCAAACTTGGTTACCGAACTTGACATTGTGAAATTCACAAGGACCTGGATGATATAATGGCTAGCTCCACCCACTAGAAACACTAAGATATAACATGCAAGAATTAGTGGAAATGGTACACAAGCAAGAAAAGACATAGAAAAAGAAACAGATAAGGATGCCGAGGAGACCGAAGGCACAAAGTAGGGTGGCCAAGACCCTCCAAGTGACAAAGAACAAGAGGAGTCCCCATTTATTATGAAGAGAATCATCCCTCCATAATCTACACCAGCTGCACGAAATAAGCATAAGGCAAATAAATCCATGCGCACAGAGCTAATGACCCTCACTAAAGGAGAAATTGATGAAATTGGTGATAAGGTGCTTCATATCAGAGAGGACACATGGAGTAGGATTGAAGGTTAGTAAAAGGAAGTAGTGACAGAGGTGCAGCAAGGCTTACAAGAGCTTAGGGTGTTGGCACAAACAAAACCACAAGAACAACTAGCCATTCAATCATCATAGAAAAGCTAGCAAGTATAGCGAGAACGTCGATTGGTGACAACTCTTGATGTTCACATTTTGTAGGAACTAAGAGGAGCACTTTAGTTTGATGTAATTGAAGACAAGGAACATGCCAAATGATGGGAAATCATCCATATAAAACTCCTTGTTCTGCCCATCCCAACACTACATTAATTTCATTAAGAAATTGTTGAAGAACTCAAAGGGAAAGAAGAAAACATGTTGCAATCTAATGACGAAGTCAGAAAGGACAAAAAAAAATATAATGAAGGAACTAGATCAGATAGTTAAGGAGAGGAACAAGGAGAAGCATCAACACAAACAATTGGAGGATGCCATAGGCAAGCCTTGCACAACGAGATTCCAGGACATCGGGTCCGCGTGGGGAATCTGTGAGATAAGGTTCAAAGCTCACCATCGTGATAAATGATTTGAAGAAAAACATAGAGAAGATCAATATTTAAGTACTAGATGTATATCTTTGAGCTCAAAATGAGGTTGCAAGCCAACCACACCACTAGAGGTATGAGAGCAGCGGGAAGTAGACCTTTAGAATATCATGGAAGGTATCTCCACCATATTAGGTATTGTGGAAAAGTTTTGGATGATACATTATATATTTTTACCTTGTGTTGAAAATACAACAAGATGATGGAGCTTAGTGAAATGAAGTCGCCTTCACTAAGTGGGCCCGCAGGCTATTTTTGGCGCAAAGTCTATTTTTAGACATATGAATCATGGTCTATGAGTTGCAGGATGCTATTTATGGATGATTGGTTGAGTTGGTAAAAATAGATGGACCTATATTTTTAGACATTGGGCGGATTCTATTTTTAGACTGCCGGGCTAAAAATAGAACAGTCAAATATTATTAACCCTTAATAATATTTAGACTATAAACATTATCTTATCCTCTTGGAGCACTTTGGTTTGATGCTTGGATGTGGCACATGCAGCTGACAGAAGGAAATATTCTTTTCCTAAGGGTTAGTTGAGCTATTTCATGGTTGACTTCAGTTAGAACTCATGTGGCAGAGTTTGGTGGAGTTGATGAGACAGTTGGTGGAGTTGTGTTCGGTTTAACTTAGTTGAACTAGTTGTATTTAGTCTAACTGATAAATACACTAGTGATGAGTGATGTGAATTAATTATTAATTAATTCACTAATTATTAACTCATAAATCAACTGAAGAATACATCAGTTAACTGCAATGCATGGACAGTTCAGTGGAGACCAGTGTTAGAGGTGGGTGAAAGGGTGAGTGTGACTATCAGTTGTGACTATACCTGTGCATGAGATTTGCACACACATTGATGGAGATTGCCAATGAGGATTGCGCAGTATAAGCTAGGGGATTCGAACTTGGATCTAATTCATTCTCATCTTGGATTGCGCAGTAGAGGTAGGCAGACTTGTGGAGGAGATTTGAACCTATGACTTGTTCAAATCTGAGCTAGTTTTGTGTGTAACTTTTGGAGATAGTACTGAGTACTTGTGAGGAGTATTGTACTATGATTGTTACATGTTATCTATCATTATAATATACAGATAGTTGGGGGTTTTCAGCTATCAGCTTTCCCCATTACATACTGTGTTGATATGTGTACTTGATTATGTTTTAATGTGCGCATGCGACTGTTTCTATTTCCGCATATTGATGATCAATTGTAGAAGAGGTTATGTATTATGCATGAAGCTTAAATAGTGTGTAATCAGGATAATCTCGGTGAATAAATCAGCAAATTATTCAAATTTCTACATGGTATCAGAGCTAAAATTGATCATCAGATCTATTACAGTGATTACAATTTATTTCGGTAGACAGAGTCTGTAAGCGGGCCAGGTAGCCTCTGGATCCATCCTTTCTCTAAAAGGTGATATATCCAGTAAATGCCCCTACAGTCGATCTCTGTGCTAGAAATACTTTGTTCTCACAGATCCAGAAGCAGTTGAGTTTTGAGCTTGGAATTCGAATTTTGCAGCAGTTTGTTTTCTTGGTGCCGGAGTTGAAATGTATTTCAACGGTTTGCGACTCGAGTATGCCCTTGAGGGCAGTTCGAATTATGTTGCATGGAAGGACAGAATGGAGGTGGTATTAGATGATAACGGGCTGAAGGAGTTCATAGATGCTGAGGTCCCAAAGCCTACTGATGCTGCTCAAGTTGAGGCTTGGCAAAAGAAGATGGAAAAATGTCGAAGGATTCTGTTGGAGGGCGTGAAGGATCACATTGTATCCAGCATGCATGGAAAATCTTCTCCATAATTGATGTGGAAAGCGTTGACAGATTTATTCCAAAGCAAGAGCGACCAGAGGAAGTTGGCGCTCAAGGATAAACTCAGACACATAAAGATGGAGAAAGGCGACAGTATGCCCAAGTACCTCACGAAGTTCATCCAATGCAAGGATGAGATGGGAAGTGTGGGGGTGACTGTCGATGATGAGGAATTGGTGAGCTTGGCTCTCCTTGGTCTTCCTAAGAGTTGGCATGCCTATCAGGATTCTGTCAATGGTCGGGAGAAATTGCCAGGATGGGAGCGACTTTGGTCGGATCTTGTGCAAGAGGAGATAAGGCGGAGTACCAAGGACGGATCTTCATCAAAAGCATCTGATGAAGAAAATTGTGCTTTGGCTGCCAAAGCAAAGAAGGGGAAGAGCAATAAAGCTTCTCATTCCGGTGTGAAAGGCAAGAAGCAGGACATGTCCAAGGTGAAGTGCTTTCACTGTCACCAGCACGGACATTATGCCACAAATTGTCCGCAGAAGAAGAAAAATAAGCAGGCTGCTGGATCTGCAGTGGGAGAGGCCTTAGCCTTGCAGTTTGAGCTGGATTTTTCACTGATCGCATGCTTGGTCTCAAGTGTGATGGGTTCAGTGTGGTTTCTGGACAGTGGTGCGTCTTTTCACATGACAGGAGATCGAGATTTGTTTACTGATCTGGATGAGAAAGATCTTGGAGTGCACATCGAGATGGGCGATGATGGTAGATACACTGCGACCGGTATCGGTACTATTTCCTTTGAGAGGGAGTCTGGTAAACCCTTTAGATTGAAGGAAGTGATGCATGTTCCAGGATTGAAGAAGAATCTGATCTCTGTGGCGATGTTAGAAGACAAGGGGTATGATGTTGTCTTCAGTGAGGGAAAAGCCTTCCTGCGCAGTAAGACAACTGGAGAGACCCGGAAGATAGGGGTTCGATTCAAGAACCTTTATCAGTTGCAAGTAGATGGCTACGCAGCAATGGCATGCAAGGCGGGAGGAGTGGTGAGCCGGGATGATGGCGAGTTGTGGCACCGGAGATTGGGCCACCTTCACCATGGAGCTTTGAAGATACTGCAGTAGATTTCTACTGAGCTTCCTAAGGGTACTCTTGTGCAGTCAGATCAGTGCAAGGGGTGTACCTTGGGAAAATTTGTGAAATCCACCTTTCACGATAAGGATAGTCGAACCACGACGATCCTTGAGAGAATCCTCACAGACGTGTGTGGACCTTTCTCAGTATCTTCGATAGCAAAGCACAAGTACTATGTGATCTTTGTTGATGATTTCTCTCGGAAGTGCTGGATCTTCTTCATGCAGAAGAAGAGCGAGACATACTCAAAGTTCTGTGAGTTTAAGGCGCTGGTTGAGAAGGAATTGGGGAAGCATGTGAAGGCTCTTAGGAGCGACAATGGTGGTGAATTCATCTCTGTTGAATTCAAGGACTTTTGCAGCGCAGAAGGGATTCGGAGAGAGCTCATCGCACCCCATAACCCATAGTAGAACGGGGTTGTTGAGCGAAAGAACAGAACGATCGTGGGTGCTGCACGGGCGATGTTGCATGATCAGGGCCTACCCCTTCACTTGTGGGCTGAGGCATGCAATACTGTAGTGTATGTGCAGAACCGTTTTCCTCACAAGATACTTGGCATGAGTACACCGAAGGAGGTGTTTTCTGGCAAGAGGCCTGACATTTCTCATTTGAGGATTTTTGGCTCACCTGTCTACATGCATGTGATGAAGGACGCCAGAAAGAAGTTGGATCCGACCGCAGAGGTTGGGATATTTGTGGGGTACACTGATATGCCCCACAACTATCGTGTGTATTTGCCAGACAGTCTCAAGACTGTTGTGCGACGGGATATCAAATTTTGTGAGGAATTTTAACTGCAATGTTCGCTAAGAGGGAAGGACACTTGCATGCAGATGAGGAGCTAATAGTTCCTAAGGATGAGCTTCAGGATGTGGATCGGCCACAAGAGGAAGTTCATGGAGTGGAAGAGACCACCCATGCAGCCGCCAACCATCGCAGGGAGTAAGCGCACTACGTAAGATGAGCGACCGGCTCAAGATGCGCAGAAGGTCAGAGGACCACCTACAAGACAAATACAGCAGAGACAAGCCACTGTGACTGCAATAATGGATACATGGCTCTTGTGAGAAAATGTGTTGTGACAGAGCCATCCTCTTTCGAGGAAGCTGTGGAGGACCCCACATGGGTAGATGCCATGGTGGAAGAGTATGATTCGATTGTCAGAAACAGTGCATGGGAGATTGTCCCGCGACTAGAGGGGAAATTAGTGGTGGGTTCGAGATGGATATACAAAGTGAAGCAGGCCACTAAAGGGAGTGTGGAGAAGTACAAGGAAAGATTTATTTCTTGAGTCTTCTCACAGATATAGGGGATCGATTATGAGGAGACCTTTGCACCTATCGTAAGGTACTCTTCCATACGTACGATAGGAGCCTCTCAACAAGAGATAGGGGTGGCACATCCACCGATGGATGTGAAGACTCGTTGCTCTCAACGGAGAGTCATTGAAGAGGAGGCAGAGCAGCCCAAGGTGGGTAGATCTGCAAAGAAGGAGTCGATGTGTGAGCACTCCAAGAGAGCACTCAGAGGTTGGAACAAGCACCTCGTGCTTGGTACACACAGAGCATAGACAAATATTTCACCGGACTTGGATTCTCCAAAAGTGAGGCGGATCCTAACCTGTACCAGATTTTGGTGGAGGGGAAGTTGCTGATCATTGTACTGTATGTAGATGATCTGATTTTGATGGGAGATGAGCTGTTGATACTTTCATGCAAGGAGGATCTTGCTAGAGAGTTTGAGATGAATGACTTGGGCATCCTTCATTATTTCTTGGGATTGGAGATTTGGCAGCGCAGCGGAGGACTGTTTGTTTCTCAGGGCAAGTATGCCCGGGAGATTCTGGAGAGGTTCAACATGCAAGGCTGCAAGCCTGTTGACACTCCTCTTCCTGGTGGTTGGAGGAAGGAGGATGCTACTTCAGCGGAGGTATTGGATGCCACTGTCTATCGACAGTTGGTGGGGTCGCTTATGTATCTGGTCAATACACGACCCGATATATGCTATGCTGTTAACCAGCTTTCGCAAGCTATGGTTAAGCCTACCAAGCTCTTCTGGAAGGCAGGCAAGCATGTATTGCATTATCTTAGAGGCACATCGAGATATGGCTTGTGGTACAGACAGGAGGATGAGGTGAAGCTATGTGGCTTCACGGATGTAGATTGGGCAGGGAGCCCAACGGACAGAAAGAGCACATCTGGAGGGATCTTCAGTATCGAGTCGACAGCAGTTTCTTGGTACAGCAGGAAGCAGAGATCCGTGGCACTCAGTTCAGCAGAGGCTGAGTATATGGCAGCAAGCTTGGCTGCATGCAAGGCCATATGGATGAGGAAGATCCTGGTCGGGTTGTTCGAGTCACACTTGGAGCCTACTGTGATTTATTGTGATAACCAGAGTTGCATTAAACTCTCAGCTAATCCAGTATTTCATGATAGATCCAAACACATCGACATCAGGTACCATCATATCAGAGATTGTGTGCAGCGGAGAATCATGTTACTTTCATATATTCCCATGGAGGATCAGGATGCTGACATCTTGACGAAGGCGCTCACCAGGAGCAAGTTCGAATTCCACAGAGGCAGGATAGGGGTTGCAGATAATCCATATCTTGTTGAGAGAGAGTGTTGAAAATGCAACAAGATGATGGAGCTTAGTGAAATGAAGTCGCCTTCACTAAGTGGGCCCGCAGGCTATTTTTGGCGCAAAGTCTATTTTTAGACTATGTCTATTTTTAGACATATGGATCATGGTCTATGACTTGCAGGATGCTATTTATGGATGATTGGTCGAGTTGGTAAAAATAGATGGACCTCTATTTTTAGACATTGGGCGGAATCTATTTTTAGACTGCCGGGCTAAAAATAGAACAGTCAAATATTATTAACCCTTAATAATATTTAGACTATAAACATTATATTATCCTCTTGGAGCACTTCAGTTTGATGCTTGGATGTGGCACATGCAGCTAACAGAAGGAAATATTCTTTTCCTAAGGGTTAGTTGAGCTATTGCATGGTTGACTTCAGTTAGAACTCATGTGGCAGAGTTTGGTGGAGTTGATGAGACAATTGGTGTAGTTGTGTTCGGTTTAACTTAGTTGAACTAGTTGTATTTAGTCTAACTGAAAAATACACTAGTGATGAGTGGTGTGAATTAATTATTAATTAATTCACTAATTATTAACTCATAAACCAACTAAAGAACACATCAGTTAACTGCAATGCATGGACAGTTCAGTGGAGACCAGTGTTAGAGGTGGGTGAAAGGGTGAGTGTGACTATCAGTTGTGACCATGATTGTGCATGAGATTTTCACACACATTGATGGAGATTTCCAATGAGGATTACGCAGTTGGAGCTAGTGGGATTTGAACTTGGATCTCATCATTAATCAACTTGGATTGCGCAGTAGAGGCATGCAGACTTGTGGAGGAGATTTGAACCCAGGACTTGTTCAAATCTCAGTTAGTTTTGTGTGTAACTTTTGGAGATAGTACTGAGTACTTGTGAGGAGTATTGTACTATGATTGTTACATGTTCTCTATCATTATAATATATAGATAGTTGGGGGTTTTCAGCTATCAGCTTTCCCCATTACATATTGTGTTGATATGTGTACTTGATTATGTTTTAATGTGCGCATGCGACTGTTTCTATTTCCGCATATTGATGATCAATTGTAGAAGAGGTTATGTATTATGCATGAAGCTTAAATAGTGTGTAATCAGGATAATCTCGGTGAATAATTCAGAAAATTATTCAAATTTCTACACCTTGCTGCAGTTATAATCCAAACATTCTAAATATCGAGGAAGAAATGCAGTAAAAGAAGAAGAAGTCAGATGACATCTGGGTAACTGCAAGGAATTTAGAACACATGCAGTGGCTCACTTGGATCACTGAAGGAAAGAACAATTTGTAGTGATAATTCGAGCATTGAATGCAACCTACACTAGAATTGTAGATAATTTTTGGAGTGCACCATGTGAGTGACTCGGGATGAGTCATATCTGAGTGTTGGGGGCCTATTGGGCATGGCCCAACTTGGTCCAATTTTGAGTCGAAGACACCGCATTTTGAGGAAGTGAAGTACGAAGTCCAGCCATGAATGAATCTACCATGTGGAGGTTTGGGGGTTCGGGAAGGGGTGAGCCCCTCTTTTTGTAAAGGGTTCATGTTTATTTGTTAGTTTTTATTTTCCTATGGTATGTGGACAATGGTATTGGATTTATGTAAAGGCTACATAAAGCAATGTAATGTCAATTATAAATAATAAGTTGTAATTGTTGATGAGAACCAACTACTGAATATCTATATTAATCTATTTTGGGTCTTAAGAGAAGGCTCTGTAGTTGTATGCATGGAGGCCTTGAAGAGTTCGCAACTTTGTGCGCATAACACCTACAACGGTGTGCATTGGTTGAAGAAGTGGATGTAACTTTTCAAAGAGCAATGAACACCACATTTTGTGGCCTTATATGTCAAAGATTTTGTGCTTATTTAGATGACGTTATTGTGTTTTCAAAGAAAAGGTCATATCATGTATGTCATTTAAAGAATATATTTAGTGATGTCGAAAGTATGTGATTTCCCTTAGTCCGAATAAGAGCGTCTTTGGTGTGTCTGAAGGGATTCAATTGGTGCACATCATAGTGAAAAGTGGAATTAAAATTGATCGCAAGAGGGTCAAGGCTATCACACAAATCCTTTTTCTAGTGGACAAGAAAGCCATGTAGACATTCTTAGGGAAAATCGATCTCCTCATAAATGTGCAAGATCAATCACATTCCTAATTCCACGTATACAACATCCTAATATGGAGATCTATGACAATTTTTGAAGCATGGCACATTTCCCTCACACTTATCGAACAAAAAGAAAATGGAAATTCGTTTAAATTATCTATCTTATCAATTGGTCCATGGAGTGTTTTTTTGGAAGCACCACAATAGCGTCCTGCTAAGGTGACTTGAGCCACAAGATATAGAGAAAGTACTTAAGGAATTATACTATGGAACACAAGGTGGCCACTATCAAGGTGACAACAAAACACACAAAGTTATGAGGGTTGGTTATTATTTGCCTACACTTTTTAAATATGCACACACCTATATGCGCAAGTTTCAATCTTGTCAAAAATGCTCCAGTTTTGATCAAAGTTCATCCACCCCACTACTCATAGTAGCAGTTGAAGAATCATTCCAACTGTGGGGCCTTGTTGTTATCGAGGACATTTTGCACACTAATAAAAAAATTCATAGGTAGATCTTAATAGAAATAAATTACTTCACCCATTGATGAGATGAAATTCTCATCAAACAAGTAAATGAGCAAGAAACCATTCACTTTTTACAACAGAACATCATAAATAGGTTTGATGTTCCTACATCAATTTTCTTTGATAATGTAAATTAATTTTCATCATTAAGGCTTTATCAATTTTCATTAGAGAATGGTATTTTTTTAAAGAATGCATCTAATTATTATCCCTAGGGAAATGGTATGGTTGAATCAGCAGTTAAAAATATTATTCGCATAATTAATAAAACCATTTTCTCTAAACAGAAGAGCTGGCATAATTCTTTGACTAAGGAAGCTTATACTGACCATGTAACTTGAAATAATTTCATAAAAACCACACCATACCTTCCAGTGTATGGTAAAAAAGTTATACTTCCTTGAACCTGTATCTCCTAGCCTTGGATCTCTCCCAAGAGTCACAAGGAAACCATTTCTTATTGGTCTAGAGGAGGATAAAAATTTTACTCAAACTTGAGGAAAAGAGGCTCAAAGCCAAAGACCGATTTTCCATACATAAAAACCATGTAAAACACTGGCTTGATAGGAAATCTACATGATTAAAGAGATTTGATGTGGGAGAACTAGTTCTAAAATGGGATAAACCCCATGAATACAAAGGTAAACACACTAATTTCAAACCATTCTGTATTGTACCATTTACGATTGAAGAGAGGCTCTGCCACAACACCTTAAACCTAAAACCTATGGACGGGGGGAATTAACCCCCTTCCCATAAATGGGAGATACCCTAAGCAGTATATTCAGTGGCAGCTACGAGTTGCACTTCATGTACATATTGTTTTGTTTTTCTCTTTTGGTTCTTTTTGTTAGTTTTTTTTTCCGCTATGTAGTCATGTCTTGTTGTGCCTTATTTTTGGGCCTTGTACATAAATAAGACGTGTGTAAAGTGAATGGCCCAAAGACTTTATAGCGCGATCGAAGAGAAGTACACTTGGTTTTTTGTTTTCCCTCCTTTTCTATTTGGGAAAATTGCATAGGTTGAGGCAAGTCTAGATGGAGAATATGATTCATCTAATAGGATAAGCTTGAGGGAACCTATTATATATGTGCTTATTCTAGTACCTGAACTACTTGACTTGGTATATGTGTACTTGTGTTCTAACACTCGCCCAATCTATTACAGAAGGGATAAGGAGAAAATATAAAGTGATTAAACTCATATCAAAGGTATTAAATACTTCTCTCAAGGGGAAAAATCCTTTACTCTCAATAGTTCAAGATCCATTTTCTTTATGTTGAAAATAATAAGTGCCAATTCACAATTCTATAAAATAAATATATAAAGGGTGAAAAAAGAGAAAGGATTCTGGCGCAGGGAGGTGAAGCAATCAACTTCACCATGGTACTATCTAGGCTCGCTGGCAGTGAAGAAACATTTCTTCTCCTGAAGTGACTCCATCAGGTTATTGTGTAGGCCTGATGGCAGTGGAGCAAGACCAAATATGAAAAATATACACACTAAATATCATAAAATCATCATGCACATTACCCTTTCCTATATTGAACCAATTATGATAGGGTGTATCTTTGTGTGACTTCAACCAAGTAGAGAAAAGAGAAGATGTTATGTATGAAACCGGGGCGAAAATGGGAAGTTGGTGTAATCAATACTTCTTGAAGTTATGACCCTTAAATAAAATCTATTCCTGGACGTATAATTTGAAGTCTGCACACTGTGTCACCAAGTGTTATTTATGCTACAACACCCTCCAAAATTTCATTACATCCAAATTTTGGAGCCTCGGTCGTCAAGTGTCATTTTTTGCTTTTTTAAGTCTTACGTGTTATTGAGTGTTCTGAAGTATTGCCACATTCATTAGAAAATATCCATACACATTTCATCATCATAATACCTTTGTTTTTTTAAAATGACAATTTCAAGTCACAGTCGCACACACTTCATTGTTTATACTTTGGGAACATGCATAAGCGGCATTTTGATCTATATTAATTGTGGATCAAGTTGGTCTAATTTTTCTCGATGATTTCATTAGTTTCACACATGATTTTATGTCTAGAACTCATCTTTCTCACCCCTTGAGTGATCATCCACACTCAGACAAATTTTGGTTGCAAAACGATCCCATTAATTCCAAGAGCGCATGAACACACTCTGAAGACTTAATGGGAGACATTTTTTTTGTTTAGAAGTGAGCATGTTCCCTCCTTCAGAGCTGGGTGCACTCCAAAAGCCTGAATCCCCTTCCTTTTTCTAAAATACAACCTCCAAAATGACTAAGTCTTCCTTGAGCGTACTCCCTCAACTTGAAGAAATGCACACTCCTTGAGAGCACTGGCACACCTTGGAGACCCGATCTCAATAAGTAAACCTTGCCTAAAGCGCCATGTATCCTCCTAAAATTACTGAGTGCTCTAGTGCACTCCAAAGGCACTAAGCACCATGCTTTAGCCTTCAGGAGAGCGCCATGCACCCTTCCTAAGGCCTCTTGAGCACATGAGTGCACCCAAATACATAAAGTCTCAGCCTTCAACCTTCGGGAGTGAACCTTGTGCCCTACCTCTATCCCTTGAGTGCATACCGCACTTTAGAATATATAAGCCTTCCCCTCCATCATTCAGACTTGTGACATGTGCCCTACCTTGACTATTTTTTTCCCTTGAGAGCATGAGTGCATGACGAAGCCCCAAAGCCTTCCCTCCTCAGCCCTTCAACCTTTCAAATTTCGCCCCTATGCCGTAAAGCTCCTTTGACCATTTTGAGTGCATTGAAAAGGCATGTACAAGACAATATGCATAAAACATGGTATAATAGGATATTTTTAGACTCATAGTTGATCATCATGAATGATTTCAAAAATAGGTATTCCAGGGACCTGATGGAAAGCACACATGAGGAAGATTGGGAAAAGAGGATAAATAAAGGAAATATATAAAGAACCAAGAACACACTTGGAACTTGATTATCGAAGAATCCCAAATACTCCAAGATCGAATACCCTTTACAGGGTGAAAGTGTTATGATTGAAATATGAACGAAGAAAAGATATAGTGGCAACTATGTCATCACTGAATAAATCCCATGTCATCAGTCACTATCATTTTGAGTCATCAAAAATAGTGACATGTCTAGTTTCATCATATGATGATGTGGAAGTCAAGATGTATTATTGTACTCATTGTAAAATACAAGCAAGTATAATTCCATGAGTCATCTATAAACTCAAGAGTCACAAAATTCCAAAGGACATGTAATACCAGAAATCATATGTAATTCCAAAAGTCATTTGGAACTCAAAATGTTGCAGAATTCCAAAGTTCACTAGAAGATATAAAGTCAAGAATCATGAGGATATCAAAGGTCACTCCTCAACTTATAAATAGGTCCTTATTTCTCATGTAAAGTACTTTTCATCTTGGCTTCTTCAATAAGGCATCAAGGAGATAAGTTAGTACTTTTTGGAAGAAAGTAGTGGGTTCAATGCTCCACTATTGGAGAAACTGATGTTCGTTGTATTCATGAATCTTGGGACTTTTACTTAATATTTGAAGCCTAATAGCCAACACATTTTTCATCCATTGATTATGAATATTTAAGAAAAAATTGTGAATGTTTATGATTCATATTTGGTTATACTAGCAGTGAAGTGGTTGAACTATTTTGGTTATTGTACTTCTTATCATATTGAGAATGTGTTGTGATGGTTGTAATGATTGTCACATATTTTTGTACTATTCTGCTAGATGTTAGATGAAATATTCGTGTTTGTGTGTGTACCTGCTAGGGTGGTACTATTACCTCTCCCTTAGAGGCTCACTTTCTTTCCCTCTGCGATAGAAGAACCTTGATGTACTTGTAACTGAACATTCATGAGACACACTTGCTTGAATTTTTAAGGTTGATATGTGATTATCTCTCTTTTTGATAGCTAAATAAAAGCTGAAGTTAATATATAAGTAAGAAAAACATTGTGTAATAATTTTTTTAGTATATGAAGGTTTGTAATTATGATTGTTACATGGTAAAAATACAAAAATTAGGAGAACAAAACGAAAAATTAATAATGATAAAATGATAAATGGTTTTCGTATAACAAGGAAGAGAATTATTTCAAGGCATACAGTCGTTATACCAGTAAAATCAGAATGGGAAAATATTTACTAGGCAAGCATATAAAGGGATTTTATTTTTTTTGGTGTGTAAACTAGGGATACATTACATCATGGAAACTATTTTCACATAAAATCGAGCTAATACCCCTTCAATATAACTCTATTATCTTTGTGACAATATGGCATATGCCTATATGTGATATGAACCATTACGTAGATTTACTCTAACTGATAATATTGGATTTTCATTTCTTTTTTGTGGTTGAAGAGTCTAGTTCACAACAAAATCAACCACTAATAAGATAACAGTAATGGGAAACATATATTTTAATAACTTAAAATTTTTATCCTTGTTTACAAAATTTAATGAATATCAAAGTGTCTTATGTCAATAAGGTTCATAAAGCTTATGAATTGTAGTCACAATGAGTGTAGGTAAAGGGTACAAACCTAACAATAGTGACCTAAATATAAAACTATTCTAAGCTTCACAAGAGAGACATCATTTATTGACAATCAACATCAATGATTAACATGATAATAACAAGCACCATAAGAAATTTAATAAAGTATGAATTGATTCCCCTCTGTTTCCATTCCGCACTCACACTAAGGGATCAATATTTCATTGTTTCAGGTTCTTGCTTGACACTGGAAAGGGGGAGGTAAGATAAAATATAACTTACCTTGAAGAGGAAATGTATTTTTATTTATCGCTCGAGCTCATCTCCTTATCTGTCTATTATAAGACTATTCAAAGCCTTTATAAATGCCACATATATGAAGGGGATGATTCTTTAAAGAGAACAAGAAGGAATCTCGATGTATGAATCCATGTGCAGTAGAGGAATATTGTGGAGGATTTTCACTTTTGCATTAAAAGACATTGCCTCTATGGAAATTTGTCTATGCTAGGGTTTTACCTTAGGCTACTTACGCAAATTTAGTTTCACACTTACAAAACTTTTAATAATAATCCAAGCTTTTCTTCCTTAGGACAACCTCATAGTTAATGGTAAGTGATAAATGTTTAAGACATATCTCTTAATACTATTTTTGGTGTTTAATAATGATTCTCTACTTAATTTATCGTGATTGATTAATTCTCCTAGATAATTCTCAAACTCTCAAACCAATATTATTCACTTGCATTTAAAACTATTAAATTAAAATAAGATTTATCAAAACGTGTTTGTCGAGTGAAAGAGAAAATAAGATATAATGCAGGTTTCCACCATGGGAGAGACACAATAAATTGAATGTGAAAAGAACTTCAATGAAGAATATAATCACACCGCTCACTAGTATTCGCACCATTCCAAGAAATCAATATTTAAACGGTCCATTACACCTTCTAGGCATATAATAAGGCTTACATTGTATGTTATACAACTATTAAAATGGAAAAACACTTTATAAATCCATCAAGGATTCAAATTATATATCATGAAGGAATTTGGTTGAATATTAATTTAACATTATATTGTTTTACCATAAACTAGATCCAAGGTTATCATAGTTCTATGAAGACTAGATCCTCGTATATATGAAAGTTCAAGCATCCAATATATGGATTAATACGCACTTTTAGAAAATTAAAACTAGCAGTTGCCCAGAAGGTGCAAGGAGAGGCCGATAGGAATATTTCTTGTGAATTATTAATTTGAAGTAATTGTAGTTTTTGAGATGAAGGAGATTTTGTAGATCTTTGCACAATTTTTTTGTAGCATATAATATTATCCATCCCAATGTTGTCAAAGATTAAAACATGGTGTTAATTTGACATTATACACACACAGATTGAATGGAAGGTGTTTATGCCTGAGACATAGCACGATCGACAGGACAAAGTGGTATTCTATTCAGAAACTCTATTTCATTTAGAAATAGGTAACATGCTAAAATTTTTTGTTACTTACACACCTGACCCAGATGGATAAGACAATGTAGTAAAAAGTTATAGACCATCAAAAAACACAAATTGAATAAAGTGGTAGCCACTAAAAATTTATATTCCTTTGCTGCAAAATGATTAGAAAATGATTAGAAGCAACATAATTTTTATATGCCGCAATTCCCTTCCCCTCTGCAACTAAAAAAAACAATGTAAAAATTTGGCAACAAACTTTAAAAAAAGAACAGAAATATCCCATGTCGAAGATCCACTCCAAATATTAAATCAGATTTCTGAAAGCATGAAATATGGAGATAGCATATAACTAAATTATCATCACAATTAATGTGAATCTGTAATGTTGGACATGCAAAAGCAATCAGGTAGAGCAGATCCTCTTCCATCAACTAAAGCATCCCTATGAGCCTCCCACAAATAATCTGCCAGCCTCACTCCATTGAGACATTGAGAAATACCTTCTGCAAAATATCTCTTGTTGATAAAATTTGTGTTTGGTCACCCACTCAAAGCTCTCATTGCAGCTACCATCTTGTCCATGTTCCCAAAATATGTTCCAATGTATGCCTCACTGTTGATGGATATATAGTAGTCCAATGCAGCTCTGTTATTGCCAGGCAATCCCATCAAGCTTGCCTTGTCTAGAAGAGAAGATATACTCACATCTACTGTAAGCTATCATTTCATGTTCAAATCTCAGATGCAAAGATAAAAAGGGTTGAGGGATCCTTTGTAGCAGTTCAGCTCCCTTTAGCTCAAGATGCCTAATAAGGCATAGAGCTCTGAAACATGCATGACAGCGAGCTACTTTGGCATAAAATGGGTGTCTGCAAATTGGTCAGAAAGTCAGTCCACTGGTCTACATTTTTTAATCATTAGACACCATATGCTTAAGAAAGCTAAAAACCATTGCCAAATTCATGGTAATAAACAGATTCAATTGGATAAGAAACAACTTCTGAATGCTAAAAAAAATCTCACAATAAATCACAAAAATGTTAGAGAATAAAATCAATGACACCACATATTCGTATTTCAATTCATTTTCAAATTTAGATATTCACTAAATTCAGGTTTCAAGACAAAATCAATTATATATACATCATAAATTCAAAGTCTTGATTTTTAATCCTATCTTGATGGACATAAAAGCTATAATATTTAATGACAATCAAACATATCTGTGCTCTTATTCAATTCTCTATAAAGAATACCATGTCACTGTGCCTTCAAATCTGAAATGCTTAGTTTTCTAAGACATAAGTTTGTGTGACGCTATTGCAATGGGCCAACACCAATAGAAGTAACGCATGCAAAGATAAGAAAATGATTTTTCACCGTTCACACTCTTGCTTGAGAAGTTTGGATCTGAATTTAAGAGAGAGGATGGTTTGAAGTATGACTAGAGAATTTGTGCCTAAGATCATTCAGGGATTCTCAGAACAGCTGGTGTGGATCTCCAAAATCATGGTAAGAACATGGTTGCAGAGAGTCCTGAGACTTACGATCTCAAGGTCCAAAAAGAAAAAAAAAAGTGAAGGATCAATTTCTCTGACCAACAGGAATGAAACTAAAATGATTATGGCAACATGAAAATGTATAACAACTATAGAGAAATACAGAACCAATCGTCAAAAGCATTCTACTTTGGTTGAGAACGATATAGCCCAACAAATGTATTTATAGGGTTTCAACCTGCTTTCATAGCTCAGATTTCTAAGTTAAAAGAGAGCAAAAGATTCTACAATAATGAAGCTCATATGATTGATCAATTTGGTTGAAAGAAATAGTTTCTATGAATGATTTTGCATAATCATTCATGTTTATACATTAAACTAAGAGTGTGAATCTCAATACCTGGTTCTAAACTGATTCTCACAGAGTTATCCAAGCTATATAGAATAAATAAAAGATAGAAAGGAACATTTTGAGATATCAAAAATGTTTCCATCAGATGAATGCATAGTAATCCTACAAGTAAATGGAAGATATGAAATTTATAGCCACAACCATGACTACGATACCATGTGAAACTATAGAAAATCCAGGAAACAAACAGGTGTAAAAATGATACAACAGTAAGGCTATGGGTTTATCTTCAATATCACAGATATTAGAATATGCGTAGAAGGTAATATGTATGCTATAAGTGCCATGGAAAGCAAGAAGGGTCCACCAAGAGAATACTTTCTCATATTGGGCATAATAGCTTTGCTACAGGCTGGGAATTCTATCTTGGGCTCATTAGTTCCACACCAGGCATAAGGGTTATGATATAATCACATTGAATGTGCAACAAACCAATTAGGGTCGTGTTCATGTGGAGCATTTTCTCACTTTATATAAATCAACAGTCAAATTTGACTAGACTTTAATCTAATGCAAGATTTTATCTGTGTCATTAAATAGCTTAATTATGAAATTTCCTAGAACATTGTGGTTTTTTTAATTATAAAACTCTAGGAGGAAGTGTTACGCTATAGGTAATGGGGTGCCACTTTCAATCTACACAACAGATGGACGTTAGAAAGGTCATAAAGAGTTGAGATGCAAACAAGTGGACTCTTCAAGGAATCTGGCACAGATAGATTTACAAGGGCTTAAATCAAAAACTCTTGAATTAGGTATCAATGGGTGGCATTGTCAATCTACACAACAAATGGATACCATGGACATTTTAAAGAATCAACACTGGCTTAATGGAATTATAGAAATCTGGGATGGATATATTTACAGAGGTTTAAAGAAAAAACCTTAGGCTATGTATCAAAACCCCCAAACCACTGTATGGTTATTAACAAATGCGAAAAAAAACATTTCAATTGAATATAAGGCACAACAACAAGAACCAACATCACAAACACAATAATTTCATCAACACTATAAATACTAGAACCTCATTCATCAGTGAACCCTTAATGGGGTAGAAAGAATATCAAGCCATTCCCATGGTTTCAATCTAAATACAGACTACTAATACCAGCATCAGATTTTCAACAAATCAACAAAAAAATACTGATTTACCGGCATTGGAGCTACATCTAAATGAGTAAGAAGGACTGAACCCATGACATACCTCAACAGTAGGATTTCCACGGCTGTAAAAAATGGACCTGGCTTTCATTGAAATTCCTCTGGTTGATAGCAACGTCCTTCAAGCATTTGACCACAACAAATACAGCAATACAGAACCAATCGTCAATTTTTATTTTTACTTTCCACTCACAACACCACACATTAATCTAACTGAATCCTTTCTGTAACTGGGAATTCTTTTGATGGACAACATGCAATATAACTGAATCACTTTTGTAACTGGGTATGCTTTTGATGGATAACATGCTAAGTGTTAGAATTTGATTGGCATGTGGGATAGCCACAAATCAGTAAAGCATCATACAAGCAGACAATCATAAACAAATAGGCATAGAAAGATAAAACATCACATCCTACTGTTCAACACCCAATACTGCAAAAATTTCAAATAACTATTATGATGACATACATCCAATAAAAATGTCAGTAAAGAATGGTGACACACTACATGCCTCTCCAGTTAGGAGATCTTGATCTCAATTCAACTTCTTATCTGAATGCTAAAACTCAACGTGTTATGTGCCTATATTTATGAACTCCATAAACAGTAGAGCAATGGATATCTTTGGGAGGGTTCTTGAATACAAACTGTTGTGCAATGTGAAAGTAGCTTTTGGTGACTATGGTTTAACTGATAATATATGGGTTGAGATTTGTTCGCATCCTGTATCTTTATATTCACATTTCCATGAACAACTCTCTTATGCTCAAGCTTGATTACAGTAAATATGATACTTCTTAGTCATCTCACACAATATTATATATAACGCTGCAATTACATTGGCAAATATAACAGAGTATTCCAAAAATCCATATATCCATGCTAATACCAGATTTATTAATGACAGAAAGGTATGTATTTAACCTCGATGCATTAAATGAATAAGGATAAAACAGAACTTCTAAAATTCATGAACAGCACGTAGAGACTAATAAAATTTGCATGATCCGAATTACTGTGAGAAAGAGATTCCAGATGAATTAAACATTGCCAAATCTGATCAGAAGCAAGCTTCTGCTCGAGGATGGATTTTTTCTCCTATTTTAGTCTTGAGTAAGTTATTAGTTTTTATCAACATGGTTTATTGAAAATAAATTAATAAAAATCTACATTCAAATTCACTATATTACAATACTGCAAATCAGAACTAAAACCAGCATTATTCCAGCTCACGCACCCAAAGCTATAATACTCATTACTATATGACCAGTTTATACATCAATAAGAATTACCTGTAAGATGTAAATTTATTTATTTATTATAATTAAATTGAATGGAGCAGAGTTAATCTATTTATTATAATTAAATTTAACAGAGCACAGCGAATCACGGTGACGAACGCGTAGGCTACACACGCATACATTTTGCCTTTGAGCGAAACGGGCAAGCTGTGCAAAGCCTTTCCTGCCTAGTCATCTATCTCAATGTTGCCCTCGAATTCAATACTGAAAGTAACCATTTCAAGTTGAATCTTTGCGAGTTCAAAAAATGGAACGACAGCGACCAGAAAGAGAGCGAGGGAGGAACAAAGAGAATATAGAGAATTATCGGCTGAAATAAGGAGATTATAAGAGAGATCCAGGGGAGCTTGAGGAACGATGGCAGACTCTTAATCCTCAACCCGAAGACAGAAGAGAGGAAACTAAGGGAAGTAGAGGAAAGAATAGCAGTGTGGGTCATGCACAGAGGGTCATAGGCATTTTTTATATTATAACTCGCTTGTGTTTCGGACGAACATCTCTACGCTGTGGAATGGACCTTGTAGTATAATTTTTTTTCTTTTTTTTTCAATTATATGTTATAAGATTATGTTTAGAGACCAGCTCATTACTAACTAAGGATCAAATTTTTGGACTTGGGTTTCCTTCATTAAGAACCAATCGAACCTAGTCACTTGGTCTTGTCTCCTATTGTTATTCCATGTAGGAATTAGTTTACTAGGCTATATCTCTAACACACTTCGGAAATCCAACCAATGCTTAATTTTTTTTTCCTTCCCATCTATTCTACCACTTTCACTATACTTCTCTATAATAGAGAGTGAAATTAAAGTCACTTTCAACTATAAGGTTCTTTAGTTTCATTACTTTACTCTCTTGCAATATCATCCATAAACTTTCTTGTCTTGACAGCAAGCATAAAAGAGACAATGTGTGACGAAGAAGGGACAAACGCTTCTACCAATAGACTTCATTTTCATGTTGTGCAAGTCAAATGAACAAATCTTGGAAACCATCCAACAAAAATAGGTCCTGATAATGCATTCACATAAATGTTTTACAACTGTAACTTGCAAAATTTTTTTAGAAAACATGTATTCCCTTTTATCTAGATTGATTGTTAAGTGAATACATATAATATCTAGGCTATGAAGAGAAGAAAACATTTGAGGTAATTCATCTTAAGGGGTTTCCCTAGTCCCCTTATGTTCAGTGACAAAATATTCATTTGGAAACCCTTGGCCGAGGCATTCTACTCTAAGGGCCACAATCTCCTCAAGATTCCTCCTATACACAAAATACTTCTCCATTGTACATAACCCTCTTCTCCCTCTTCTACTGTGAAGATGTGAAACCATGTATAATATCTCCGCTATAAATGCGTCAATCCAATACTCTTTCCTCGAATGATGTCAAAACATTTAGAAAAATACCTTATCAATATTTACTTAAAATAAATAAATAATTAAAATAAATTAAAAATAGGTTTGAAAATATGAATATTAAATTGAAATAACTAAGAAAATAAAAATAGCTTAACTTTTTTTTTAAATAAATAAGAAAATAAATATTTGGATGCAATTAAGTCATTCTTGTAAATATAAATAAATTAATGATCTATATGCATATGATTGTATTAAAAGTATGTCTTCCTTACTTTGGTGCTATTCGTTATGATATTATTTTCCATTAACATATAGTTATTGGTATTTCGTTTTAGGTTTTAAAAGTAGTTTGATTTATAAATTTTATTATTATATATTTGATCCAACATAGATCTGAAATAATACTGAAGTAGAAATGAATATTTGCCAACAGTAAATTGATTTTTAACCAGAACTTAAGAAGCATATTAAACATGAATTTGCAGCAAAGAGCATAGATAGAAGACAAAAAATATTGATTACGTAGTTTGTCCCTGGTGGAATATGTCTCTGGGTCCGCTTTCAAGATGGGCGTCCATTTTATTAAGGATTGATCCAAGGAGTTATTTACACATAAATAAACCAGACTCAACATGCTCATAGGCACCTCTAGTCTCTGTCAACAGAAATATCTCTCTCCTAGCTTCCCAATGCCTGTCTCGATTCCTAATTCTGCCTCTAGACGACCAAGATACGTTGAAAACAAAATTGTCTTTCTCTTACAGAATCTGAATGGAAGCCTCCAAAAACACTCTTTCTTTCATCAGGAGTAATTGTGATTTTTATAATGCGGGTTTAGGATCAAAGTCGAACTCTTTGGTCCAAAATTGGCATATGGTTTTACATTTAATGGGTCATGATCTCTCAGTGCAATAGACTTCGTACACGTAGAAGATTAGGTTACATGTATCAAAAATAACATAGCGCATTTAACAAATACAAACCCAAAATAAAACTATATGATAAACTTAACCTCGAAAATCTGCAAATGGCAAAGGAAAAGTGACTGTATGTGACAAGTGTTTCAGCAGTCCGATGACTAACTTCTACTTGGTGGTCAGGCTCCGGTGGTTCTGCTGATGGTTCCACCGCGGTCAGCCTATGGACTATCCACATGTTACACATGTGGTCTTCTTCGTGGTTAAGTTCCAAAAATTGTGTGATAAACCTTGTTGTTAACTTCTGCTGACTACATTCACATGATACAACTCCCAACAGTCTTCTCTATTGCGGTCTCATCTGACCGTTTAACTGATTTATGTTTTATACCATAGTTTTAACATATATTTCTGAAAGGTTTAATAACTTGGGTTTTTAACACAGGTCTAAAACTTGCATAGTTTAACACCATGTCATTTGCGCTAGGTATTTTCACCATAGTTTTGTAACATGTAATACACCACCTTAGCATAGATTTTACCACTTAGGAATTTGACCTTTAGATACATAATGAAATCTTGAGATCTTGCCACCCTTTAACACATACACCATAATTGATGAAGACTTAACCATGAAGTAACAAACACCATTAATAAATCGAAGACTTTCTCTTTCATCAGGAACACTAGAGTAATTGAAGATGAATTGGACTTCACTCTCGATCTGCAATGATGCAAGATCCTCCTGGATCAATCCTCTCCAATTGAAAGATTTTGGACCAAAAAAAGTTTGATTTACGCATATATAAGGTGAGGATATAACTCCCTCGCTCTTCTGATCTCCATCCACCTTGCCTTTCTAGGATTCATGCCCTTGAGTCCCACTTGAAGATATTCAATATCTCCACGCCTTGAAGAGTGAACATTCACATCTAGGATGGTATGTTCCTACAACTCATTCATATACTCATGTGCCAAATCATCAATGGTAGAAATTTTTGTATCTTCCTCTCGATCAATGATCATCGGATGTTCATTAAACTTCAGATTTTATACATTTACAACTGAATAAATATGCATGTAAGGAGGTAAATCTAACTGAATGCATTATTTTAAATATTTTACAGAATCTTGAAAGCACCATGCCTGATGGGTTTTAGTTTCTTATGTTCACCTTTCAACCTCTCTTTATTGATATGGAACCATACCTTATCACTGACCTGAAAATGATGATCCACTTGATGTTTGTCATGGTGAATTTTGTACTTCACTTTACTCTTCTCTAACTGATCCTACACTGCTTCATATATATTTTGTATCTATTGAGAAAACTTAACTTCTTTGTTTGAATCGTCATGTCCATCCACTTTATCTTCTTAATCGAACATGAAGTCCAATGGTGACTTTGGTAGATACCCAGAACATGTTTCAAATGGCGATCAATTAGTTGAAGAATGTAAGGGTCGATTATAAGCATGTTGCACATAAGGTAAAGAATCATCCCACAACTTAGGATGTTTTCTGTAGTAACCTAGGGGAATATGTATCACTATCTTGTTCACCACTTCTATCTGTCCAACGGTCTGTTGATGAAAATTTGTGCTCTTCTTAAGATTTGTGTCCATGATTCCCCACAAAGTGGACCAAAAATTTCCTATAAAGCGAGTGCCTCGGTCATAGGTGATGGAAGTAGGTAACCTAAAATGAACCCATACCTTTTGAAAGAACATATGTGCAGTCTCTTCAGTAGTCACTTTCTTTCTGCATGGAACAAGAATGCACATCTTGCTGAAACGATCAACCACAACATACATGTAATCATGCCCTCTCCTGAACATAGCAAGTCCTCTGACAAAGTCCATGGAAATTTTGTCCCATGGTCGTGAGAGAAATGGAAGTGGCACATACAAACCCATATTTCGATTTCTTGGCTTGCTTTTCGAACACATAACACAACCTTTAATGTACTTAAAAATTGTTTCATACATACGAAGCTAGTTGAAATACCTTTGAATTTGCACCATTGTATTGCTTACACCAAAATATCCTAAAATGCGAGAAGAATGTGCTTCCCAAATAACATGCGCCATTTCTATCTGTGGTATGCACAACTTACTCAAATGATATAACAACCTCTCATGAGCATGAAAATTTATTTCTTCCACCTCAGTACCATGAGTTAGTGATTCATAAATATACTTTAAATCAACATCTGTACTATATTATTCTAAATAATTTTGATGTTTTAAAGAAATATTTTACAGCACTACTGAACCATTCAAATATGGTCTAGACAAAATATCAACTACTTTTTTTGTTACAGCTTTCTTGTACTTAATTAATAAGTGAAATTGCTCAAAAAATCCCATCCATATGTAATGGCGATATTGTTGCAACTTAGTGTGAGACTGAAGCTACCGAAGCGGCTGATGATATGTGTGAATCATATGTCGGATAATTTATAACCTCCTTAGAAAACGTTTCTAAATGAAAACAAATAGGTTTCCCTTTTTGAAGTAAAACTGCACCCATTGCATAAACACTAGCATTTGTTTGAATTTTGAATGGTTGTTAAAGATATGGTAAATCTAAGATTGGTGTTGTGGAAATTTTCTGCTTAAGTGTATCAAAAGTTTTGTTTTGTTTCCCTCCCCACTGAAAGGAAAGTTTAGAACATGTTAAAGCATGTAACGGTGATGAAATCAAAGAAAAATGGGAAATGAATTTGATCCAATATTGAACTAAACCTAGAAAAATTCTAACTTCAGTGACATTATGTGGTCTTCGCCACTTAACAATCACATCAATTTTAGCTAGATCTATTTTCAAATGACCACCTCAAATTATGTAACCAATATACATCAATGAATTTTTCCCAAACTCACATTTGGACAGTTTAAGGTACATTTTTTCCCTTTGCAACACTTCGAATACCTGTTTAACATGCCTAACATGCTCTTCCATACTGAATTGAAAAATTCAAGATATCATCTAAGTAGATTATGAAAAATATATCAATTCATGGACAAAATACATCATTCATAACCCACTTGAAATTTTATGTATCATTACACAAACCAAAATGCATCACTAACCATTCAAATAGCCCCTGGGCCCTGCCTAGTTTTAAATACTATTTTCCAGATGTCATTTTCTGCAATGCGAATTTGATGATACCCACTACGCAAATCCAACTTAATAAAATAGACATCATTTTTAAAATGGTCAAGAAAATCAAATGTCCTGGGAAGAGGATACATATTCTTGATTGTGATTTTATTTAAGGCCCTAAGGTCGACACACATTCTCCATGTATGGTCTTTCTTAGGAACAAAAATTATGGGTGAACCACATGGAGATGAACTGGGTCCAATGAAAACTTTTTCAACCAGGCCTTCGATGTGTTTCTTTATTTCTTTGTTTTATATGATTGACATGTGATACATTCCAACATTAGGAAGAGGGGCATCAGACACCAATTGTATCTCATGTTGTATTTCCCATTTAGGATGCAGATGTTTTGGTTCTTTAAATAGAATTTGAAGAGAATCTACCACTTTAACCAAACTATCTTTAAATAGAGATTGACAATGTGTAAAAGAATAATGTTGATTATTATGTTGTTATTTTACAACCATGAGTACAAATATTTTACTTGAAATTATTAGCCTCTTCATTTGATTAGAAGTAACTAAATCCAAGCGTGTTTTAATTTTATGTTCCCAGACAATTTATTCATTTCCATATTTCTTAAGGTGATGTTTATGCTCTTTCCTATGAAATAAAACATCACAATAATAGAGATAGGGACTTCCTAGCACTACTCCACATATGTCTAATGGAATCACTTCTAAATCCACTTCATCAATGTATCTATTTTTGTGTGCTTAGAATTTACACTCATGTGAAATAATTAAACTATTTTTTATTCATCCTAATGATTTATGTTTGAAGAATATGCATAAGTACTAAAAATTGAACTAGTGACAAAACTTTTACCTATTGAAACCATTACGGTTATTTTCCTTTCATCACCTGATTCAGAGCCCAAATATTCTTGGATTGTTGCATTAGCATTCTTTTCACCATTTATTTTCTGGAACTTCTTTGGTCTGAGTTCTCAGTGAAGTTTCCAACATTTGGCTTCATCATGTCTGATTCTATGAAAATGAGAATAAGTAGGTATCTCACCTTCCTTTTGAGTTGTCACTGTTTTCTTTCCCTTCAAACTATTCTTCCTCTTTTTGTCTTTTGAATCCTTGATTTACAACTGTTTGGATGCTTTCTGTGAAAACATGAATGGTTTGCCACCTAATTCAATATGTATGGCTTGAACACACACTTCATAAAATTCATTAGGATTAAACATCAATAACATATGATGTAAATATTAATGTAAAATTACAATGTACTTTAATAAAATTTCACGGGTATCCAATGGAATACGAAGTGCCAAAGCTTTCTTCCTGAACTCCTGAGTAAACTCCTAAACATTCTTCCCTTTACCTTCCCTCAAATGCTGCCAATCAATAACAACTTGCTACATGTATCCCAAAGGATAGAATTATTTTCTGAGAGCTTTGAAAAACTTAGCCATGAAGAGATGACTTTACCTTTATTCTTTAAATCTACTTGAGTTTTACTTTCATACTAGATTAAATCTGTTCCCCCCATTCTAAGTGTAGCTAACCAAATTTTTGTTCTTTCATGAGAAGTGTTCTGAATTCTACAATACACTTCTAACTGTTTCATCCATTTATATAGCTTTTCAGGATTCATTTCGCCATCATAAATAGGTAGTTCAAATTTTAAATCAAGTTTCAAAAGAGATGATTTCTGAGATTTATTTTCTTTTTCACAATATCAATAGGAAGAAGAAGAAGAAGATGATGATGATGATGAATACGACGGAGGAGAAGTAGGTTTATCAGCTTTTCATTTTCCCTTTTCCTTCTTCGATGCCTTCGAAGATGAAGTTGCATCTCTTGCGTTATTATCTTCATAGAGTTCTCCCAACATCCGTTGCATGTTCAAAAACATGTGCTGAAATTGTTCTTCGCCCATGACCTTCATTGTAATATTTTCACCTGCATCGGATCCTCCCATTGTTGATTGATAAGTGAATTTCTGATTTCCAAATTCAGGGTCAGTATCCTCAAGTGTTCCTTCTTGACGTCGCAACATAGACTTGGTTAACATTCACTGGAAAAAATCCTACAAAACAAAACCTACTCTCATACTAGAATATATGATCTGAAATAGATCTGAAGTTCTTACATAGAAATACACCAGAATGAACGTGATCATAGGCACCTCTAATCTCTATCAATATAAATTTGTCTCTCCTAGGTTTCCAATTCCTATCTTGGTTCCTAATTCCGCCCTTGGATGACCAAGAGACACTGAAAACAAAATTGTATCTCTCTTATAGAATCTGAATGCAAGCCTCCAAAATAAATCTTCCTTTCAAAGTGAGCAATGGTGGTTTTATTAAAATGCATGTTTAGGTTCAATCTCGAACTCTCTGGTCCAAAATTGTCATATGGTTTTTCATTTAATGGGTCATGAGCTCTCAGTGCAATAGATTTCATACACCTAGGACATTAGGTTACATGGACAGAAAATAACATATCACATTTAACAAATACAAACCCAAAATAAAACTATAAGATAAATTCAACCCTGAAATTTTGCAAACGACGAAGGACAACTGACTGTATGTGATAGGTGTTTCGATGGTCTGATGACTGACTGCCACCTAGTGGTCAGGCTCCGGTGGTTCTGCTGACAGTTCCACTGTAGTTGGCCTATGGACTGTTCATATGTTGCACGTATGGTCTTCCACGTGGTTAAGTTCCAAAAATTGCATGGTAAGACTTGCTTTGAACTTCTGCTCACTGCATTCACATGCTGCAACTCCTGACAGTCTTCTCTGTTATTGTCTCTTCCGATGGTTTAGCTGATATATGTTTTATACCATAGTTTTAACATATATTTCTTAAAGGTTTAATAACTTGGGTTTTTAACATAGGTATAAAAATTTCATAGTTTAGCACCATGTCATTTGTGCTAGATCTTCTCACCATAGTTTTGTAACATGTCATACACCACCTTAGCATAGATTTTATCACTTCGGAATTTGACCTTTAGTTACATAATGAAATCATGAGATCTTGCCACCATTTAACATATACAATATAAATGATGAAGACTTAACCATGAAGTAACCAACACCTTGAATAGATCAAAAACTTTCTCTCTCATCCATAATGTTGGAGAAGCTGAAGATGAATCAGACTTCACTATCGATCTACACTGATGCAAGATCCTCCTAGATCAATATTTATAAAATTAAATTATCAAATCATCCTCCACCATGAATACTTGTTGCACCATTATACTTTGATATGTCACTCTATCATTTAGCTTGTACTTGTTGCATGTATATTCACATAAAAATGATTTTTATTTATTTTCTGTATATTCACATAAAAATGAGATACAGGAAAAAAATTATAATTACAACAAATCATGAATTATAAAAGTGTTATTTCATGTTTTTATAAACTATTAATTATGATACTAGAAATTAATTTTTTTATATTTTTTCAAAGGATGCGTGTATATCTCTGGATGCGGATGCATTTGAGGTTTGATGGGACATGGCACCCTGCGCGTCTCCCGAAGGAGCTCGCACGGGATGGCCATATGGCCCTCTGCACAAGATTGAATGCTGAATTAAATTTTCCAGCTCAAACAGTCTTTAATACCTCTACCTCGACGCCCATGAAAATTCATATGGCGGTTCACTTGGCAATGGATTTCGTTCTGGATAGTTCGGAAGGTTGTATTATCAGTGGAGGCTCCCCGTTTCCCTGCCCTCCTGGATTTGATGAATCTAGCATAAGAACGCATAATGGTCGCCGTTGATCCTTGCTTTCTTGCTTTGAGCCACTTCCCGGGTACCATTTCACCCACAGTCTCTTCTGTAGTTTCAATTCTTCTTATTGTGCTTGGGTGCCTCAGCTCAGTGGTTTCACTATTCCGCGTTGTGCTCGGTCAGCTCCCTCGAGTAGTGTCTACTCCCCTCTCCGAGCCTCTGTGTTCTTAGACTGCCACCCCTGCGGAAATTTTCATCACACCACCTCTGGCTCCATGCCGTGCATCCGCCACTGTATGCGGTGCCGACGAGGCACTAATAGAGGTCATGGAGCTCGATTTCGCCCCTCTGCAAGCTCTGCCTCAGGGTCCTCCTCATCTGATGAGGAGCTGGACCAGTCTCTGGATGCATAGAGAGTCAGACGTCAACGCCGTCATGGTGATTCTGTTTGTTTTGAAAGGAACTCCCCCCCTCATGCCACTGTCTTCCCCAAATGTGCTTTCCCTCCCAATTCTCTTGAGCCTGCAAGCCTCCCTATCCGTCAAACCTCTCAGCGGGCTGATTTTCGCTTTGAGTGCTCCTCTAACCGCCCAATTATCACTGCCTTCGTCACTGTTACTATTCGTGAAGAGCTCCCCCTCCCTGCACCGACCCCTGCATCCTCATTCTCGCCCCCTCCCGTCCCCAGCTCCCCTAGAAGCTCGGTTCTGCCTACAGACTTCACTCCGTCTTCTATGGAGGCGCTGCGCAAGGTGGAGGCTGACATTGGCAATGAAGGCGATCTAAAAGGTGGAACGGATGATAGCAGCGATGATTATGGTTGCAGGATTGAGGAGGAATCTCCGACTCAGGCTCATGAACCGTGATACTCACAGCTCACAAACTGTTCTCGTATTTTTGATTAACGACTATTGGAATTTTTTGTTCTCTTGCTTTAAAGCTCAGCTGGAAAGGCTGACTGCTAGTCTCTGTATCTTTTTCTCTATAATTTTGTTAAGTATGAACAGCAGACCGGTTTCCCTTCCAGGGGCGATCAATTTTTTTTTGTTAACAAGACTGGTTTCCCTACAAGGGCAGTCCAGACTCTCTTGGACAAGCATGGTTATCAAGCCCAGTGTTCAGGCTCTCACAGCTGACACTGTGGTAGTTTTGTATCAGTAATCTTTATACATAATAGAATTAGTTTTACTTAAAAAAAAGAAAAAAAGGATGCATGTATATAGATATAAAGAGGGGAATTTTTTAATTGAGCATATTATATTAAATTAGAAAACTACATTTTTTCAAAGGATGTGTGTATATAGATATAAAGAGGGTAATTTCTTCATAGAACATATTATATTAAATTAGAAAATTATTCTTCACTTTATTTATCTGTAGCTTAAGCATCATCTCTCTACCAAGTCAATGATGGAGGCATTGGTGTTATACATAGAACTCGGAAGAGTTTGAATGGATTACATAAAGGATTGTTTGTGATGAATTTGACAACTAACAGAAAAAATTAATGATAGTGGGAAACATCAAAACTCACAAAGTAGGTTTTATGGTATCTAGTAAGTATGTCATAGAATCAATGGAAAATTTCAAAGTTCCTACATACATTAATGGAGAAAATGACTATTTTACTTCTGTATGCAATTGTATTTCTATTTCAATGATTACATTTCAATACACCTCTAAATTTCTTTTAGATAAATCATTTGAATCATACTCTTTTTTGGGGTATAAAATCCATATGTGCGTAAAAATCATAGGTTTTAGTAAATGAATATTTCCTGTATCTTCCTAAATATGCTTGATATAAAATTTCTTGTATTTTTTTTTCATATCTTGCTAGAATAACACATGCATTATCAAAATAAGGAGAATGTTAGAGGATTCTTTAGAAATTCAGATAATGGAAGACCCACTCTGAAATGTATTGGACTTTTACAATATTCATAAACTTATGAATGTTGAGAGGTGCTATATATTTTGAATTTGAGATGGATTCTCATAGACTCATGGTTATGGTTATTTCATATTATTTCACCAAGGTATGTAAAATTCCTCCATAAAGAAAACAACTTTAAGGGTTATGACTAGTGTGATTAATTAATATGTACAACCAAGAAGTCTTGATAAGAGAAATAATGGAGCAAGATAAGGTAGAAATATAATGGTGTTTGTAAAACATTAAAGATGTCCCAAAATTAGAAGGTCAACCTTATTCTCATGATAATTGGATGGTGATCCTTATTCTCATGATATAGCAGTATTTATAGAAGAAGAAATTGATGAAGAAATCTACCAGTAATAGGAAGAATTTCTCATTCAAATTAAATATCCTGACGAGCATATTGATGAATATCATATTCAATATAATTATCCTAAGGAATATTCTAATGAATCATGAAGATCATGTCTACAAGGAAGATCCTAATAAATATGATGCTAATTACCATGAAGATGAGGGTGAGGTAAGATCCATTTTTTTAAAAAACATCTGAGTTTTATTATACATCTTATGAAAGCTTTGAAAATAAATATCCTATAAATCCAATAGATATTGAGAATAATATTGATGATGTACATGTGGGGACTGAAAATTTCGATATGAGTTTTCAATAAGTCAAAGATTTAATTTTTGACATTGGTGATGATTCTATAGTTCAGGGTATAAAATCGTTTTCTTTGTTGAAACCATTCTTTAATAGAGCATGCTGGGGGAATTTTATGACCACTTCCAACCACACATATTTGGTGATGATCAAGATTTTGGAAAATATAAAGACGATATATTCAAAAACGTTTTTCAACGAATAAATACTGACTTCGTATATCTCTCTAATTATGATCTCCAAACATCTCCTTTCGTACATCATCAACACATCATGTAGCTCAGAATTGTCTTTTTGGTGTTGATAAATCAATGGGATAGGAAAGCTTCCATATTATTAGTTTTTGCAATTTTTTTCAAAAGAACACATGTGTAGTTTTTTTAACAGTCACGCGCTTTTTTCAAGGAACAAGAATTATCATCTTGCTAAAATGATCAACCATGACATATATGTAATCATGCCCTCTCCTGGACATAGGAAGTCCTATGACAAAGTCCATTGAAATTTTGTCCCATGGTCGCGAAGGAAATGGAAGTGGCACATACAAACCCATCTTTCGATTGCTTGTCTTGATTTTCGAACACATACAACCTTTAATGTACTTAACAATTGTTTCATACGTACGAAACCAGTGGAAATACCTTTGAATTTGCACCATTATCTTGATTACACCAAAATCTCCTGAAATGCGAGAAGAATGTGCTTCCCAAATAACATGCACCCTTTCTGCCTGTGGTATGCACAACTTACCCAAATGATATAACAACCTCTCGTGAGCATTAAAATTGACTTCTTCCACCTAAGTACCATGAGTTGGTGATTCATAAATATCTTTTAAATCAGCATTTGTACTTTATTGTTCTAAATAACTTTCATGTTTTAAAGAAATATTTTGTGTCACTACTGAATCATTCAAATATGGTCTAGAAAGCATATCAGCTACTTTGTTTGTTACACCTTTCTTGTACGTAATTACTAAGTGAAATTGCTGAATAAATCCCATCCATCTGTAATGGCGATATTGTTGCAACTTAGTCTGAGACTGAACCTACCAAAGTGGCTGATGATATGTGTGAATCAATGTTTCCTTACCCATTAAGTAGTGTTTCCATTTCTTAACACTTTCAAACAGAGAAAACAATTATTTATCATATTTCGGATATTTTATAACTTCCTTAAAAATTTTTATAAATGAAAACAAATAGGTTTCCCTTTTTGAAGTAAAAATACACCAATCGCATAACCACAAACATGTGTTTCAATTTCAAATGGTTGTTGAAGATATGGTAAAGCTAAGATTGGTGTTGTGACAATTTTCTGCTTAAGTGTATCAAAAGCTTTTTGATATTTCCCTCCCCAGTAAAAGGAAAGTTTAGAACATGTTAAAACATGTAATGGTGATGCAATCAAAGAAAAATGAGAAACTAATTTTATCAAAAATTGAAGTACTCCTAGAAAAATTCTAGCTTCAATCACATTCTGTGGTCTTCGCCACTTAACAATCACATCGATTTTAGCTGGATCTATTTTCAAATGACCACGTAAAACTATGTAGCCAATATACATCAACGACTTTTTCCCAAACTCACATTTTGACAGTTTAAGGTACATTTTTCCCTTTGCAAAACTTCGAATACCTGTTTAACATGCCTAACATGCTCTTCCATACTGAATTGAAAAATCAAGATATCATCTAAGTAGATTATGAAACATTTATAAATTCATGGACAAAATACATCATTCATAACCCACATGAAATTTTCTGGAGCATTACACAAACCAAAATGCCTCACTAACCATTCAAATAGCCCCTGCCTAGTTTTAAATACAATTTTCCAAATGTTATTTTCTGCAATGGGAATTTGATGAAACCCACTATGAAAATCCAAGTTAATGAAATAGACATCATTTTTCAACTGGTCAAGAAAATCATTTATCCTGGGAAGAGGATACAACTTCTTGATTGTGATTTTATTTAAGGCCCTAAATTCGACACACACTTTCCATGTCTAGTCTTTCTTAGGAACAAAAATTATGGGTGAATCACATTGAGATGAACTGGGTCGAATGAAACCTTTTTCAACGAGGTCTTGGATGTGTTTCTTTACTTCCTTGTTATCTATGACTAACATGAAATACATTCCAACATTAGGAAGAGGGGCATCATACACCAATTGTATCTCATGTTGTATTTCCCATTTACGAGGCAAATGTTTTGGTTCTTTAAATAGAATTTCAAGATAATCTACCACTTTAACCAAAATATATTTAAACAGAGATTCACAACATGAAAAAGCATCATGTTGATCCTTATGTTGTTATTTACAACCATGAGTACGTATCTTTTACTTGAACGTATTAGCCTCCTCATCTGATTGCAGGTAACTAAATCCAAGCTTGTTTTGATTTTATGTGCCCTGACAATGTATTCAATTCCATCTTTCTTAAGGTGATATTTATGCTCTTTCCTATGAAGCAAAACATCACGATCATAGAGATAGGGACTTCCTAGAACTACTCCACATATGTCTAATGGAGTCACATCTAAATCCACTTCATCAATGTAATTAGCTATGATGGAAAATTTTAAATGACACTGCTTTGTGACATTAATTTGAGTCTTTTATTTTAGCCAACCTAATGGGTATGGTCGTGGATGATTTTGTGTCTCCAAACCAAATTTCTTAACTAATTATTCAAATATCAAATTTTCCTCTAATCCACTGTCAAAATATGTATCTATTTTTTTGTGCTTAGAGGTTACGCTTATGTGAAATAATTAAACTCTTTTGTATTCATCCAAGTGATTTATGTTTGAAGAAGATGCATAGGTACTAGAATTTGAACTAGTGCCAGAAATTTTACCTGTCGAAACCATTGCGGTTATTTTCCTTTCATCACCTTAGTCAAAGACCAAATATTCTTGGATTACTTTATTAGCCTTATTTTCACCTTTCTTTTTCTGGAACTTCTTTGGTCTAATTTCTCGGTGAATTTTCCAACATCTGGCTTCATCATGTTTGATTCTATAGAAATGAGAACAAGTAGGTATTTCACCTTCCTTCTGAGTTGTCACTATTTTCTTTCCCTTAGAACTATTATTCCTCTTGTTTTCTTTGGAATTCTTGATTTACAACTGTTTGGAAGCTTTGAGTTTGCATGAATGGTCTGCCACCTGATTCAATATGTATGGATTCAATATGTATGGCTTGAACACACACACTTCATCAAACTCATTAGGATTAAATATCAATAACATATGTTGTAAATATAAATGAAAACTTCCAATGTACTTTAATAAAATTTCGCATGTATCCAATGGAATATGAAGTGCCAAAGCTTTCTTCCTAAACTCTCGAGTAAACTCCTGAACATTCTTCCCTTTACCTTGCCTCAAATGCTGCCAATCAATAACAACTTGTTGCATGTATCCAAAATAATAGAATTATTTTCTGAGAGCTTTTAAAAACTTAGACCATGAAGAAATGACTTTACCTTTATTCTTTAAATCTACTTGAGTTTTACTTTCCCACCAGATTAAATCTGTTCTCCCCATTCTAAGTGTAGCTAACTGAATTTTTGTTCTTTCATGAGAAATGTTCTAAATTATATAATACACTTCTAATTGTTTAATCCATTTATCTAGATTTTCCTAGTTCATTTCGCCATTAGAAATAGGTAGTTCAAATTTTACATCAAGTTTCAAAAGAGATGATTTCTGAGGTTTCTTTTTTTTTTTCAGAATCTCAGTAGGAAGAAGAATAAGAAGATGATGATGGCACTATTAAGGTGATTGATGATAACTTTACAAATATTATTCAATTCTTAACTACGAGGATGGCACCTACATACTACTGGGTACAATAGAAAAGATAACTAGTCACCCATGTCACTGACTTTACCATCATTGCGGGCTAATTGTACAAGCTGGGAGCTGATGAGGTGCTGCGAAGTTATGTACTAGAGCATGAAAGACAAGACGTTCTAACGGAAGCCCACAGAGGAGTGGCACGAGGTCAATATGCTGGAAAATCAATTGCATAGAAGATACTAAGAGCTAGGTTCTGGTGGCCCACACTGCATAATGACTCCCATGCATATTGTAAAGCATGCGATGTGTGCCAACAAATAGGAAGACCTTCGCGTCGGGAAAATATGCCCTTGCAACCACAGAAGACCCTGCAGGCATTTGATAAGTGGGCCATTGACTTCGTAGGCCCCATTAACCCCCCCGGTAAGAAGACAGGTGCTCGATATATCATTATGGCCACAGATTATGTTACCAGGTGGGCCGAAGCTGCAACTGTGAAGGACTGCACTAAGGACAGGGTGACGCACTTCCTTTTGAGAATATCTTAACTAGGTTCGGGTGCCCGAGGGTCCCTTTAGAAACAATGGGACGCATTTCATTAATAACACAATTAAGGCTTTGACTGAGGAATTCCAGATCCACCATGCCAAAAGTACCCCATATCATCCGTACAAAAATGGAATCGTAGAGGAATTCAACAAAATTTTGGAACAAGCGCTCACCAAGGTCTGTAATGCACAAGGGGTTGATTGGGATGTGCATATCCCCTTTTTCCTTTGGGCCTACAGAACCATGTGTAAGAAGCTCACGGGAAAACACCCTTCTGCCCAGTTTACAAAAAGGAAGCTGTTATGCCTATGGAATACATTGTTCCTAGCCTGTGCATCTCGACCTTCACAAATATGACCGATCCTGACATTATGGAGGAGTGCTCGGTGTAGCTGGTAGTGTTGGAAGAATACCGGCTCACTGCCTACTTTCACCAACAGGTTCAGAAGGCACGAGAGAAGCGTGGCATGATCACCATATTCGACAGAAATAATTTTTGGAGGAAGCATTGGTACTACTATATGATATCCAGTTCGTGAAACACCCAGGGAAATTATGACAGCATTGGTTAGGCCCATATGTGGTCAAATAAATTACGAATGGTGGAGCGGTTAGACTAGCTACAATGTGTGGTGAGTCCCTACCTTGATATGTTAATGGAAGTCGACTGAAGCCCTACAGTTACTCTGCGGTGTTGATCAAATGATTAAATGTCTATAGTAGCTATACTAAGGAAACTGCATGTAGGTAGGATGCGCAGGCATGCATGCACAGGGGTGATGCGCAGGACTGGCAGTGCAGGTGCTGCGTACAATGGATAAAACTATCCATTGGGATGGAGTGGGAGCATGGAAAACTGCGCTCCTTGGTTAATGACATGGGTAACTGGAAATTAATGAGGCAATTTATGAGCATATTTTACCGTTTCTGTAATGATGGATGAAAATTAAGGGTTTGATGGCTATTTCTCCCTCGCGAATGCTATAAGCTTAGGAATGTTTGTTCTACAGGATTCAACTGTTGCTCATTTTTTTCACACCTTGGCCTCTATAGTATACACCATTGTTTCTGTCTACCTATCGATCGCATGACTGAGCAAGCTCCACTTTCCGACAATAGCCACATTTAATTCATCTTTCAAGAAATGATGACAATTACCGACCCAAAAGTGCCTCCGCCTGACACAACGTTCAAAGAAATAGGTTCTAATGAGGTTCGAGAAGCCACCCCTACAGCAGAATAAATTGACTCGACTTCATCATCCTGAAAGGGAAACAAAAAGGCTAAAAGGATGAAATGGGCCAGTGGGAAGCCTCTTACCTCCCCTCGAATTCGGTGTTCCCCTCAAAAGGTGCATAAGAAGTGACCACTCACTGCACCCCCGAACCTGATGGTGCTCATAGCGGAAGGCCTACAGGTGACTCTGCTGACCTGGTTACCCCCTTACATTCAACCACGCAAAACAACAGCTCGTATGCCCAATGTCAATATCGTCTATTCCTATCTTTAGATGCCTTTGGTCCTGAAGAAGTGCCCCAGTAGGGAGATATGTTCATACAACTTCCTAACTTAAAGTTTGACGCCCATGACCTAGGAAACTTGGACGCTTTTCCTTCATTAGATCTGCAATTGTACTTAGAATAGGTTATCAAATATGGTGTGCCCAAATTCGAGCCAATGCTTTGGGTCACAGGATTAGTTGGGGTAGGCATCCTGAACTTACTGCGCCTTCCCCATTTTGGACACTACAATATAACCAACATCATCATTTTCCAACTATTGACACTAGTCTATGATTGTTGTGTGTGGCTCCAAGGCCACATACCGATCGATGATGCCCTCTTTCACTGCATCACAGGCCTCCCTATTAACGGGTCCGAGCCTAGGGACAAAACGGGAAATAAATTTGAGCACCATACTACCAACGTTGTCTAGAAGAAGTATAGTGTCGGACGCAACAAGCCAGGCTTCTTGATTAATACGATCAAGGACCAAAGGATGCACATGGGCACTTTACTGCTTTCTTGAAAATTGATGCAGAAATGTCAGGCCACAACTGTCCCTACTCATGTAATTTAGATCACTGGCCAGTGTGAAAAACGAGTCTGCTACAATTGGTCCTAGTACCTACTTGAAAAATTTCTCGACAATGTGCGCGAAGCCCAGGAGCAGGGAAAAGAGTTCGACTACTCATGGCTGATTTTTATAATCATCTTAGTTGTCTAGGAGACCCCAGAAGAAGCGGTCTTCCCTCCTCTTAAGCCTGGTATGTGCGCAGGGGCACAGTTTTCCAATCTTTGGGACTCGAAGGATCCCAAGTGGGTGGAGGAGAACAAGTTCTTATGGATACTCTACGATGGGGCTATCTATGCGGTCATTGATTCCCAACCACACCTGTCCTTGAATTTCTTTGAAAATTATAAGCAAATACTGGCATTTCAGATAAGCATGGACAATGTGAAAATTCAAGCCCGAAAATCTCATACTTGGCATAATCTTCCATACATGACTACGAAGGCTGAAATTGAATAGGTAATCATCGCCACTTGGCTGCCAGAGTGGAAGTTCGTAGCTCTGCCAACTGACCTGGATGCAGCAGGTACATCTGGCCCCAACACAGTATCCAAGCCTACCATTCCACTCGACCCAACAAAAAAGTCCATGCTCTAGCATCCATGCTGCAGGTAACCCCCAGGAGCACCACTGTGCAGCTAGAACGAGACTCCTCACCAGATCAACACATAAATGATGCTGATGATGCCATTACACCTTCACACCCTTAAGCGGCCCTGCGAATTGTCTCAAGGGCCTAGAAAAAAAATGTAAGGCCACTAAGACCGATGTTGAGGTATAAAAGGTGTCTTTTTAACTCCTATTTATCCTACATTAATTATCAATCCAGGTTTGTCTCAAGAGTGTACTCAGTCTAAGGTGGAAATTTAATCTAAGAGTAATGTTCTTCAATGTGCAGTACAATGTCTTAAATACAAGAGTAAACAGATGCTTGAAAATGAAATCTAATTACAACAATATGAAACTCAATGCTCTGAAGTTCAATCACTCACTCAACAATCATCAATCAAGGATGCAGTAGTAATAACTCTTTCCTCTGTCAACTGATGTAAATGAAATCAAATGTAAACAAGGTAATCAATCTGAGAACATAGGCAGTAACAACCAATTTCCTTTATAGTTGATGATCTTACACTCCACACTAAAGAAATTAAATGGAAATGGTAACTGTGTTAAATCACTAATGATGCTAATGAAAATAGACTAAGCAAGCTCTCTATAATAACACTCCAAAGAAAAACCAAACTCTTGCAAGAAAGGAATAAATAGTAAAGCTCATTAACAGAAATGAACAGCAACTCTATTTACTGGAAATAAACAAAAAATTATTTCTAATGGAAATGAACAACAATCCTGAATAGCGAGGCTCTGTATCTACAAAGCATAACAATAAAAATTATAAAGGAATAAATACTCTTGTTATGTGCAAAGGAACAACAACGTGATTCACTTATGCAACACACTAATTTCATAAATCATTAAACAATAAGCTATAAACAAAGATAACTTTGAAGCAATGCAGTTAAAGGAAATCAAAACTAATGCAAACCATCACACGATTGGAAATGGAAAGTAAAGGTACAAATAGCAGGTGGATCCACTAGGACCGGGCCCTTAGCCACTAGTGAAGCACCTCCGAACTACTCTAGTATCAAATAATGGAACGACAACCGAATTATGTATTAATCATATGTAGCAGAGTTTACAAGCAATCGCACTCTATTTTAATTAACGAGAGTCGATGAACAATTGTGAAATTACAAAGGGAAATCTGAATAATCATATATTGTCTAATAATGTGATTTCTACAAGCATTATTGTTTTATAACAGCCAACAGATGAAACAAGAAGTACAAACAAATTTGAGCAACGATCCCTAAAGATCGAGAGACCTTGAGGGATTTTCTCTATCTTCTATATTTATTCATTGTTTTGTCTTCTTGCGCTGATGTCGTGCTGTTCCTTTCTTTACTTTGACTGTGTGCTCCAATCTGGATCTTCTTGTTTGGATACGACCTTCTGTTGAAGGGACAGCAGTTACACATGCCTTGTCTTTTCCTCTCGAATGGTGGTTTCCCACTTCATCTAGTTCTTATATGGAAGAAAAGACAATCTTTAGTTAATTTCACAATACGCACTAATCTCCTGAATTCTATTGTAATTATTCAATATATTATCATTCTAGAATATAAAGGAGTCATTATTAAAGGAAAAAGATAAAGAAATACATGGAAAATTCATACCTTTTCCAATGCTCAACACACCCCCCTGCTTACCCTTTTTCATGTCCTCATGAAAACCATAATTTACATGTAAAGCAGTTAGAGAATAGGCTGGAGAGAGTTTTTCATTAAGTGGCATAAAACCATGATTTACAGCTAAAACTTCAAAAACGTGCCCTATCTTCCCTTTAGGTAATTCATATTTGGCCTTATAGTTTGCTGTAGGATACCAGATAATAAGGCTTTGAAATCTACAACCTAGCCAATACGGGCCTTCTCTCAAGATGAGGTTACTATAGATAACCAGATAGTTGGCAGCTAACTCAAAATTTTTGTAATTGAATGGCTCTCTGCCTTGAATATTCCAATTGGAAATCTTCCATCGGATTTTAGCTACTACTAAGGCCTGGTCTCTAATGGACAAAAAATATTCTACCCCATCCAGGATGATTGCTTTGTGGATGGGTCCCAATGTTTGGATCACACCCTCCTTTGTCATTGAGCTTTTCTGCCTAGCCCGCAATTGTAATGGGTGTCTCGGTTCACCCCTAACCCAAAGGTCTAACCCATTTTCTTGGCTCTAAGAAGTGTTATAGGCCTTGAGCCATTTTAACTAGTTAACAACAAATGAAATGAATGCTTGATATTAGACATCACCCACAAAAGGACTGGGATTTATCTCCATTTCATCTGCCAATATAAAATTGTGAAAATAAAATTCACAGAGCAAGCATGAAACTTTTACTCCATAAAGTTTGCAGCAGCTTATAAAATCATCTACAATTTTTAATTCTATAGGTTTTCCTGCCTTAACAGCCTTAATTTTTAACTGCAAATATCTTTCTAATAAAAACAAAGCATAATTTTTGGTGGGGCACCTACATGCTAGAACATCTGTGTATAAAGAACAGAGAGTATCCATTTGATTCCTGACTGTTTTTAATCTATTCCTTACCTCTTCAACTTTCTCTTCTACCTTTTGACATTTATCAAAAGATGCTGCCTCTGATGCATTGATGTCCTTTAATTACTGTTGTAACTCTTAGTATTTCTTCTTGGGAACAGTCTCTTCTTCGAGCTTTTCTCTAGTCCTTTGAGCCTGTGCCAGATCCTCTTAGAGTTTTGCTATATCAAGGTCATTTAACAAAACATTTTTATTGCAGCCTTGTGCACGTTCGATTGAGGTAGCTGCATCTGGAATAGCTGCATGTTGTTCCTTGCCTTCTTGAATGGATATGGGCTCGGCTTGAGTCTCCATGGCCTTTGCATTCTGGGGTTCCGTTGGGATGGTTGCATCCCCCATTTTTGGGGTTCTTTTAGAGTTTTTTCCCATTTTTAGAACCCTAATCCCCTGCCTGAGTTGTTTTACTAATTTTTGGAGCTTTTTCCGTTGCCTCCGCAACTTCTCAAGTTCATTTGTCTTCTTCTTCTTCTTGGAAGGAAAAATTGTTCCTTTTTCTGTATTTGGTTGCTTGGCTAGGGTTTGTTCTTCAGTGACTGTTCCCTCACCTAGGCTTGCTTCTATGCTTTTAGTGATCACATTCTCCAGGCTAGGTTACTCAGGGGAAGTATCCCTAGTTTGTTCTACCATTTCCTGAGGGGTTTCTTCTTCTGCCTCTTCATCATGCATTTCCTTAGACGTGTCCTTGCTGATGATAAAATCTTCCTACAATTGTTGTATCTCAATATTGAGGTTGAGCGGATTGTGGGGTTGTATATATTCACTCATATTGGCCAAAATTTGGGCCAATTCATCCTCGTGTAATGGATTCTGTGGAGGGCTTGCACTGGATGTTACGGGAGGTTCTGCTTCCTCCCTTTCTTCTTCACTAGTATGGTTACTTTCTTCTTCTTCCTGATATTCTACTCCTTAAAGTTGCGGGGGTTTCTCTTCTTCCTGATATTCTCCTCCTTAAAGTTGCAGGGGTTTCTCTTCTTCCTGATCTTCTCCTCCTTCAAGTTGTGGGGGTTGCTCTTCTTCCTGATCTTCTCCTCCTTCAAGTTGCGAGGGTTGCTCTTCTTCAGAACTAGGTAATTCCACGGGTTGGCTATTGCTACCCTGAAGGTTTCCCAACATTCCCCTGTTTCTTCTTAATCTGGAGGATTTTCTACGTTTCAAAGGTTCGTTTGCTGTACTGGTGACTCTTTTCATTTTGGGGTAGGTAAGGTTGTTCCTCCGTCAATTGAAAATACCAATTATTCCTAGCTAGTATGCTGTTGGGAAAGACTGTAACTAAATATTAATCGAATTAGACAGTGGTGGCTTACTACCATCCCTGTATGACGGGATTTCCTTATGCTCTGAGCAGCGTCATGCAGTAAAAAAATTAAAAATGCAGGAAAATTCACAGCGCATTTCTATTTTAGTACTGCTAATAATTTGAGGTGGCGTGGTCTTACCACATCCTTTCTTCCGTCACATGTAATGTAGCTTTGCACTACTCTAGCCAATTTTTTCCATGGTTCTCCTAGAGTTGCTGGCTGGACTCCTTTTCCTTTGACGATCAGGGTCTGTCCTTCGTCCCGAAAGATGTTCATGGCCTCTTGAATTTTCACTTTTTTATGGGTCCATATGGGTCCAACTGTCGGTAGACCAGATACCTCAGAAATTACTGCATCTGTCACTATTATTTTCCTACCTCTTACGATAGAATAACTCTCCTACAGGTTCTGCAAAAATTTGATAGCCACAGTTTCAAGGGGCTGTTGCAGTCGTGTAAGGTATGTAAACCATCCTGCTCTCTCCAGAATTTCTAGTGCAGCGTCGGAGATTGTTATAACTTGTGGTTCGCTACGTACTGCTCGTCCTCCCATTTCGTCTAAATCCTGCACACTGTTAGTTCTTCACAATAATACACAGAAATGGCAATGGAACATCACCCTGTGCATATCAGAAAAATGCCATTAAACTTGCTATTTCTAGGAATTGATGAACATAGGGAATTGACCCATATGCAGGCATATTTAAAAGTCACCTGCACCCCCCTGAAATATGATAGGTTGCCCTCGACCGTCAAATGGAAGAGAAGCATACTGCAGGTAGTTGTACAACATAGAAAGGCATGCATACTTATGATATGATCAAAACATTATCGAATTACTGAAATCGAGGCATATTATGAAATCGTGAATAGATATGAAATACTATGTAATGATTCGAAAATAAGGAAAAAGACAGCTGACATAAATAAAAGTGCTTATGCGGTCATTATTCAGTTAAACCATTATGATTGATTTATAAAAATATTTCATGTATAAAGGTTCAACAAAGGGTGTTAGGATCATAATCTCATTTGTAATTAAGATAAAGATATAAAAGGGTTTATAATTTCCATTGAATTGTGAAAAATATGACTCCACTACCATTAGCAGAGCTTTGTTGCCCACAGGTGTCCATAACCTTCACAAAGTTTCTTTTTCACCCTTGGAACCATAATCCTTTATATATGCCTAGGAAAGTGCTTTCTGATGTCATGATGGAGGCCATTGTGCTGGTTTGGGAACCAGATGAATCACAATGCCATTCACCAGGAAGGAGTGAAAGGTGGGCATGCCGACTCGTGATGAGACCTCCTGTTCCAAGGACTATTCATTTTTATGAGTTGCCCATTGGATCATGTCCTTGGTGTGGTGGACATAATGGGAATGCCACTTCACTGCTTCCTTACGATCATGGTAGGCTGGCTTGTGATGAGACCCCCTATCCTCCATCTGACATATCATAGAATTTTTAGTAATCATATAGATATATATTTTTTTCTTTTCTTTTTCTTTTATATAGCACTTGCCTATTTATGTATAAAGGATGTCTCAACACTCCTTAAGACTAGGGATGGTGGAAGATGTCTGAACATCTCAATAGAGGAAAGTATGCCCTTATTATTATAAAAGTCAAAGAGAATTATGAGGATTAGGAAAGAACCAACATGATAAAAATAATCAATCAAATTAGTTTTAGTGAAAATAAAGACAACAAAGTGATATAGATATTTGTGTCCTTTCCTTTTTTCTTATCCATACAAATCAATTTCTTTAAAGATTACAATTTCTCTTCGATATACTGATTCTAGTAACCTCTAATTTTTGTGTCCTTGGATAAATTTGCCTATTTGCCTTAAAAGGATCATGAAGAATTCACAAAAATTCTCAAAATGTTGTTCTAAGAAAGAAAAATGCACTTAAAAAGTGATGTTCCTTAGATGGAACAACTGTCGTTCCTTAAGAGGAACAACAAAAACAATCTGCGGAAATTTTGTTCCTTTTGAAAGGAACAACAAAAATAATCAGGAGAAGTGCTATTCCCTTTGAAAGGAACAACAAAAAAAATCGAAAAAAATGTTGTTCCTTTTGAAAGGAACAACAAAAACAATCAGTGGAAATGTTGTGCCTTTTGAAAGGAACAGCGAAAACAATTGGAAAAATGCTATTCCTTTTGAAAGAAACAACAAAAACATTCAGCAGAAATGATGTTCCTTCTAAAAGGAACAACAAAAACAATTAGCGGAAATGTTGTTCCCTTTGAAAGGAACAACAGAAAGATGAACACGCAGATGCACTGTTCCTTAAGAGGAACGGCTACTGTTCCTTAAAAGGAACAACAACTTTTCCTTAAGAGGAACAACACGAAAAATAAAATCTGTATAAAAGAACAGTTCATACAAGAAAAATTAAAAAGAAAAACTTATGTACAAGTTTAAGAAATAAAGGAATTATTCAGTGAATGAGTGCTGAGGAGGAATTATCTTCCTCAGCAAGAATCTGCATTGTAGAATCTCCCCGTAATTGTTGGTAAAAGAATTCCCGATTAAGCGGTTTATGGTAAAGTCGTACTCGATGACCATTTGCTTTGAAAGAATTTCCAAACTTCATCAATGGTAGTTAATGTAATGGTGCCATTTTCATGCACTTTATGTATCTCATAAGGTCCAAGTCATCGTGTCTGGAGTTTTCTAGGGAAATATTGAAACCTGGAGTCATATAGGAGTGTCCAATCTCCTTGGTGGAAGATTTTCTTTTTAATGAGGGCATCGTGCCATTTTTCTCTTTGCTGTTGAATTAATGCAGTGTGCTAGAGGGAGGAGAGCCTAATTTCATCTAACTCGTTGATTTGCTGTAATCTGCTGACCTGGGCTTCATTTAAATCCAAACCCACCTCCTGGGCTGTTCTTAATGTTTTAATTTCAAATTCTATTGGAAAGATGGGTTCTTTTCCAAATATTAATTGATATGGTGAATACCCAATGGTATTTCTCCATGTTGTTCGGTATGCCCACAAGGATTTCGGAAATCTTAAAGTCGAGTCACGTCTGTGTGATGCAACTATTTTTGTAAGTATAGATTCTATCACCTTATTCATGCTCTCTACCTGTCCATTTTCCTGTTGGTGGTATGGGGTCGTGATTTTGTGCTGAATGTGGTAATTTTTTAATGTTGCAGCGATTTTATTACCTACAAATTGCGGTCCTCCATCTGTAATTACGTCCCTTGGGAGGCCATATCACACAAATATTTGGAAAAGAAACTCTATTACAAAGTTCTCTGTAGCTCTTGGAAGTGCCTCTGCTTCAACCCATTCAGTAACATACTCTGTTGCAACTAGTATGTATGTTTTCTGATTTTATGGTGGGTTAATAGGACCGACAAAGTCGAGTGCCCAACATTCAAATGGCTCAATTACTAACTGCGGATTCAAAATCATTTCATCGGACTATCCAGGGCACCTCGCCCTTTGGCAACTATCGTAGGCTTTTACAAACTTTTTAGCATCTTTAAAAAGTGTAGGCCAGTAATAGCTTGTTTGTAAAACCTTGTGACCAGTCCTACGATTTGCGAAATTTCCACCACATGGCCCTTCATGGCATGCTTTCAGAATGTCAAATATTTCGTCTTCTCAGACACATCTCCTTATGTGCATATCTGCTCCTATATGAAATAGGTAGCCCCCAATCCAAGAGAATCGGGTACTGCGCTGCACTATCTGTTTTCATTCATTGGGCATTAGATGCTTAGGTAATTTACCTACTGCTAAATAATTTGCAACATCAGTGTACCATGGGGTTCTGGAAGTAACAACAAACAAATGTTCATCTGGGAACTGATCATTGACTGCTACTACGTCTGCTGGTTTTTGCATTCGCGAGAGAAAATCAGCTACATTATTCTCTTTTCCCGGCCGATCCTTTATTGTGATTTCAAATTCCTGCATAGAATCGGCCATCTTGTTACTCTACCATTTGTAACAGGTTTATTTGCTCAAAATTTTATGGCAGAGTGATCTGTATATAAAAATACAGGATACCCAGTTATATAATGTCTAAATTTATTTATAGCATGTATTACAGCTAAAAATTCTTTCCCAGTCATAGTATATTTTAATTCAGCAAGAGATAGATTCTTGCTAATATAATAAATTGCATATGGTTTTTTATCTTCTTCATGCCCAATGACTGCTCCAATAGCTATGTCTAAGGCATCAGATAAAATTTGGAATGGCAAATGCCAATTTGGGCCCCTTAGCATTGGGGCTGTTGATAGAAGCTTTTTTAGATCCTCAAAAGCATGGCCACATTTATCTATCCAATTAAAATAAGCATTCCTTGTTAGTTCGTATAGAGGTGAAACTATTTGAGAATAATTCGCTATGAATATTCTATAATAACCAGAAAAACGTGGAAAGCTACGTACCTCTGTTTGTGTGGTAGGAGTAGGTATTAACAAAATTATCTGAATTTTAGCTGGATCTACATGTATTCCAGCTGTTGAGATATAATGACCCAAGATGAGTCCCTCGGTCATCATCATGTGACACTTCTCATGGCTTAAGAATAGCCTGGTGGAAATACACCTTTGCAGCACTTTTTCCAATGTTTCTAATGCTGGCTCAAAATCATCTCCATAAGGTGTGAAATCATCCATATATACTTCGAGCCCTTCATTTATTAAATCTGAAAATATGCTGAGAATGGCCCTCTGAAATGTGACAGGGGCATTGCATATACCAAAGGGTAAAACTCTGTAAGTAAATGTCCCCCAAGGACAGGTAAAAGTAGTGTTATCTTGGTCTTCAGGGGCAATCTGAATATGATTGTATCCACTGAAGCCATCTAAGAAAGAAAAGAATTTCTTTCCTGCTAATGTATCTAATACCTGATCAATGAAAGGAAGGGGAAAGTGGTATTTTTGAGTTGCTTTGTTTAGTTCTCTGTATTTTACACATATCCTCCACTTTCCATTCTTCTTTGGCACCACTACTAGTGGAGAGACCCACTTGCTATCAGATATTGGATAAATAAAGTTTACATCCAAAAGTTTTTGTAATTCATCTTTCACAATGTCCTTAAGATGAGGGTTTAATATTCGTTGGGGTTGGTGAATGGGTCTAGCATGTTTTTGTCTATAGATGTGGTGTGTACATAACTAGGGATCAATTCCTTTCATGTCTAGGTAATCCCATGCAAAATCTCCCTTATATTTTTTCAGTAGTTGGACCAACTTCTCTTCTTGTTCAACACTCAGATTTTTGTTAATGTTCAAAGTTTTTCCTATTTCAATTTCTATAGTTTTGCTATTGTAAACAGAAGTGGTAGGTATTGATTGATCTTGAATTTCTTTCAGGGGATATTCTTCTTCTTCATTATCAAATTCTACCTTGATCATGTGACATTGCAAATGGGATATGGTTTTTGGTTGGTTGATAAAACTGTTAATGATGTCATCCTCTGTTTGGTCTTTAAAGTCGAGGGAATCTTCTATGGTTAATGGTGATCTAATGTTTTCTATGAGGTATGATACAAGCTATTTCTTTGTTTTTATTATCGTTAGGCTTGGATGGACTGGAGGGTATAAGGCTAAATTCTTGACATAACTCCCTCTAGTCATAGTCATGCTACCTTGCTAGTAGCCAATGTAAGCATTAGCAGTTTCCAGCCAAGGTCTACCTAAGATTAAAGGGTGTCCATCTAGCTTGTTTTTGGGGTTAATAATCAGGAAGTCGACAGGGTATTCCCAGGAGTCTACAAATACCATTACATCACGTAGTGTGCCTTCTGGCTTGACTACTGATCGGTCAGCCAATTCCAATAAGGTTGTTGTTGGATCTAATGATGTAATGCCAAGTTTTTTACAAGTGGTGGTTGTTAGGATATTAATTGCAGCTCCCAAATCAACTAAGGCATTTGGAAATGACTGTCCATATATTTTCACTGTAACTATAGGATTTCCTGGGTCCTCATACTTTACAGGTGCTTCTCTTCCTGATAGTAAGTCAGATAGAGTGACAACTACTTGGACAGTTGGGTTAGTTGTTGTTCTCCTCTTTGGCTTTCTTATACATAGTTCTTTGATGGTCTTTGCATACATGGGAATATCTTGGATAGCTTGGAGGAGTGGGATTTTTATACACAAATTTTTCAGTTATCCCAGAAGATCAAAATCAAGATGTTTTATTGGACGAGGTATGATTAGTCGTTCTGGGAATGGTCGAGAAGAGGTGGTTGCTTGCTCATGAGTTTGCTGTCTAACCTCATTCTCCTTTTGCAATGTCTTTTCTGAAGGTAACGTATTTTCAACTTGAAAATTTTTGTCTCCCTCTAATTCTATTATGCGCCCAGACCTTAGTTGAAGGTCGTTGCACTCGCTTAACTCGGTTTCTAGTTCTGGTGCTTCGATTATTTGAACAGATTGAACCGATCTATTATTAGGGTTCAGGTTGGGTTGGGTTGGGAGTTGCGGTCTTAAGTTGGTCTGGGGATTTTTTTTCCATGTATATGGTGCTGGCAGTTTAGGTGGAGGGAGAGGAATTGTTCCAATTGGTTGATTCATAGATATTTTCCAGTTCGACTACCAGGTCTGACTCTGTGAGGTGGAGGGGGACCATTGTGTTGGATATGTATTATTTTGCCAAAATGGTGGACAGTAAGGAAAGTTTGGCCAATTGGTTTGATTTGTTTGATTTGGCCATGGTGGTGTAGGAAATGGCTACTATGACCAACTGATGCAGGAGCATCATCTCCGAAAAACACATTGTATTTTACCTAAGCTAGGGGGTTTCATGTTTTGAAGAAATATTAAAATTTCATGTAAATATTAATATTATTTTGAGTGATTAATTAATTATTTGTGAGAGAAATTAGTTTCTAGATTATTTAGAATTAATGAAGGAGCCTAAGTTGGGATTAGTTTCTAAGTTTTAGGGATGAGAATCTATCTTTTAGGGATGTTGAGAGATTTAGGGATTTGATGAGATATTAAGGGGATTGAGCATTTAATTAGATCATTTTTTAAATTGTATAAATAGGAAGGGTTTTGAGAGAAAAATACATTGAGATAGTTGGAGAGAGTGAGAGTGTAGTTGAGAGCTGGTTTTGAACAGCCAAGGCTATAAGCCTCTGGAAAATTGTAAGGGCCATGAACGTTGAATATTGGGCCAAGAAGAAAAGTTTGTAAGTATGTTCATTTTCTATGAAAGTGTGATTTTGAGTTATGCGCCTTAGATTGGTCAATTCATGTATGGATCAATTACTGTGTTAAGAGTGAATTTGCTGGTATTTGTTGGTTAATTGGTGCATTAATTCCTATGGAATAAAAATGTGCATAATTCAATGAATCTGAGGGAGATCGAATATTATATACAGCTCTGCATATAAGTTATTAATCTTTGCATGATAATTGTTAAACTATATGGGTCGAATGAATGGTTGTCTGGATTTGATTGACTACAACTAAAAAGAGAGAGCGCCCAGTAATATGAAGTCAGGAGCTGCATAAAAGAAACGCAGGGTGAAGAAATCGATCAAGAGAGAATCGATGATTATTGGTTTAAAATCTGGAAAATACATTGAAGACGTAAGGCTCGAAGAGGAGTGAAATCGATTCATATTTTACAGTATTGAAAATCTGGTTGCAGGGCGAGTTCTGGTTAAAGAGCAGAGTTCTAAATTGAAAATATTGACCATTGTTTCAAATTGATTAAAAGTCGAGTTCTGGATATGCGTTGTGAGTTATAAGCTTCCGGCAATTCCTGAAAGCATTGTGAAAGGCGACTTTGCAGAACTGTTTCCTGAATTGGATGCGTTGAATGTCAGAGTCTACGTGCAGCAGAATGGTAAGTGCGTGGCAAATTGTGTGAGCATTCAGTTTTAATTTGAATCTGAATTTTATGAAATTGCATAGGGAAGAAATTGAGCGTATAAACCCAGATTTGAATTGGTTAAAGACATGCAGTTTGTACAGAAATGAGGGGTTCGATCATTTTACCCATTTGGAAATGCATAACATGACAGAGCGAATTGCAGTGGTTCAGTAGCTGTTTCATATATATTGTAAAATGTTTGGCATGCTGGTTTCTCACTTGCATTAAACTAGTAACCAATGCTGAGATTTGCGTTCATTTGGAAGAAGTGTAGTCATAGCATTGCGAAGTCACATTTCCGGTGATCAATACATGGAGCAGTAAGCCAGTTTGCAGAGTAATGTAGAGTAATTGCAACGTTGATATAAAATGTCGAATTATGTAATGACGCAACAAAGCAAGGAGGCCCAATTGAAATTGAAGGGCGTTTTTGAAGGTAAGTCCGTAGCCATAAAGATGTATAATTTGTGTGGATGGACGTGATTAAAATGATTTTGCTGTAAGGATCGATTTCCATGGTGTGGGCGTATTCTTGAATTTAAAGTCTGGCATTATAAAAATGAAATTTGCGAGTTGGGAATAAATGAATGAAATCTGAGTGAGCAGTTTGATGTTTTTAAAGTTAATTGGCAAACGTATGGGAATTAAACATTGGGTTCTAAATAAGTTGCCAGGATGAATATTAAAAGGGCGCACTCTTTAATTGAATCCAATCATATATAATGAGAGTATTGGATTAGTTGATAAACTTTCAAATGTTTGAGCATGAAGAAATGAATGTGGTTTTCATAAATCATTAAAGAGATGAAGAAATGGGCATTAAAGAGGTTGTGTGATCTTTCAATCATAAGGAAATGATTCTTAAGATGAAGCTTTTAGAAAAAGTATGAAATTACCTAAATGAATGGAATGGTTTGAAATTGTCTTGGAATTGGGTTTGTTTGAAGGTATTTGAGTTTATGAAAGTTGGGTTTGATTCCAAGCATGGTTTTTATAAAAAATGAGATTATAACCATAATAAACAAGCTTCCGTGAATTTAAGTGTGAATTGTCAAGTTGAATTGAGGGATAGTTTGAGGCGCATGTTTTATATGCATGAAAGTTGGGGATCCTGGATATTGCAGGCTTGGCCTGCGTCATTCTGGTATCGGAGCCAGAATGCTCTGTTGAAATATTTATTTTCTGAATAATGACAAGAAGGTTTTGTTGAATTGAAATGTATTTTTTTTGAATGACTGAAAGGAAGATCAGATTTCTAAATCTGATATGCAAACTACACAAGTGAACAGGATTGCAGGGAGGAAAAGATCATGCAAGATCTTAAGAGGTGAGATGATTTTTCTGATTTGAAATTTGTAAATGAAGTTTATGGTTGCAGAGAAGATGGCATTGAACCCGACATTCAGCTAAAGGCTGGATAAGGAGGACACTTGCAGTGTCCTGAAGAAGAAGGTGAGTTGAAGAGATAGCCTAGAGAGAGAGCAGAAGAGAGTGCTCAAGGGTTCCAGAGGCAGTGAACCAAGTACTTACCAAAAGAATGAGTGAGGAGAGCTTGGTGAGGTAAGTGGCGGCAAGACAGGAGAGCTTGTTGCAGAGGCTAGTGCAACTCATGGTAAGTGAGAAGATGATCATGGAGGATCATAGAAGAGGTTCAGAAGAATGCCACAGAAGTGAGATGACTGATGAAGTCAGAGAAAGAGAGATTGCAGTGATAAAGGTACAATTGCAGGTACTGGAAGAATGGCTGCAAGAGCAGGAAAATCAGAATAGAGGTTGGATCTTTCCACTGAAGGGAAAGAGAGTGATTTGGCGACAATTGCAGAGGAGGTTGAGGCAAATTGTGATTGCCTTGTTGAAAAAGGAACTTAGAGTTCTTGAGCCAGAGTTGGAATTTGAAGATTCCACATGCATATTTGTTCAGAGGGGAGTGCTTGAGGAAGCAGTCAAGACTGAAAAGTCTTGTGGTTTTAAAACTGATGAGTTGTGTGTGTTTGCAGGTACAACACAGGGAGAGGAGCAAGCTTTAGAGTTTGTTCAGGAGAGAGAAGAGTTGAATCTGAAGGCTGTTCAGATTGATGCTGAGATAGCAAGATCTCAGAAGGGAATAAAGACAGAGGAAGCAGAAAATGATAAGTACTTTGAAAAGAAAAGCAGTGATGCTTTTGCTGTTACAGTACAAGAGAAAATTCTTGTGGATGCTGAAGAAGAGAAGCAGACTGAAGCGCAATTAAGGGAAGTAACAGCTGTGCAAACTGAAAGTTTATGTATGAATGCAGGTGATGATGATATGCTTCAGCAATGCTACAGAGAAATTGCATTGCTAGAATATTTGTTGAAAAATTCGGAATATGACAAGGAGATTGCAGCAGATGAAAGACTTCAGTACAGTGAACGAGTGCAGAAAGATGTCATGGAAGCAGATGATATGAGAGAAAGACTGGTTGACAGTCTTGAGAATTCTTCAGAGGATTCTTTGGGAAGTTTGGATCAACATACTAATGTGCTGATAGTGGAGGAGAATTTAGAACAGCGTACAGAAATGCTGACAAAGGAGTACAAGGCACTGATGCCTTATGATTTTTGTTCTAACAAGTGTTTTGTGAATGCAGGTATTGTTGCAGAACATTTGACTCAGTTGAGTAGTCAAATGAAGGGAGAAGAAGTTTTCTGTTCCAGAAGACAAGAGGGTATGGATGATCGGGTGGCAGTCAGAATAGAAACAAACATAGAAGCAAGGAGTCAGTGAGTGACAGTACAAACTGAGCAAGCCGTCTTAGCTCAGCAGACAACTAGAAATCAGCAGCCGGGAGATTTATTGGACCGAGAGATTGAAAGTATTAGAAGACTGATGGTGAAAGAATCCCGGAAGAGGCCAGCAGCAAGAAAGAAAAGGAAAGACAACAAGAGAAAGACATCGAAAGATTGCAAGAGCAGAGCAAGTGGAGCACTACAGCACAAAATATGGAAGCCTGGAGAACAACAGCAGATAGCAACTGCAGTAAAGCAATTGACAAACAAGGAAAATAAAATTTGGGATCCAGGAGGAAATATCCAGACTTATGATCAGGTGGTCATGAATTTTCTTACATGGGGAGTCTGATGCAGGAGCATCATCTCCGAAAAACACATTTTATTTTACCTAAGCTAGGGGGTTTCATGTTTTGAAGAAATATTAAAATTTCATGTAAATATTAATATTATTTTGAGTGATTAATTAATTATTTGTGAGAGAAATTAGTTTCTAGATTATTTAGAATTAATGAAGGAGCCTAAGTTGGGATTAGTTTCTAAGTTTTAGGGATGAGAATCTATCTTTTAGGGATGTTGAGAGATTTAGGGATTTGATGAGATATTAAGGGGATTGAGCATTTAATTAGATCATTTTTTAAATTGTATAAATAGGAAGGGTTTTGAGAGAAAAATACATTGAGATAGTTGGAGAGAGTGAGAGTGTAGTTGAGAGCTGGTTTTGAACAGCCAAGGCTATAAGCCTCTGGAAAATTGTAAGGGCCATGAACGTTGAATATTGGGCCAAGAAGAAAAGTTTGTAAGTATGTTCATTTTCTATGAAAGTGTGATTTTGAGTTATGCGCCTTAGATTGGTCAATTCATGTATGGATCAATTACTGTGTTAAGAGTGAATTTGCTGGTATTTGTTGGTTAATTGGTGCATTAATTCCTATGGAATAAAAATGTGCATAATTCAATGAATCTGAGGGAGATCGAATATTATATACAGCTCTGCATATAAGTTATTAATCTTTGCATGATAATTGTTAAACTATATGGGTCGAATGAATGGTTGTCTGGATTTGATTGACTACAACTAAAAAGAGAGAGCGCCCAGTAATATGAAGTCAGGAGCTGCATAAAAGAAACGCAGGGTGAAGAAATCGATCAAGAGAGAATCGATGATTATTGGTTTAAAATCTGGAAAATACATTGAAGACGTAAGGCTCGAAGAGGAGTGAAATCGATTCATATTTTACAGTATTGAAAATCTGGTTGCAGGGCGAGTTCTGGTTAAAGAGCAGAGTTCTAAATTGAAAATATTGACCATTGTTTCAAATTGATTAAAAGTCGAGTTCTGGATATGCGTTGTGAGTTAGAAGCTTCCGGCAATTCCTGAAAGCATTGTGAAAGGCAACTTTGCAGAACTGTTTCCTGAATTGGATGCGTTGAATGTCAGAGTCTACGTGCAGCAGAATGGTAAGTGCGTGGAAAATTGTGTGAGCATTCAGTTTTAATTTGAATCTGAATTTTATGAAATTGCATAGGGAAGAAATTGAGCGTATAAACCCAGATTTGAATTGGTTAAAGACATGCAGTTTGTACAGAAATGAGGGGTTCGATCATTTTACCCATTTGGAAATGCATAATATGACAGAGCGAATTGCAGTGGTTCAGTAGCTGTTTCATATATATTGTAAAATGTTTGGCATGCTGGTTTCTCACTTGCATTAAACTAGTAACCAATGCTGAGATTTGCGTTCATTTGGAAGAAGTGTAGTCATAACATTGCGAAGTCACATTGCCGGTGATCAATACATGGAGCAGTAAGCCAGTTTGCAGAGTAATGCAGAGTAATTGCAGCGTTGATATAAAATGTCGAATTATGTAATGACGCAGCAAAGCAAGGAGGCCCAATTGAAATTGAAGGGCGTTTTTGAAGGTAAGTCCGTAGCCATAAAGATGTATAATTTGTGTGGATCGACGTGATTAAAATGATTTTGCTGTAAGGATCGATTTCCATGGTGTGGGTGTATTCTTGAATTTAAAGTCTGGCATTATAAAAATGAAATTTGCGAGTTGGGAATAAATGAATGAAATCTGAGTGAGCAGTTTGATGTTTTTAAAGTTAATTGGCAAACGTATGGGAATTAAACATTGGGTTCTAAATAAGTTGCCAGGATGAATATTAAAAGGGCGCACTCTTTAATTGAATCCAATCATATATAATGAGAGTATTGGATTGGTTGATAAACTTTCAAATGTTTGAGCATGAAGAAATGAATGTGGTTTTCATAAACCATTAAAGAGATGAAGAAATGGGCATTAGAGAGGTTGTGTGATCTTTCAATCATAAGGAAATGATTCTTAAGATGAAGCTTTTAGAAAAAGTATGAAATTACCTAAATGAATGGAATGGTTTGAAATTGTCTTGGAATTGGGTTTGTTTGAAGGTATTTGAGTTTATGAAAGTTGGGTTTGATTCCAAGCATGGTTTTTATAAAAGATGAGATTATAACCATAATAAACAAGCTTCCGTGAATTTAAGTGTGAATTGTCAAGTTGAATTGAGGGATAGTTTGAGGCGCATGTTTTATATGCATGAAAGTTGGGGATCCTGGATATTGCAGTTTATTCTAAAGGGCTTGTGTTTCTTTGCCCATCAAATAGTGTTTCCACTTTTTGACACTTTGTACCAACGCATACAACTCCTTATCATATGTAGGATAATTCACAACAGCACCATTAAATGTCTCATAATGAAATGTGATAGGCTTACCATGTTGTAGGAGAACTGCACCCATGGCGTAATCACTAGCATCGGTCTGAATCTCAAATGGTTGTCTCAAGTCCGATAATGCCAGGGCTGGAGCTGAAATTATATTCTCTTTCAAAGACTCAAAATCTTTCTGTTGCTTTCCTCCCCATTGGAAAGCATGCTTCACACTAGTCACTGCATGCATAGGAGATGCTATGGTAGAGAAGTTAGAAATAAAATTCCTCCAATACTGAGCTGCACCCAAATAACTTCTTACCTCTGTAATGGATTTGGGAGTAGGCCAATTCACAATGGCTTCTACCTTGGAAGGAGAAATTCTCAAGGCACCTCCTCCTACTATGTGTCCCAAATAAACCAAAGAAGTCTTTCCAAATTCACACTTTGACATTTTAAGAAATAACTGATTTTTCTTCAAAATATCAAGTACTTTCTTAACATGCATGACATGCTCTTCTCTAGTCTTGCTGAAAATTAGGATGTCATCTAAGTAGAAAATAAATAAATCATCAAGAAAAGGATGTAAGACATCATCCATTACCTGCATGAAGGTTGTAGATGCATTGCATAAACCAAACGGCATAACAAGCCACTCAAATATTCCCTGTTTGGTTTTAAATGTTGTCTTCCAAATGTCACTTTCTACCATTCTAACTTGATGATAACCACTACGTATGTCTAACTTAGTGAAATATTTAGCATCTTTTAGCTGATCTAACAAATCATCTATCCTTGGAAGTGGGTAACGATTCTTTACCATTATCTTGTTCAATGCCCTGAAGTCCACACACATGCGCCAAGTTCCATATTTCTTTGGAATCAACACTATCGGTGACCCACATGGCGAAGTGCTTGGTCTTATGAATCCTTTGTCCAACAAGTCTTTAATTTGCCTCTTGATTTCAGTATTCTCCATGATAGACATGCAATACATGCAAATGTTAGGAAGAGGACAATCTTGATGTAAATGGAATTCATGTTGAATCTCCCTTTTAGGAGGTAAACCTGTCGATTCCTTAAACATCTCATGATGTGCATCAACTACATAATATAAATCTGATTTAAGCTTGGAATCACAATTTTCAAATGACTCATGATTCATATCAACCTTGGGCTTAACCATAAGAAGTACAAAACTCTTACTAGAATTTACTAGCCTTTTTACGTGTCCCGCATTTACCATCGCTATATTTTCCTTCTTGTGATGTGCTCTGAAAATGAACTCCTTGCCATCTTTAAAAAGATGATACTTATTTTCATGGTGATGGAAGATCTCTTTCCTTTCAAATAAGTAAGGACTTCCCAAAAAAATTCCTGATATATCAAGTGGTACTACATCAAGTTCAACTGTGTCAATAAAGTGTGCAGTAATGGCAAATCGCAATATGCACTTTCTTGAGACTTGTAAGTTTGCATCCTTGCATATCCATCCAAGCGGATAAGGCTTTGGATGTGGAATGGTTTCAATTTTAAGTTTTTTGACCAAGTATTCTGATATGAGATTTGCTTGTGACCCACTGTCAAACAGTGTGTCAATTTTTGTATGTTTTGAGACTACCCTCACATGGAATAACTCAATCCTTTCTTCCTCATTTCAAGCTTGTACATGACAGTTTGAAGTACTAGTACTTGGCTTAGTTTTAGTTTCCTTTCCCTTCATACTTTTCAAACCCATGGCTGAAATTTTGGTTTCATCACCTAAATCATCACCTAAATCTTGTGGTGTAGTTGTAGTAGCTGTGGTTTTCTTCTTTCCGTTGTTTTTGTTAAACTGAGTTCTTTTTTCAGGATGTAATTTCCAACAGTTTTTCTCTTCATGGCCCTCTCTTGAACAATGTTTACATATTAATTTTTCACCCTCTTGTTTGATAGATGCATTCTTTTTTCCTTTTCCCTTAAAGGTTTTATCTTTGTTCTTCCCTTTAAAAGGCTTGTTTCTACCCTCATCAAAAGTGTTTTTCCCTCTAGGCTCTAAATGTGTAGCTTGTACACAAACTTCATCTAGACTAGTAGGATTGAACATAAGGATAGTATGTTTAAGGTAACTGTGCAAACCACCTATATATTTCAGCAAAGTATCTTGACTTTGTAAGTCTACCCCTAATAAGAGTGCTCTTCTCCTAAACTCTTGGGTGTAGTCTTGCACATTTTGTCCCTTAAGCTGTCTAAAGTTTTGCCAATTCATGATAGCCTTTTGTAAATGAGCTAATGGATAAAATTTCTTTTTAATTTCAGTAATAAATTCAGCCCATGATAAAGTGATCTTACCATGTTTTTTAATTTCATCCTTGGTCTTGGCTTCCCACCATACCAATGCTGCTCCATCTATTCTCAACGAGGCTAACTGTATCTTGGTGTCATCATCATGAAGGTTTTGTATCCTTAAATAAACTTCCAACTATCTGATCCAATTGTCAAGTTTCTCTGCATTGACTTCACCATTAAACATAGGCAATTCAAATTTGACATCAAGCTTTAAAAATGGACTTTTACCACTGATTTAAGACTTGTGAGATTGATTCACTGAAGTTGAGGATGACAATGTAGAGGAAGAGGATGAAGATGGGGATGGTGGATCACCATTTCCTCCATGTCCTTTCTTTGACTTTTCATCACTTTTCTTTCCTCCTGAAGAACCCTCCCCTTCTTTCTGGTTTTTGTGACCATCAAAGCCTATCATTCCTTTCTGCAGAGACTCTCACCACATCACCACATCTTAAGAGAGCTTCCTAATCCCGTTCTTTTTCTTCCACGTGGATCCACATTCTCAGAGCTCCTCCTCTCTTCACACATATATTTTAAGCGCATACACTACTGTTGTTCCCAATCCATTATCATTAGATGAAGACCTAAGTACATTCACAAGTACTAATGCAACTCAAGTAAAATTGCTTTCACTATGTGAAATAACTTAGTAAAATACCTTGTTAAGTTGTTTATGGTCTAACAGAAACCTAAAAGGAAATAATAAACAAAATTCATATTTGTTTATATTTTCTTCAGAATAATTATTAAACATCAATTTAATTATTATCTTAAATATATTTTCAATCTAAAACAAAGAAACTAATTAAATAAATCCTTATTTATTTAATTATTTCCTAAGAACAAGTTATTTAAATCATTATTTAAATAATATTCTTAGTTAAATTTGACTAAATCATCCATAAATAATTAAATAAACCATTATTTATTTAATTATATTCCCATCATTTCCCTAAAATGATTAATAAATCATTTATTTATTTATTATTTATAAATAAAGGAATTGACCCAAGTCAAGAATCCTTTGTATCAAACATAATAAAATATTCTAAAAGGTATTCTAAATAACTTCAGTTAATAATATTTTATTCATGCACCAAGTTCTAGACTACCCTAATATTTTGTTATAAATAGAAGGGTTTTCCCATTCATTTTTCACCTTTCGTTGCCTATTGGATCACTCTGGATCTATACTCTTGGTCTGACTTTGAGCCATTATCATTGTCAAATTTTCCATCATTTCACTTTGTGAGCTCCCTTTGAGT
>JAXQQM020089984.1:0-35807 GCA_034641835.2 Pinus albicaulis
TATTGTACAATGCCCTACCCGCACTTCAAATTGGTACTCCCAACTCCATGCTAAGGCTCACTGTGCCATTCTTCAGATGAGCATATTAACCTGAAGTTTGATTCCAAAAGAACCCAAGTCCCCTGTTCTATGCCCAAGACCTCTGTTACAACAAGTAGAGTTTTGAGTGAAATACTTAATAGGAAGCAAAAGAAACATCGCAAAATTGCTCCTCTTTAGACTGATAATTTTCTATGTGAAAATTCAACTGTGGATAGTAAAAACATAATATCAAACACAACCAATCCACAATGGAATTTGAACATGAGGATTTATAACCACAGAAAACCCTCTCCAGGTTAAAAGAATTCCAGAATGGCTTTAAGATTCTACTAATGAGCGCTTACAACACCATAGCAATTAATGTCACAATGAAATCTGCTGAAAGCAAAGCCCTTGTACAGTTTCTACATTTCCACAGTGGAAGCAAGAATCTTGCTATCTCTCATGATCTGGTTTTGTGGTCAAATCCTTTGCTATGGCTGTCTTGTTCTGCTAAACATGGATCTGTCTTAGCTTTGGCTCTAGTTCTCATTTAGGATCGTGGCTATTTGATCTTGCTATGGCTTTGACTATACAAACTTGTTCAATAGGAAAATGTTGACTCTGCTATATATAGGAGCTTCAATGGGTGCTCTAAAACACTTTTTTGGGCAGCTTTGTTTTGTCTCTGATTCAAGGCAGAACTATGTTGGCCTTGGTCTTTTAGTCCTTGGAACTTAGTTCTCTCATATTTTCCATCCTATCCCCAGTTTGCTACCGAGAAAGACATAACTTCACGATATCAAAATTGACTATTTTTGGCCATTTATCTTTAGTAATGGTACAACCTTAATTTGGTGCATTCGTACAGTATCTGAAGAGCACTCTCAAGTTGTTATTCAGTATTTTAGCATAACTACTAAATTTAACTTCCATGCTCTAATATTTATATCAACCATAAGCATTCTTAAGGTAGTTCCACGTTTGTGAAGCAGAAGGAATGCTTCTGACAGCTTCTTATCAGAGTGGTACAATTTTGTTCGCAGTTTATCTTTTATAAACCTCCAATTTTCCAAACGTAGTAGAGACTACAGTTTGCATCTGAAATTTTGGACAAATCTGTTTAGTATTCTATAGAAAATGCATTAAGAATAAAAAAAAGCCCACAATTTGTAAAAAGCCCACAATTTTGTAAAAAGCCCACATTTTGTAAAAAGCTCACAATTTGTAAAATGCCCACTTTTATTTTCTTTTTGCTTATATATTGAGCTCCCATTCAGTTCAACAAGTCTTGGGTTTTCTACACCATTGAGAGAGATTTATTGTTTTCTTTATAGGATAATTTTCATCAATGGAAGAAAACATTGGAGCTGGAAAAAAAATTCAAAAGGGTGAAAGGGGTGATGGCAGAGTTTATTGCCCTTGTAAAAAATGTTGTATGAGAAATAATGTTAGAGTTTTAATAGAAACAACAATAGTGCATTGTAGGAAATATGGGCACATTGATGGTGGATCGAATGACTATCGTCCCATGGTAATTAATTATCTATCTTCATTTTGATTATATTGTAAAATTTTATATTATTTTAAATTTTTAATATTTTTTATATGCGCACTAATGTTTAATTATTAATGTTTGTAATTTTCATAAAGGCACAGTTGCCCCCCAACTTTTTGCAGATGATCAACCAGCTTCCACAGCAAAATAGTAGTAGATTAGATGATGTTGCACCAATACAAGAGAATATTGCAGCAAATATTAGTATTGGAAATGATGCTGTACAAGGTGAAGAACATGAAGTGAATGATGAAGGTAATTTTAATGATCCCATGGAGGTAGATCATGATGACAGTAATGAGACAGTTCACATTAATGATGGGACAAATCAAATGCTCCATGACTTGTATGGTGAGTCAGATGATGATGGTGGAGATATCAGTGACGGTATTTATGATGTACCTCTGATTGAAAGGTCAAGTGAACTACTTTTTGAACACTCAAATGCAACTCTTCTCTCTGCTACATTGTTGCTGGTGAACTTAAAGGTTATGAATAATTTTTCGAACAGATGTATGACACAACTCCTAAGGTATGAAATATGTATATATGATCACATATATGTAAATGTTGATTATTTTCCCTTTTTTTAGTTGTAATAAATGTGTAAAATAATAACTTATATATATATATATATATATCATAATTATCAAAACCGACCGGTTTGAATCGGTAACCGATCAAACCGGCCGGTCAAGAGGGCTGCCGGTTGGAACCGGCCTTGCAACCTGGTCAATAGCCTATTCTCACATGTTTTGGCCAGTTAAACAGACCTAATCGGCTGATTAAGTACAGAACCGACCAGTTTATGCATAAACCGGCCAGTTCCGTACTTAACCGGCCGGTTAGGTGCTCCTCCATGAGTTGAAAATTCCTCAGTGTCTCCTCCATGAGCTGCAAATTCCTCTATTATACTAGCAACAAACTTGTCTAATAACTCATACTCAACACCTTATAGTAGCAACAATACACATGATGACTGATAAATACAAGGCTAGCTAGCATAAAATCCCTGGTAGCATGCAACTCATTAAGTGTACTTGATGACAATTTCTGTTCTCAAAAAAATCAGCAGCAACCTTATTTCACACTCAGCTAGGAACTGTCAGACCCTCTCTCTCTGCTCACACATAGCAGCAGCTTAAATACAAAACCTTTCACACAGCATACAAGCAATTTGATCATGGCATCAAGACTGATGCAAATGGTTTGACGCCACTCAAGGGACAACAACATACAACCTAATGAAAATGTGACTGGCAATAATAAATTGACCACTAGAAAATTCCCGCTTGGAAATGCACTAAACTGGCCACTGAGTTTTCTGGGTTTTAATGAATCTTTTCAGTGATAAATTTTGTCAAACACATTGTGAGCAGACTGCTGAAGTTGTAATGCTCTCTCAACTTGTTACAAATAGCACTAATAGTGGGTTTCATAAACCAATTCAATACCTCTAAGTGTTGTAGATTTTTTTCTAGAAATTTATTGGCAAGCAAACATAGATAATGAAGAATACAAGATCTTCCAAATGCTGGTCTGATATATATATATATATATATATATATATATATACTGAACCTAGAATTGTCTTTAAGGCTGATACAATGAATTGACAACAGATCTGAGCAGGGACAGATTGTATATTATAATATTAACTCAGCAATAAAACACAGTGAATAATATAAGAGAAACCCGATACATTACTTCAACAAGTTTGCTTATGTATTTTTCAATGATATGTATTACATTTGGTGCCATTTTGATATATTCACCTTTGCATGGTATATAAATGAGAAAAATTTTCATATTTTGTCTCTATTGGCTTGGAATCATGGTTGCAAATCTTAAAAATAGTTTTTTTTTTTTTCATTTTATTAAAAAATAATTATTTAATGTATTTTTTTTAAAACCGGTTCATTGAGATCTGACCGCTACCGGTTAGACCGGTTCCGGTTCGAAACCCGGTTCATTAGCTCCACCGATCCGGTCACCGGTTCCGGTTTTAATAACTATGATATATATATATATAATCTTTACAAGACACTACTTTTTTTTTTTCTGTTGTAGATTGTTGGGTGAATATTTGTTTCCCTCGCCAAATACTTTACCTCGAACATATCGAGATCTACGTGCTATTATGAAACACTTTGGAATGGAATATAACACTATAGATGCATGTCCTAAAGATCATATTATATATTACGGAGAACATGCGTTGAAAATAGAATGTCCAAAATGTGGTACCAATAGATATCGAACAGATCAACTAACCAAAAAGGTGCCTCAAAAGGTTCTCCGTCATATTCCCATAATTCCACGTTTGCAGCGAATGTTCAGGTGTAACAGCATAACACAGTTTATGGATTACCATTCAAAGAATAGAAGTGGAGATGGTGTTCTTCGAATGCCTGCAGATGGTTCTGCATTTAGAGAAATCAAGGAAAAATATGTAGATTTTAAAAATGAACCTCGTAATGTCAGGCTTTCATTGGCAGCTGATGGTGTTAATCCATTCGGAGAGCTTAGATCTACTTACTCAATGTGGCCTATTTTTGTTATCAACAATAACATTCCTCCTTGGATGTCAATAAAGAGGGAGCACATAATGTTGACTATGATTATTCCAGGTATTTGATACATTATTTCTTTGAATGTAACATTTTCATTTCTCTCGTTGTTTGCATAAATATATATTTTATTTATTTACTTATATATACATATATCATGGGAGTAATTATTATGTACCGTAATTTCGAACAATTAGGTAAGTACCAGGTCAAAGATATGAATGTATATATTGAGCCTCTTATTGATGAGCTAATACAGTTATGGCATGGCATCACTATGTATGACATCACTAAACCAATCAAGCAGAAGAGATTTCAATGTCGTGGAATGCTTTTATGGACAATTCATGATGCCCCAGGACTAACACATGTTTGTGGTATGTAATATATCATTGCACTTTAATATAATACATAATTATCTAAATTAGATATACCATATTGCATGTTTTAAAAATGATCTCATAGTATATTAATTGTTATTGATCCATCTATTGCAGGTCTTCAAACAAAGGGTAGATTTGCATGTCTAGTTTGTGGCCCTAAGATGAAGTATCGTCATTCACCAGACTTAAAAAAGATGGTGTTTGATGAGTTTAGGCACTTCCTCCCTAGGAACCATAAGTATTGTACTACTGAAAAACATCTTTTCAATGATAAAGAAGAAACTAGATTAAAACCACGAAGAATGACACCTCAGTTGTGGATGTTGGAATATAACAGAATTAATAATCGTCGAGCAGCTGGTACGTAATTTGTGTGTATATATATATATTATTTGTTTATGTAATGTTTGGAATTTTTGTTTTAACTAATGAATTTATTTTATTGTATTTTATAATTAATATTGTTCTGATTTATTTTATTCTTTGATATCAAGGTCATCGTCGCCGTGAAGGTACTAATATTGTACTTCCACTTGGAATGAAATGTTATCCTTCTCAATTCACGAGGTTGCCCTACTATAAGGACCTAAAAATAGCTCATTTGTTTGATACAATGCATGTCGGGAAGAATGTGACAGAAATGTTATGGAAAACCATAGATGGTGCACATGATAGAGATAAAATTGACAAAATTTGTGCTGACATTGAGAAATCAAATCATGCAATGAAAAGTGTGATCGATGGATCAAATAACAATGGAGGTCGAAATTATAATAATATTCCATGGTTATTAACAGAACAACAAAGAAATGATGTAAAAGAGGTCGTTAGAAGAATTAAATTTCCAACAGGTTTTGCTTCAAACATAAATAATATCTTAACGAAGAAAGGTGACTTCAGTGAGGTGAAAACACATGATTGGCATACCTTTGTTAAGGTAATTTGTTTGGTATACGTTTTTGTTTGTTATTGCTTGAATACATATTTTAAATTTTCCTTTTTTCTGTTTAATTTGGAAACCAATAACGATTCATTTTTTATTGTTATAGTATGTTCTACATGTATCTCTCCCAAACGACTTTGACAACAATGTCAAACAAGTTATATATGGTCTTAGTAAATACATGAGGTAAGTAGTTTTGATTTATACGCAAAATCTAATTGCTACAATTTCTTTTCGTACTTGATGAAATGATGTATTAATTTACTTGTAATGAAATATATACTATGTTTCATTGAAATAACCTTGCGTAATGATTTGCAGATGGTTGTCATTGAAAGAAATCCATCAAGATGAAATAAAGTATTGGAAGAGAGAAATTCCTCAGCTAATGTGTGAAATGAAAAAGTATCTACCTCCAACATTTTTCAATGCACAAGAACACTACTTGATACACCAAGTTGAGGAGATTGAAATGTGTGGACCAGGACACACAAGGTCAATGTGGATGGTCGAGAGGCACCTGAAATCCTTGAAGGCTTTGGTTAAACAAAGAGCACGACCTGAGGGTTCTATGGTGGAGGGATATGTGGTATATGAATCCATGGTGTATATTAGTCATTATCTTCCTAAATTAGCTGCGCCAGTCATGAAGGCGGTGGATTGCATTTGGGATGTGAACTCCATCAAAAAATTTGAAGAGGAGCACCTATTGGGAAAGGTAGAATGAAGAAAGTGAGAGGTAAAAGATTTATTATGTATAATACATATAATGTTTCATTTTTTTACATCATGTATATGATCATTATATTCATTCAGGTTTTATTCTTTCATAGTTTATTAATTAATATAATTTACCATGGTTATAAGTAATATTTATTAATATTGGTGAATTATTGTTTTTTTATTCAAGTGCTCAAGATTATGAGGCACTACTTTTATACATTGCAAAAAATCTTGAGTGGATGAGTGAATGGATTGAAACATGTAAAGCATGTAATGACGGTAGGTTATCATGGCAACTACTGTCTGAATTGATTAGAGAAGCGTATCGTAGTGGAGATGGGAATGTTACGAACAGGGAAATCGATTTAGCATATGGTTTGAAAGATAGAAAGGTAAGCAATTAATTCACCTATTTTATTCATTACTTATTTTATACTATATTTATAATGTGACAAGAAGTTTGATTTTTCAGTTAATTTTCATGCCGTGTAAATTATATGTTTAATTATTAATTGAGAATGAATCTTTTTCATGTTTGGCATATTGCAGTTGAAACACCACAAGGCTATGTGGTGCAATGGTCGTCAATTTCGCGTTAAACAGTTGGATGATAACAGGAAAACTTCTGATAGTGGGATAACTGCAGTATTCCAGGTCACTAATGTTTCCTCCAGGAGTGATAGACATCCTCGAGAATCTGAAAATAGATATTATGGGTTCTTAGATGATATAGTTGAGTGTGACTTTAATTCCTTCAAAATAGTTTTGTTCGACGTCAAATGGTATAGGCTACGAATGAATGTACGTGATGATGATAGAACACTTATTCAACATGACAATGGATTTCCAATGGTTAAAACATCGCAGCTTGAAGCAGGAAAAGATCGATATGTTTTTCCAAGCCAATGCGAACAAGTCTTTTACTCAGAGGTTCCAGGTGAGAACGAATGGTCATTTGCTATTAGATATGATCCAAGAGGAAGGCTAGTAGAGTATACTGTAGAGGAAGAAGATGATATTGATCAAGAAGAATATGATGCAGTGGCAGATGAGCAGGAAGATGCATTGACAGACGAAGAAGATATCTTAGAAGATGAACCAGGCATAGGAGATGAGGAAACAATTATTGATGATGATGTCGACGAGGATATTATTGAAAATGACATAATTGATGATGATGATGACATGGTCGATCATTTCAACACCATTTCTGAATCAGATGTTGATATAGATGTTGATCAGTTGGATGAAGATCAAGAAGATATAGAAGAAGAATATTGATACAGATGTTATGTTCGAGTATGAGCTGGTATGTTATAACTTTATATTTTAATATGTAGGAATTATTGTCTGTTGGGAAAAATACTGAGAGGGGGGGTGAATCGGTATTTAGAGCTGACTGAAAACTTTTCACCAGAGATCTTATTATGTTGTTAATTCTTTACTTAGATTATTGCATCATTCTTTTAGTAAACATGTGAAAAGAAATAACAGAATAACCCATTACAAAAGGAACACATATGAATACCAGTATTTAAGGTGTAAACCCAATTTGGGAGAAAACCACCGCTGCTGTCGTCTCAGTCTTCAATATTTATTATAAAGAAAACATCTTACAATTTTGTGCTGGCGCAGACTCATACCAGCACGCAGGCACCAACCTGCAGAAGGCTTCAACCTTCTCTCATTCTCCAGCCTCTCCTGGAAGGGAGCTTTGATCCCCTGATTTAACACCAGCTTGAACTGGCAGAAAGCTTCCACTTCTATGCAGAAGACTTCAACCCTCAGATCCACTGAATTTCTTCAATTTCTTCATCAGACTTGCATCAGATCTTTATTATTTCCTTATTGATCTTCCTAGAGATTTTTCATTTCCTCGATCAACTCCATAGGTGCATCATGGATTCAACGTTATCAGACAACAGAGTTCGATCATGCAGATCTCATAAAGAGATTTTTATTTACAATGCCTCTGCATGCACACCTCGTACTATGATTCTCATCACCTTATATAGTTTTCACCTTTATTGAAACCATGGGTCAAAACCATTCAATTGCTAATGGTATTATTAAAAGTTGAACCAATCCAAATTGAAATCCCGATCTTTGTTCTTCCATGCTCGAATTGTCCCAAAGGTAATCTCTATCTCCGCCAAATAATACTATAGCCAAGGTAAAGTACCAATAATGTGCCGCTGATGGTTTTCTTTCTTTTATTTATCAAATTCGTGGAATTTGATAAATAAATATTATTCACAACCTTTGGCAATTAAATATATAATAGAACTTTATAGTAATAACCAGCACTTTTATCAAAAGGATTTTAAATAGACCTTTGGTTCCGGCCCCACATACATAATCGACGACCCAATCAATATAATTTAAAAAACTGGGGCCCATCGCTTACGATCGTTTCCATCCGACGATGGAGAACACATCGCTCGGCATCAGATGATTCGACGGATATCGTTCGTTGATGATGCACGGATGATAATGCGCGATGGCGCGTCGTACCTTGGGTAGCTTTCACGCATCTATAGCAAATGAACACCGTCCGATGACCCCTTCCCAGATCAATGGTGCTTAACAATATCGCTGGGCATCCTGGGTCGAGAAATAATGCACGATGGTGCACAGTGACAAGCGGTTTTGTGGAGTCGTACAAGGACGCGTGTCGCGCGTTCTATGGAATCACTCCCAACCTCTTGAAAATTGCTTGCCCGTCGAAAGTGGTGCGATAGAAACCACAAACCACCTTTACTGTTTTCTCGGTCACGGTTCCGCTCTTCCACGCAGGGTTCCGTCGCGCTTCCGTTTGTTATGTTCCACCTCTTTCCTTCCAGGTTCCGTTCATGATTCCAAAGGGTTAGTCTGTGTTCCACCGAAAGTTCAATGCCAAATACTCTGTTTTAGTTCTTTCGCGTTATAACTGGTTTTCTCTCGCTCCTCGTTCCTTTCTCCATGAAAGCCAGTCAGCTCCTTACTAATAGCGTAAACCCTTCCATCATATATTTAACGAATATATATAACTCCACTGTCTACCAGTTTGGATACACTGTCAACCGTATTAACATCGGTTCCTCGATCAACATACAGAGCACAAGGTTTCTTACGAATGTCAATTATCCTTCATCAGGATGCATACATATGTTCACACATGAATTAACTCGTCCTTATTTATATCGATTCTCCATTAAATACAGAGCTTTCCATCAAGGACAATCATATAATAGGATACAGGAAACATATTACCAACATTGTCTTTAAATAATTTACTAATTATGCGGGTTTGTTGCATGTTGTTTATTATTTCAAACCAATAAATAATGGCCTTACTATTGTTTATTATTTTGCAGGATTCGCAGGATTCATTTGATTCTATGGTCAGGTCTCTGAAAAAACCAATTAAACACTTAAATAGTCAAGATCTGGAAGACAAGCTTTACCCCCACCATAAATTGCTGAAAAACCGGCCTTCAGTTCAGCTTGCTGTGCTGAAGACGAGGGTGGATTTGCATGATCAGTTGAATGAAAATGAATCAGATATTCGGGATGCTTTTTAGGGCAGATCCATAATCCCCATAGATGAAGATCCCATTGCTGCAGAATTTCTGTCTGCGTTGAAGCACAAGTATAGTGTTGTATCGGAATACAAATTGGAGGACAACTATACCAAGTCTAAATCAACTGAATCCAGTTCTAGTGCTCTTGAACTTACCGAATTAAAGCCAGAAACAGGATTTACAATCTCTAATGGGAACGGGTATGGTAGTTCCAATATTGGATTGGGTGTCCGGAGCTCTGCAATAGGCACTGGACCTGATCGTAATGAACCCCAACTAATTCAATGTGATGAAAATATGGACTTTGATGATGATCAGGAAAACAAGCCAGAGCATTTTGGCAATATTGAAGAAACTGAAGAGGTTTCCTGTGATCGATTGAATCAACTCAGCCATAAGACATCTACTGCAAGTTGGTTTGTATCAGAAGGAGAATCGGTTTTGCTTTCCCATGATGATGGATGCTACTCTTTTCACGATATAGAAAATTCAGAGGTGTGGAGGTTTTAATTATTGTACTTAATTTTGGGGTTTATGGGTGTTATAATTTATACATTTTGGGATTTTCTATTAGAAATAGGGAAAATCCTAGGGGTTAGATTATTCTCATGGTTTAAATTTCTATATTTGAAATAAAATTCACCAATTTCTATTTAAAAAAATGATTTGCCTAAATATTTGATGTAGTTTAAATAGGATGTAGTTCATTTCAAAGACGTTGAAATTTTCTAGAAACTATGATTGGGATTTCAAGAGTATTTATGCACTCCTTAAATTTTCCCTTAACATAAAGGGCAGTTGATGTATGAGTAATACTCAGTATTGTTTTTTTCCAATCTCTAGGAGAAGGCTGAATATAAAGCTCCATATGGGCTTACCCCAAACATGTGGGGTGATTGTTGGTTGATCAGAGCAGCTGGTTCAGATGGTCGCTCTGGTAAATATGTTGTGGCAACATCTGCAGGTTGTACATTGGACTCAGGTTTCTGTTCATGGGACTTTTATAATAAATAAATTATGGCATTCCATACTGAATCAGAGGCCTTCACTTCAACGTCCAATACCATCTCTCCAGTTTTGGCAGAGAGGGATGTCTCGGGGAGAAATTTTGGCTTTGCAAATGTTGTGCCAGAGAATCAACATTGGTGGTACAGGCCATGTGGGCCTCTTATGGTATCTACTGCCAGTGCCCAAAAGACAGTTAACATTTATGATATTCATGATGGAGATCCTGTGATTTCAATGTGTTTCTTTTGAAAGTTTAGGTTTCATAGTAAATCATCAATGGGATCTGAAATAAGGCCACATTGAAATCTTGGATACATGTTTCATGCCAAAATCAACTGTATATTCCATAAATACAAAATCTTGGACCACTCTGTATAAATCTGCTTCTCAGACAATATTACATCTCCCTCATTATACAGGTGGTGTTCTTACATGCATAGCAAAGGCATTGTTTTGGCAATCATTTTTTAAGTCACTAGATATTGTGGGTACAAGGATCTAGGGTCTCCACATGAAACTATGTTGCCCGGAGACTCACTCTGCCTGTCCTTAAATTTGTAAACATAGTAGTATGCCAATGCTTCTTTCATTTTGTATGCATAAGACGATTTTTTGTCCAAGTCCATAATTGTTTTTAAGTTTTATCCATCCCAGTTTTGTTGTGAATGCACAGGTTTTTGGCTCAACACATATCTGTTATATCTTTGTACTTTTCCTTTACTAAATATTTGAAATTTCTAGTTATATTTAGAGGTGTCTTTTAAGGGATGAGGGGAATTACTTGGATTTAGTGCTGCCAGGCTTATCATTTATTCTCCAAATGAAGCCCTGTAATCTGTAACACTATATGGGCATGCAACTCACTTGTTAAAATATAGTCGATACAATACGTTGTACATGAAGCCTGGAATTGTGTACATTCCTGGAATATATTAATTTGCAGGCATGCTTAAAAGAGAGATAGGTTTTGATAAAATCAAAAACCCTGAACATGAAGAAAAAAAGAGGCAATTATTTTATACAGATAGAACCAAGACACTATCTCCTCATTAATAACAAAACCTCAGTCCAAAAATCATATGTACAAATTCTAGAAGTCGAAAGTTGAAAATTTCTGAAATGGAACCAGGCCCTTTTCAAAAGAATAAATTTAGTAAAAACGAGGGTGAAGAAAGTTATCTTATCAAAATTTAGACATACCGTGTTAGCAAGGAATGACTCCAAGTCCTAAGCAGTGAGAATGAGGAATTGCTCTTTTGCTGCAGGTTGCAGTTCTCTTCTCCAACACGATGAAAAGAAAATTCTTAGCTCTGGAGTCTGAAGCCCGACTCACAACTTGGAAGTTGGTAAGGAAAATTATCAGGGTTGTTGCCAGTTGGCTTGGAGTTCGCAGCCTCATTAATTTTCTTTAATGCATTTCCTTCAATGCTGCAGTTGTCACTGGCCAGCAACCTTTACAATAAAATTTATTAGACGCGTCACGCTACGAGGAAGATTTGACGTGATCACTGATCATTGATTTCTTATTGTGATAACAAATATTAGAGATTTACTGCCCTGTTTTAAAGTTTCATTTTTTTTTAAATTGAAACCGACGTCGGTATATCGACGCCTAGTAAGCGTCGATATTGCGACAACTCTAGGAACGTCGGACGAGCGACAGCACAAAGACGTCGGAAGGGCGATGCTCAAAATTTCGGACCACATTTCATCGCAATTGCGACAGTCTTTCCTGGCGTCGATATTGCGACGCCTCTGGAAAGCGTCGTTCGTGCGACACCTTTGTACAGCGTCGGGATTGGCGACACTTTACAAACGTTGGTTTGGGAAACGTCGGAAGAGTGACGCCTATTTGGAAGCGACGGAAATGGTGTCGGTAGTGCGACACTTTGTGAATGCGTCAGAATTGCGACTGCATGACAAACCACGCTTTTCCCGTCCTCCTACTGTCACTCTTGCGACGAATGTATGGCGTCGGAATTGCGACAGTATAAATACGTTGGAAGAGCGACAGTATAAATAGGTCGGAAGAGCGACGTTCAAAACGTCGGACGATGTCTCGTCGGAATGGCGACACTTTAAGAACGTCGGACCAATTTTCGTCGGAATGGCGACACTTTACAAACGTTGGTTTGGGAAACGTCGGAAGAGTGACGCATGTTTGGAAGCGACGGAAATTGTGTCGGTAGTGAGACACTTTGTGAATGCGTCGGAATTGCGACTGCATGATGAGTGTAAGATCATCAACTGTAAAGGACATTGGCTATTACTGTCTAAGTTCTCAGATTGAGGATCTTGTTTATGCTTGATTTCATTTACATCATTTGACAGAGGAAAGAGTTATTACTACTACATCCTTGACTGATGATTGCCAAGTGAGTGATTGGATTTTAGAGCATTAAGTTTCATGTCATTGCAATTAGATTTCATTTTCAAGCATTTGTTTACTCTTGTATTTGAAACACTGTACTGCAAATTGGAGAGCATTACTCTTAGATTAAATTGCCGCCTCAGACTGAGTACACTCTTGAGATAAAAAGTCGTACTTGGATTGATAATTGATGTAGGATAAATAGGAGTTAAAAATACACCTTTTATATCTCAACATTTTGGCGTCGTTGCTGGGGAGAGTGTAGCTATTTAGAAAGAGTGATGTATATTTTATTTTCTATGCTAAGGAAGAACTAGGTATTAGAAATGGAAGGTAAGAACCTGCATAACGAACAAGGAACATGCTCGTTCATCTGCCCGCTTCATAGAAGAACTACGTAGAAGTTTAAGGTAGGAATGAATGCTTGCGTTTTTTTGAATGACTAGAAAGTCTAAACAAAACAAAATTCCTCCCAGACCTGAAAAACCTAAGGGACCAGTGACCCTTGGATGAACAACCTTTATCGACAATATCATTAAGAAATCTGAATCTTAGCCATCAGTAGGCCCTAGAAAAATTACTTCTAGACAACCTACTAGCTCCCTTCAGGCCACAGAATCACCATCTGTAGCCTTTACTGAGGTGCATATCCAAACATAAGAGACTGAGAAATATTCTCAAGAAATTGAGAATTCTCGCCCAATTTCTTTACAAGAAGGGAACTCTAGTAATCTCCGTGAAGGAGGAGGAGAAACAGGGGAAATAGAAGAACCAAGATCCCCTCTTGAAGTAGTCCAAACACTAAGCAGCCCAGATAAGGGAAGTGCTGTCAAAATCATCCAAAATAGAGCTGAAGAACCTGAAGAACCAAAATCCCCTTAGAGAATAGTTCAACAAGGGACACTCATTATCCTAGACCAAGGAAGTGTTGTTAAGGTCACCCCTACTCCTTCTAGTCAGCCTAGGAATAATTCCCTAGAAATCCCAGAATGATATTGGCACATATTTGATCAAATGGCCCAAAACCAGCAACCACCTAGACAAAATTCCACACTGCAATATCCCATTGTGGACACTGCAGTTAATGCACCTATGAAGGCCATTCCTCTTTAGCATATTCCTACATTCCATGGCTTAACATCAGAAGATCCAAATGCATTTATGTTTGAATTCGATGTATTATGCAGAGGGTATGACTATACCACCGATCCCCAAAAGCTAAAATTATTCCCCTCCACATTAAAAGGAGTAGCTCTACTATGGTTTATGGGGTTAGGTGGAGGTGTTATAAATGACTTGGATCAGATGAAAACTGTTTTTCTAAAGAAATATCAAGATTATTGTGGGTCCAGGGAATTAAAGGATGAAATATTTCAGATGACAACAAAAACTAATGAAACATTGGAGGAACATGTAGAATGCTTTCAATACAACCTCCAGAGATCACCTTATGCATCTTTACCCTTACCTAATAATGTGTTAAAAACTACATTGATTAAAGGGATGAAGGAACAATGGGTTGAAACATTAAACATCATGGGAAAAGGTGACATATATCAGGAAAATTTTGCTGACATTATTAATTTATGTATCAGGAGTTCGAGAGGCAGCACGAGACTAAAAGCAGCAGAACGTGACATGATCATAAGGGATAGCAAGACCTCCGGTGGAGGTATTACCCGCACAGAAATTGGAAATCTACTAGAATATTTAAAAACTGATATTCTAGGTACTCTGACAATGCAGCTCGATATCATGCAAGCTACACAAATGCAAGTAGAATAAGAACAAAATTTGGCAATATTCTGCCCTAGATGCAGAAAGAAACATAGCCATAAAGAGTGCTCGCTGGATACAGTCCAAGTCTGTGCCATCTGCACGAAATATCACTCCACAGAAAGTTTCCCCTCACTCCTGGGATTGAAAGCAGTCTACAAAGAAGCAGAAGAGGAAACATAAATGGTATTCCTAATCAGCCAGCACCGTCAATGGAAGCTATGACAAATAGGTATGCCCATTGATCCATCCTCTTATTTTCAGTCTCCCCAGTATAATGCTCAGCAATATAATGGAATGTGGAAAAATCGACCACCCTTCCCCAGTTGGTCACAGCAGCCATTTCCTACATCACCATGGCCAAATCAAACAAATCAAACCAATTGGCCGAACTTTTCTTATTGTCCATCATTTTGGAAAAATAATACATATCCCACACAATGGTCCCCCTCCACCTCGCAAAGTCAGACCTGGCAGTCGAACTGGCAAAGATCTATGAATCAACCAGTTGGAACGATTCCTCTTCCTCCACCTACACTGCTAGAATTGCAACAAAATCCCCAGACCAACTTAAGACCACAACTCCCAGCCCAACCCAACCCGAACCCTAATAATAGGCCATTTCAATCTGTTCAAATAATCGAAGCACTAGAACTAGAAACCAAGTTAAGGGAGTGCAATGACCTTCAACTAAGGTCTGGATGCATAATAGAATGAGAGGGAGACAAAAATGTTCAAGATGAAAATCTGTTACCTTCAGAACAAACATTGCAAAAGGAGAATGTGGTTAGACAACAAACTCATGAGCAAGCAACCACCTCTTCTCCACCATTCCTAGAATGACTAATCATACCTCGTTCAATAGAACATCCTGATTTTGATCTTCTGGGAGAACTTAAAAATTTGTGTATAAAAATCCCACTCCTCCAAGCTATCGAAGATATTCCCATTTATGCAAAGACCATCAAAGAACTATGTATAAGAAAGCCAAAGAGGAGAACAACAACTAACCCAACCTTCCACGTAGTCGACACTCTATTTGACTTACTATCAGGAAGAGAAGCACCTGTAAAGTATGAGGACCCAGGAAATCCTATAGTTATGGTGCAAATCAATGGAAAATAATTAAAAACAACTAACCCAACCTTCCAAGTAGTTGACACTCTATCTGACTTACTATCAGGAAGAGAAGCACCTATAAAGTATGAGGACCCAGGAAATCCTATAGTTACGGTGAAAATCAATGGAAAATCATTTCCAAATGCCTTAGTTGATTTGGGAGCTGCAATCAATATCTTAACAACCACCACTTGTCAAAAACTTGGCATTACATCATTAGATCCAACAACAACCTTATTGGAATTGGCTGACCGATCGGTAGTCAAGACAGAAGGCACAGTACATGATGTAATGGTATCTGTAAACTCCTGGGAATACCCTGCCGACTTCTTGATTATTAACCCCAAAAACCAGCTAGATGGACACCCTTTAATCTTAGGTAGACCTTGGCTAGCAATTGCTGATGCTTACATTGGCTGACGATAAGGCAACATGACTATAACTAGAGGGAGTTATGTCAATAATTTAGCCTTATACCCTTTAGCCCAGCCAAGCCTAATGATAATAAAAACAAAGAAACAACCTGTATCATACCTCATAGAAAACATTAGATCACCATTAACCATAGAATATGCCCTTGACTTTAAAGACCAAACAGAGCATGACATCATTAACAGTTTCATTAACCAATCAAAAACTAGATCCCATTTACAATGTCACATGATCAAGGCGGAATTTGATAATGAAGAAGAATAATATCCCGTGAAAGACATTCAAGATCAATCAATACCTACCACTTCTGTTTACAATAGAAAAACTATAGAAATTGAGCCAGGAAAGACTCTGAACATTAACAAAAATCTGACTTCTGAATAAGAAGAGAAGATGCTCCAACTACTGAAAAAATATAAGAGAGATTTTGCATGGGATTACCCAGACATGAAAGGAATTGATGCCTAGTTATGTACACACCACATTTATACAGAAAAATATGCTAGACCCATTCACTAACCCCAATGAAGATTAAACCCTCATCTTAAGAATATTGTGAAAGCTGAATTACAAAAAATTTTGGATGTAAATTTTATTTATCCAATATCTGATAGCAAGTGGGTCTCTCCACTAGTAGTGGTGCCAAAGAAGAATGGAAAGTGGAGGATATGTGTAGACTACAAAGAACTAAACAAATCAACCCAGAAAGACCACTTTCCCCTTTCTTTCATTGATTAGGTATTAGATACATTAGTAGGAAATAAATTCTTTTCTTTCTTAGATGGCTTCAGTGGATACAATCAGATTCAGATTGCCCTTGAAGACCAAGACAAGACTACTTTTACCTATCCTTGGAGAACATTTTCTTACAGAGTTTTACCCTTTGGCCTATGTAATGCCCCTGCTGCATTCCAGAGGGCCATTCTTAGCATCTTTTCAGATTTAATAAATGAAGGGCTTGAAGTATATATGGATGATTTCACACCTTATGGAGATGATTTTTAGCCAGCATTAGAAACCTTGGAAAAGGTGCTACAAAGATGTATTTCCACCAGGCTCTGCTTAAGCCATGAAAAATTTCACATGATGATGACCGAGGGACTCATCTTAGGTCATTATATCTTAGTAGCTAGAATACAGGTAGATCCAGCTAAAATTCAGATAATTTTGTTAATACCTACTCCTACCACACAAACAGAGGTACGTAGCTTTCTACGATTTTCTGGTTATTATAGAAGATTCATAGAGCATTATTCTCAAATAGCTGCACCTCTATATGCACTAACAGGGAATTTTGATTTTATTTGGACAGATAAATGTGATCATGCTTTTGAGGATCTGAAAAAGCTTGTATCAACAACCCCAGTGATAAGGGGCCCAAATTGGGATTTGCCATTCCAAATTTCATCTGATGCCTCAGACACAGCTATTGGAGCAGTTCTTGGGCAGGAAGAAGATAAAAAGCCATATGAAATTTATTATATTAGCAAGAATCTATCTCCTGCTGAATTAAACTATACTGTGACTGAGAAAGAATTTTTAGCTGTAATACATGCTGTAAATAAATTTAGACATTATATAACTCGGTATCCTGTAGTTTTATATACATATCACTCTACTATAAAAATTTTAGCAAATAAACCTGTTACAAATGGTAGAGTAACAATATGGTTGATTCTATTGCAAGACTTTGACATCACAATAAAGGACCGACCTTGAAAAGAGAATCCTGTAGCTGATTTTCTCTCACGAATTCCAAAACCAACGGACGCAGCAACAATCGAAGATCAGTTTCTAGATGAACATTTGTTTGCTATTACTGCCATAACCCCATGGTATGATGACGTTGCAAATTATTTAGTAGTAGGTAAATTACCTAAGCATCTAACGCCCAATGAGAAAAAACAAATAGTACAGCGCAATACCCGATTATCTTGGATTAGGGGCTACCTATTTCATACAGGCACAGATATGCACATCAGAAGATGCGTCCGAGAAGAAAAAATATTTGACATCCTGAAAGCATGCCACGACGGGCCATGTGGCGGACATTTCGCAGATCGAAGGACTGGTCACAAGGTTTTACAAACAAGCTATTACTGGCCTACAATTTTTAAAGATGCTAAAAAGTTTGTACAAGCCTGTGATAGTTGCCAAAGGGCGAGACGCCCTGGACAGTCCGATGAAATGCCTTTGAATCCACAATTAGTAATCGAGCCATTTGAGCACTGGGCACTTGATTTTGTTGGTCCTATTAACCCACCATCAAATCAGAAAACATACATACTAGTTGCAACAGAGTATGTTTCTAAATGGGTTGAAGCTGATCAAGTGATCAAGTCCTTTGTGGAAAAATGCTCAAAAAATTAGTTGCTCATAATTGGTCCGAACCAGAACGACAGGAAAGAGCTCGGAAAAACGATCTTGTAGACGTGAATGGCACTGAAAACTAACGCTGTATGAGAAATTTATTCCGCTTTGAAGTTTTCCAATTTCAGTAAAAAAAAATGGCCAATTTAACTTTACAAAAATATTTTATTAAAAAGAGAATATTCCACAGAATATTCTGGGAATATTTCGTGGAATACTCCACAGAATATTTTGCGAAATATTATGAAGGCAGCCAATCAGAGGGCACCACGTGGCCATCCCGGAGGCCACCACGTGGCCCCAAGGTCAAATGAAATGGTTTAATTAAAAAATATATATGGCGCGGCAGGGATTGGCCCCGGGTCGTGGTGGAGCCAAATGAGCGGCCTGACCGTTGGGCCACCGGAAGTTCTTATTATTCATTTTCTAAAGTTTATATTTGAATTTTGAAATGGTTTGGGCGGGGCCCGAAAGGGGGCCAACCCCCTCCTCTCCATATGACCCTTAGCTCGGAACCACGACAAACTCCATCGGTGCGCAAATATTCAGGGTATGTTCACGCGGTGCAGCACTCGGTGCAGAGGTCATTTAAACATATGGTTTTTAAACCTTATAAAACGCCGAAATCAATGCAAAGTTGTTCAACGGATTTCGGAGGTTGCAGTCCTGTGGGCCTTATCTGTAGCACCTCTAACTGGCGGTTATTATGGCGGATTCCACCTATTTAGGTGCCCGCCCCTAAATTTTCGGGCTTAACTAGAGTTCCACCACATTTGGTGGAGATTTCCTAGCTCTAACTAGGCAAAGTCAGTTTCAGTCATAACTTTGGCTAGGGAAGTCCTTTTGAAGCAAATTTTTTTGTTTGTTTCAGGGGTATTGGAGCATTCTGAAGCTGTTGGAATAGGTTGCAGAGCCATCAGGGCACTCTTTCAGTGATTTTATCAGCAAATTTGCTTGTGGAGCCACCAGGGCTATGGGAATGATCAGCTGTATTGGGCTATGTTCATCTGTTTGAGGTGAATGAATAGTCAATTTTTACTGTTTACATCACTCTGATTCTAAATTTGCAGCTAATTTCGCCTTTTGAGGCTTTATTCATGGTGTAATTCTTATTTTGAGCATTAATAAAAGAGGGAAAAGCCTATTTGGAGGCTTTTGGACCCAGCAGAGGTAGCCCAAGAGAGGGGTGAACTGCTTAAACAAATGCTTACTGTTATGCTGTGCATTTTACTGCTTATTTCCATAGTTTACTACATTAAAAAGTAATTTTTAATAAGTCCACTTTTCACAATGAGACTTATACAGTGATCAAAACTCATTTGTTCCATTTTGAACCACATTACTTCCATTGCAGAATACCTTAACTTTCTTATTCATACATAAAAATTGGTTAATGAATAATTTGCAAACATAAAAAAATAATTTCATTGCTAGATCGTTGTAGTGTTTACTTCATATTTCTTTAGGCAGAGCCAGTAAGAGGGCCAGAAGCTTCTGGTTTCATCCTTTCTAGTAAAGGTGAAATAACCAGTAAAAGCCCCTACTGTCTATCTATGTATAAGAAATATTTTGTTCACACATTTCAGATCAGATTGGTATCAGAGCTTTAGGTTTTGCTCAAAAAGTTTGTGAATTTTGTGCAAGTAAATTGTGTTGTTTTGCAAATTTGATGCTTACTAGGCTGAAATTGAAAAGAGGGGAAGGTCAATTGGTTAGAGCACAATCCAATCCTCAACCAAGGAGGGCTAGGATGCCATTATCTCCACTTTCCATTTCATCCTCATTAGCCTTGGAATCATCCACAAACATGTCTTCAAGAGAAGGAGAAGTACACGAGGAAATGGATCCCAAGGAAGAAGAAAGAGTCTTTAGAAAATATTTCTTGGATATGACTGAAATGGTTAGGATCCTCTATCAGGAAAGAAATGATAGGATTGCTGGATAAGGGTCTAGAAACCAAAGAGAAGAAGGAGATTCTTTAAGAGGGAAGAAAGACAATGATAAGTCTAATAAAGGGAATGGAGGAAATGGTGATCCACCATCTCCATCGTCATCCTCTTCCTCCACATCATCCTCTTCAACTTCTGTTAATCAGTCACACAAAACAAAAAAATCTCTTAGAAATCCTTTGTTAAAGCTTGATGTGAAGTTTGAGTTGCCGATGTTTAATGGTGATGTGAATGCAGAAAAATTGGATAACTGGATTAGACGGCTGGAAGTCTATCTAAGGATTCAAAATCTACATGATGATGACACAAAAATCCAATTAGCCTCATTGAGAATGGATGGAGTAGCTTTGGTTTGGTGGGAAGTCAAGACTAGAGAGGAGATCAAAAAGCATGGTAAGATAACTCTAACTTGGAATGACTTTATTACTGCTATTAAGAAACAATTTTATCCTCTTGCTCATATTCAGAAGACAATCATGAATTGGAAAAATTTTAGGCAACTTAAGGGTAAAAATGTGCAAGATTATACCCAAGAGTTTAGAAGGAGAACACTTCTACTTGGGGTAGACTTACAAATTCAAGACATCTTGTTAAAATACATAGGAGGTTTGCACAATTACCTTCAACATACTATTCTAAACGTGCGTCTCTGACTTAGATGCGGGGAAAATTTTAGGGGCGAATTTTAGCCCAAAGGTAGAAAAGTGTCGTAATACCGACACTTAAACTAGTGTCGCAATTACGACGTTTAAAGGAAGACGTCGCAATTGCGACACCATGGCCCAAAGCGTCGCTATTGAGACGACTCTAAACGTCGCAACGGCGACACAATGTCTAGGTGTCACCATTGCGACGTTTGGAGGCACCGTCCTAATAGCGACGCCTTTTCCGCCGTCGGTATAGCGACAGTTATTTTCGCGCTACATAAAAATACCAAACTTATATGGGCGCTACATAAAAATTCGAAGCTTATATGCGCGCTACATAAAAATGTTTGGTATTTGTCGCAATAGCTACGTTTGATATCACGCGCGCATTCGCTCTCTGCTCTTGCAGAACAGCATTTGCGGTCAGCATTCGAGCTCAGCTCTTGCAGAACAGCATTTGCCCTCGACATTCGCCCTCAGCGTTCGCCCTCAGCTCTTGCAGAACAGCATTCGCCCTCAGCGTTCGCCCTCAGCTCTTGCAGAACAGCATTCGCCCTCAGCTCTTGCAAAATGGTAAGTTCTTACTGTAGGCCCTTCCTCCTATAGTAGGGTTGACTCTATTTGGGTTTTTTTGGTCAATTCCATTGGATTTTGTTAGGTTGTAGGGTTCTCTGTAGATGTCAAGAGTCAAGATTCAATACCCTCTATTATCTTCATCACCCAATACAAGATTTAAATTTTCCCAAAGAAACGCTTATTAATTTGGCAGCCATTATTTCTCCCTGCTTTAAAAACCCTACATTTAAATGAAAACAAGCATTGCATTTCAACTACAAAAATCTATTAGTGTTCAAATGTACATGTGTGCTACATTAACGTATGATGTCACGCGCGCATTCGCCCTCCGCTCTTGCAGAACACCATTCGCCCTCAGCATTCGCCCTCAGCTCTTGCAGAACAGCATTCGCCTTCAGCATTCGCCTTCAGCATTCGCCCTGAGCTCTTGCAGAACAACATTCGCCCTCAGCATTCTCCCTGAGCTCTTGCAGAACAGCATTCACCCTGGATTCCCCCTCAGCTCTTTCAGAACAGCATTCGCCCTGCATTCGCCCTCAGCTCTTGCAGAACAGCCTTTGCCCTCAGCATTCGCCCTCAGCGTTCGCCCTCAGCTCTTGCAGAACAACATTCGCCCTCAGCGTTCGCCCTCAGCTCTTGCAGAACAACATTCGCCCTCAGCTCTTGAAAAATGGTAAGTTCTTACTGCAGGCCCTTCCTCCTATAGTAGGGTTGACTCTATTTGGGTTTTTTTGGTCAATTCTATTGGATTGTGTTAGGTTGTATGGTTCTCTCTAGATGTCAAGAATCAAGATTCAATACCCTCTATTATCTTCATCACCCAATACAAGATTTAAATTTTTCCCAAAGAAACGCTTATTAATTTGGCGGCCATTATTTCTCCCTGCTTTAAAAACCCTACATTTAAATGAAAACAAGCATTGCATTTCAACTACAAAAATCTATTAGTGTTCAAATGTACATGTGTGCATCACTTGTGTAGGGTATTCCTTTTCCACTATCACATTATCCAAGAATGTGTGCAGTATAGTTCATATTTTTTGTGATTTAGATTATCTTGAAAAAGGAAAGGTAAATTATTTCCCATGGAAAAAGAAGGTTTTCCATTTTTATAGGTTGTTTTGACTTACGTGGAAAAATTTAAGGTATGCCTTTCATATTATGTAGTTTAAATTTGAATTAACAGATTATTCTACATGAAAATATAATTACCTATGTGATGTCCTTCATCACTAATTAAAATTATAGGCTTTCAATTTCCTAGACTCTAACTCATCCGATGCTAAATTCTAGGTTCTCATTGGTGGATCACTCTTCCATTGATTTCCTTTCCCTCTGGATCTTGTCATACTTTAAAAGTCATCAATGATACATATATTATTTCAGGTATCCCAAAAGGCTTTATATTAGAACATATTGTGAAGTTTTTTTGACACTTGAGGATTCTTTTTAGAACTGCAACGCGGTCTATGCTATCGAGTTATATATCAAGCAACTTGTCCTTAATAACCACACTATGAGGTAGGTTCAACCGGTTTGAACTTGTTGGGACATAGCATATGAAGTTGTGTGATGAGTCCATATCACAGGTCTATTATGGTGAAAAAAGTGAAGACATGTAATGATAGTTATTATGTTAACATTACTAGAAACATTTTCGAAATTATCCATGCTATCAAGATGTCAAAATTCCGGGCATTAGGTGTCAATACTCGTAGCTAATAGATAATAATAATAATATAAAAAAATCACAACTTTATTCTTGAAATATGATTGTTACACATTGGTAACCTAGTTCATGAGTTACTATCACCCAAAGATTGCAAAACAAACTTAAAATATAAATTAAACCAACATGAGAATCCAACTAAGGGTTTCTCGAGAAAATCATGCCATAACCTGGCATTTTGAAACCCAAATTTGAATCCATCATAAGTAATACAATGCAAACTCAGATGGATTTTCAATGCATGTTTGCATGCTACACTTATTCTTTTTCTAGATATCATTTTTTAAATGGAACCATTAGTCAATCCCACAGTCCTTTTTATGTGAAAATTTTCAGCTCTATTTGAGCTCTTTTTTGCTCCACCACCTCCATAAACCAGTGTTACACGGGGTCTCGCCCCCCCACCTAGGGGTCTAGATTCCTCACCCCCTCGCGCTCCGGGGTCTTGGGGACTTCTAGGGGATGTTTCCCTCACGTCCCCTCACCGCCCCTTTTAGTTTATGGTTTCGTGTTAAAATTTGATGTGCCACTTAGCATATTTGAGAATCCAAGTGATTCTGATTCGGATGGTGACATGGTTGATCTTGATATATTCATGCAGAAGTTGGATGCAGAGACTAGTGGGGCATTAACTTGAGCATTTATGCTCATTTATCAATATGATGATATCATTTGATATTCATATGTTATGTTTTATGTTTTATGTTTCAGACATAACTTATTTGCGTTTAAGTTTTATGTTTCAGACTTGAGTTGTAAACTTCGGTTTAAACTCTATTTTGAATCTTGATATAATATGTCATATGATATCTTAAACTTTATTTTCATTGTACATTGTTAGTAGTTACATTAATGATTATATAGTTACAAACTTACAAACTTACATGCATGATTGTGTGATGTATGTTTTAACTTTTAACTTTTAAATTTGTTTCAATTATATGATTCATCATTCATCGATTTGTAATTTTATCATTTATGATTTATCTTTCATGATGCAAGTGTATGATGACTGTATATACATTCCTTGCAAAAATATAGTTACATTTTAAATATTAAATTTTATAATTTTTATGACCCCGACGTCCCCCCACGTTTCCCGAAAATTGGTAGGGAGCTTTTGCATAGGCCGCTCTCGCGCTCCCTCGTCCCCTCGCTCCCACCTCCAGGGGACTTGGTGGAACATTGCCATAAACATATGCAAACATATATCATGATCTTGGAATCCATTACATATGTATGTGCCAATGTTCCATAATCTTGCCCCATCATCAATTTAAGAAATTTCCATTGACTATCAAATTATGGAGGGGGGAACTTTTTGCTGCAACATTTGGCTCAAAATCAGGGACCATCTTCGTATGAGGTGAATGAGAACTATAGATATTTGAAGAAGTAGATTAGTGCCTTTTCCTCTAGCCATGGAGTCATATACAATCATCCATCACAAAAATTTGTCTTTGTTCATTCTCACCTTGAAAGTTGTAAAAATTCATGCCCTAATTGAAACGACACTAAATTTGAAAGATATAATAAAAATGCAAGCTAGAAGTGCCCTATTAATACAAAGGGGAAACCTTCCTACCTACCCTAACTGAGATAAATTTTGATTGAATAGGAAACATGATATTTCCTATGGAGTTGATCCAACAACTTGTTAAATGTATGGGACTAAATCATGCATTTGATTTCCGGGGAAACATGCGCATGAAGAGAAAAAGTGCAGAATTAATGGAAAATCCATACATGCCACTTATAAAAACTACACCGAAAGGTCAAAAAATACTTAAGGCCTTAACTTAATTTGAATCAAAAAATGACAAAACAGGATTAGTGAAAACACGAGAGTGGTGTGGGTGAACAACATAAATAAAAAGTGAGGATACCTTTCCCCAAGATGCCTTTGTCACCGTTGTATGAAAACATGTTTTCCTTTCCCTTTGTACATGCAAGTGAATGCATTATAGGTATGGTGTTTTCCCAGAATAGGAGAAGCCTACTTAAATATATCATTCGTGGATTGAATGTTTGGGTGCCTTAATGTGCAATGACATGTTTCCAGGACTGAATTCAATGCAAGGCATATTTGAAACTCTGACTCTGTCTTCCGGTGTCTTATTAGAAATTATTTCAGTTTTCATTTTGTGTTTTCAAGTTAGATATTGTTTTCAAGTTTTTACATTTATAATTTTATTGCAATGTGGCAGACTGATCAGAGCAGTGCAGGAACAACCCCAAGACAGGATGATCGCGGAAAGAGGCCGGCGGAAGAACATGTAAAGTGCCAGCATTGCTCTATCTTTAGGTATTTTAGTTATTTACATAATTGAAATAATATTAATTTTGTTCAAATATGCAGACACCTAGCCATGGTACGCCTGATGATTCCCTCTTTGAGGAAGAGCTTTTTTCATCCCTATCTCCGGTGTTGTTGTTGCAAAAAAAGGCACGAGATGCAACGTCGGAATTTAATGCTTTGATAGATGCGCCTCAAACACCTGAAACAGAAGAGAGGATACAACATCTTATGAGGCAGCTAAATATATATCAGGTAATAATAAAAAGTCAAAAGGATATTTTTTTTGTTCTGCATGAGATGAATTGTGATAGTTTGATTTTTAATTTTTACATTGACTAAACTAACAAAAAGTTCTTTTGTATGTAGCGTCTTCTGGCATTTGCTGAACCCGGTGTTGGTGGTAGTGGGACACAAGGGCAAGAGATTGCCCAACAACCCTCTCGTACACCTTCTACTCCTTTAGGTGCTATCCAAGAAACACACCCTGCCCAAGCTGACACCCAGCCAACTGCTGAACGTGTTGGCAATGATGAGGCTGATATGGCCAGCTACATTATTGCGTTTCCTGGAGCTACACGTGTCAGCTCCACAGGGACCATTAATGGCACGTTGTTGGTGAACGATGAGGGTGTCGCTATAAAGCATGTACAACTCCCAGGTAAATTTTAATATTTTAACTATTTCATGTACTTTATCTAAAACATATTTATCATGATTTTTATTTTTAAATTAATGATAATATCTTATTTTTCTTTTGGTTTTATTTTGTGTAGGAAACAATGAGTTCTACAGGATTCTGGAGAGCCATGCGTTGGTAATTTTTGGCTCAACCATACGTACAGGGTGGAATTCCCAGAATTCCAACCTGAAAAAAGAACTTTTAGATTATCTAGAAGCCCTTTTTGGGGTCGGCACATTTGACAGAAAAGCGGTGGCTCAGGTAGCCGACAAATATTTGAAATATACCAGGGACACCTATAGGACGCAATTTCAATTTAACCCTAGATATGAGCGTCCTCTCACAGTTTCAGAGAGTGAGTGGAGAGCACTCATCCATGACGGAAAAGAGAAAAGGGCAAAGAAAGAAGGAAAATTGCCAACTGGACCCGCAAGGTAAATTACAACTTTAATTCAATAGCTTTAATTTTCTTTATGTCTAAAATAAAAGTGTGCTACGTCATATCTGACTTCAATCTTTTGATGCTAGGTTGCATGACACCTCAAAGGCAACCAAAGCTAGGATAGAGAAAAAGGGCCATCACAAGCTCGGCCAGGGTGGCTACTTGAAATTAGCTGCAAGAATTGTAATTAAGTAGCTAAACATCTTATAATTAATTGTATCGCCTTCCAACGTTTTTGTAATCCTATCGGATATGATTAAAAATACACAATCATATATAATGTAGGGTGATGACTTTGGAACAATAACTACAGAGGAAGATAAAAATACTGCTTTCCGTTTTGGCTATCAAGCTGTAGTTGAACGTCGCAGAAGCTTGGGGCAGGTCCCAAGATCTACAATGCCTGATAAGGTAAAACATTAACCTTTCAATATTTTTGTTTACGTCCATAAATTTAATGTCTAACAACTTTGTTTAAATCAGGGGAGCAACACTACCGATGAGGTAAATAACCCAGTTTTAGAGCCAGATGTAGATGATCCTCTCGTGCAACCTGATCATTGTAGTGGGGACCAGGCCGACAATGCTGCTATCAGTGAGGGCCGTGACGGTAATTAATTTCCACTTATAATTTTTCTAATTATACCTTGATGGTTGTCCTTATAACGTTTTTTGTTTAAATGACAGAGAATGTTTCCCTTGAGGATCTTACCACCAGAGAGGAAGACAGGGCAACAGTCCCAACGGCGACAACTAGTGCACCAGGTAAATAATCTCATTGCAATTTTTTTTATTAATATTAACGAACTAGTTCAATGATATTTAAAAACTGATAATTAAAATTTAATTATTATCTATTTTTGGAGGCGATGCCCCGTCACTGGATGAGACCAGACATCGTGACAATGCAACTAGGTCAGCGGCGACAACTGGTGCACCAGGTAAATAATCTCATTGAAATTTTTTTTTATTAATATTACCGAACTAGTTCAATGATATTTAAAAGCTGACAATTAAAATTTAATATTATCTGTTTTTGTAGGCGATGCCCCGTCACTGGATGAGCCCAGACATCGTGAATACGCAACTAGGTCAGCAGTGCGGGTTGAAAGGCACGAAACAGGAGCAGAGCACGATGATATTGATGATGTAATTAGGAGCTTTAAAAATAGGAAGAAGAAAAAAGAAAATTTGACAATGTAAAATATTGTATTATTATAAGACAAACGTTACCATACTTGGAACATTTTTTTGCGTTATATAAAAAACTCATTTATCATACTATTTTTATGTCAAGCATTAATTACAATGTTTCCTTGCGTACTTTTTGTTGAATTGTTTTTTTACTAGTTATTGAATATTTTTTTTTATGCTCATGAAAGTAAAAATTGAAATATAGATTGGGTATTGGGGAATTGAGAGTGATGTGAGGGGGGGAGGAGGGGCCATAAGAGCTTCCACCTTCACGTGGTTGGCCCTGTTTAGTAGAGAATAATTTATTGGAGCGATTTAATATTGGAGCAAACCTCCCTTGATCCAGCGTAGCAACAAAAAAGTCATTGTTGACTTAGTTGCTACTCTTTGAGATCGTGGGAGGCTTGTTCCAAGTTCATGCGACTCCAATAAATTTTTCTTGAAACGAAGAGGAGCTTCTTCAGGTATGTTTTGACATTTTCAACATATGTTCTAACATTATCATAAGAATGCATCTTAGAGTAAAAAATACTACATCAATTACTTGTATTTATTGTATAGATAATGATGGATTTTGATTGACTTGGCAGTGCGGGTACAAATCCTCTTGCATCATGAGCAATACAACTTGTCAACCAGGGTCATGTCCAGGATATTTTTGCTTGTGCGCTTGACATTTTGTAAGTTCCTTTACAGTTCATAATTCAATATTAAGCTTGTGCACGATTATTATCTAGGTTTTTTGTATGTGTTTTTTCATTTATTTGATTGTAAGCAACTATGCATGTTTCCTGTTGTTCACTATGATTTCTCCCATTACCACTCCCAGGATGAATCCGACTTTATTTTTACATAGGTTACTTTATTGTTACTATGATTTCTCCATTTACGATTTCATAGGTTACATCATGTAAAGTTGTCAATATCAGGTTGGTGATGAGCTTTAGTTCTCCAGATTTGGGGCTTTTCTGATATTTTCTCCCTCATGTCATTCCTGCATCACCTCGTTGTTTGAGCATGCCAATTTTCTACCACTTGTACCAATTGGCACATGTCAATCTCTGAGTGGTGCCACATTTCACCTATTTTCGGTGAGAGTTTAGGGTTTCTCTAACATAGCTTCAGAAATCCGATTCAGTGCCTGCTTGAATATTGTCACATAATACTTATGGTTTGGATTGATGAGCATGTTCTGAATGGTTGGTTGATTCATAATAACCACCCATAAATCTCCCTTCCTCTAACACAGAGAAAATAAAAATTTCTTTGACAGGAGACAGAGTTTCAATACTTTGAAAACAAACTTCTATTCCCTTCAATAACTCAAAAAAAAACTATTACACTACTTCCTCACTGAGAGGGATTAAAAAATTATGACTGCTACAAAATGCAGTGCATAAAACCAACTCACTGTCTGTTCAAAACAAACATACTCTGTCTCTAAAACACTCTGTTGTGTTTTTCCCTTTCGCACTGCTGTGCATACACACTTAAAAAGTTACACTCAATTTTTCACTTTTTACACACTGCTATGTAATAAAAAATTTACGTACTGTCTATACAAAAAACTACCAAGCTTTTTCGACCTTTTTATTTTTATATGCCGGAACATATAAAACATATTATAATAAACCCTCTTTTAAAAAAAATAAAATTAAAACTAAATTCTATGGCCCACCTTTCATTTCGCATATGATATATATATAACATATGTTTAAAACATATGTATATATTAAACTATCAAAACATTAAAGAACCCTTTACGTCGGACTTCAAAAGTCTGAATAGATTGAATTTCAAACCAAATTCGCGTTCCAAAATGGGATGCTGACGTCTGCCTAATTTTAACTCGAATTCTCAATCCAATGTGCCCTATAAAAAATTCGAGTCCGGTTTTCAGGTTTTCAGATTCCCTTCAATTTCATGTGATCCAATATTAATGCTCCACGTGTCCTCCTTTTGAATTTACAAAACTGTCGGGTAAATTTCTGTTTGTTTAATTTCTGGTTGGTGAATTGCGTTAATGCTGGTTTTTGTGTTTAAATACAATCCTGTACAGAAATATGGCTGCGGCCGTCTACAAAAAAAACTTGCAGGAATTTTAAATGCTGAATTAAATTTCTGGATGGCATGCAAGCAACCTCCAAAAAAAAATGTTGCTGCTGCATCCGTCCTTCTGCTGCAGCAGTTGAAGTTAAAATTCAACAGCACGGGGTTTAATAAGTGAGGGTGTAAAGGTAACTTTTTGTCGATAGTACTGGATTAAGATCATCTATTCATTTTTGTAGGGTCTTATGGTGTTTGGTTTTTTAGTTTTGGGTTGGGCTTATTGAGTCTAAGATAGTTTTTGAGTGAAAAAATTGCTATCAGGTATTAAAAATTTTTGGTTCTTTTGTCAAAATTTATGAGCTTGTTAGGAAATACAAAGCTGACAATGGTTGTATCTTAAATTTGTGGAAAATAATTTGAAATGAAACCTTTTTGTTTAGGTTGTTGTAGCAGGTGCAAACCCCGTTCAAATTACTAGGGGAATTGACAAGACAATAAAGGCCCTTGTTTCGGAACTCAAAATTTTGTGAAAGGAGGTAAACGCTTGCCTTTTGAGTAGGCTGGTTTTCCTTTTTGCTGATGGTTTGGTGTATCTAATTGAATTATTTGCCTAAGGTATTTTTGGTTGCAAACTCCTTTTCATTTTTCATACGGTATTGGCCTTGTGGAATACATTTGATTGTGTGGTCTTGTTAGATCTACAACATTTGTAGTTGTTTAGTCTTATGGCCGAGGTGCACTTTTATTATGGAAATAGTTGATGCAATATTGTCATTTAATCCTTACTGCAGGGTAGCATGTTGAGAAGTTTTTGTGAAACATTTGGTATTCAAAATGACACTTGATCCTATACAGCATCATGCACTTGACTTCAAAATTTATATTCAAAGTGTGCCAGACAATTCTTGCAAAATTTCAAATATTTAGGTTGTTTTAAACCAAAATTTCAATCACCCTCCAGACTTATGCTAATTATCCGCCAATCGTTTAATTAAACAATTTCATTATACTCCGGCCCCACCTATATATATCAATACCCAATCAAACACTCGTATCGTACCTGGCTATCCTCCGCACACCTTAGTTAACCTCCGGGCAAGTTCAACGTGCGACCACCGTCCGATGGCCCTTCTCCAAATCAACGACTCTTGGCAATTTCGCTCGACTTCCAACGTCGGGCTTTAACGTGCGATGGCATGGGTTAAACGGTTGTTTGCCGGGGTCACTTCGCCACGTGTCGCATTCCCTATGGAATCGCTCGCGAATAGGAAATACCGCCTACTCCGCAAAAGCGGTGCGATATGGGCAACCCGCTTTTGTGATTCCGCTCGTGGTTTTGGTAGAGGGCTTGACCACGGGTGCATGTCTGGTTCCGCTATCCTTTTGTTTGTTAACTCATGTCAAATCCTCGGGTCAGGTTCTGAAAATTTAACAATTTGTCCCCTCTTATTAGGGATTTTAATATGTGACCATTATCAAGAAAATAACATAATTATAGAAAATGCGTTTAAAAGTAAATGGGACTTCAAACGGCGATAAACCATAATTCAAACCAAATTCACGTTCCAAAATAGCCTGCTGACGTCGGCCAATTTTGTGACGCGAATTTCTTATCAAATTCGCCCTAATATTTTACGGGTCCGGATTTCAACTGCGCGAGCGGCCCAAACAAAGATCCGCTCCAATCAATTTTTGCCACGTGTCCTCAATAAAAACTTGCCCTGCTCCCGGCTGCGGGTGCATTCGATGTCGTTTAAGGTGATGGGACATGGATATGGCGATTTCATATCATTCGCATTAACATTTAACGCTGTTCAATTAAGTTTTCACATCAAATCTAGATTAATTAATTTTTAACATTGTTCAAGATCGGACCTCCACTCCTTTGAGCGATTCCGCACGCTCCAATTTGATCCGGCCTTCGGCTCTCATTATTAATGATCAGAGATTCATTATGACGGCCGTCCTTTGATTGCATTGCAGACGGGTCGACATAAAAAATGGCGTTTAGCCATGGTTTTTCGGACAAGCCGGTTGCTGGATTACACTGTCTGGTAACTGCGATGATAAGGAGAAGTGGCCAGCGGAACTTCTGCCTAGACTTTGCTGCATATTTCCATTTCTCTCGGGTCTGTACTCTCTGTCTGTCTTCCTCTGTTAATTGGAATTCTGCTTCTTCGTCTCTTGTGCCCACTGCGATTGCACCCATGCCTCGCGTGCGTCATAGGATGCGTTGCCGCAGGGGGAGCACTAGAGGTCAATCCCGGCGCGCTCCCTCCAGCACCTCAACAGAGGCTAGTTCACCTTCTCCCACGACGCGCACTGCGCAATTTTCCTTTGATTGCACTCTCAGCCGCCCGCGAATCACAGCTGTAGTCACTGTGGTCTTCCGCGAGGAGGCCCAAACGCAGGAAGAATGCACCCGTCCGGCGGGTCTGAGCGGGTTTTAATTTGTTTTTCTTGCTTAGCAGGCCCAGTTAATTGGGCTGCTTTTAGTTTATTTTACTGTGTTGGACCTTTAAGTAATATTTTTGAATTATGTAAATTAAACGTTCAAGACTGGTTTCCCCGTATGAGGGCAGTCTTCTTAATTTTTTGATTTTTTGATGACAAATTTGCCATGAGTATGGCCAGGCAATGTTTTTGACTTCGGTGTAATTTTATTCGCGATGTTAATAGATTAACTTTACTTTGAATTCTCACATGATTAGCGTTTTTCTTGATCTGTTCAAGGATTTTGGGTACTTTAATTTGTATTTGGAACAATGGACGTCGGTACTCTATCTGTTGCTTTACTGTTCTACATACTACTATTTCATTTTCTTATAGATGCCTCGGGAATATTTGAATGCTTTCTCAGATTGTCGATAATCTCCATGTGGACCGTTACTGGATTTTATATCATGTCCCTGTATGTGACATGGGGTATTTTTCTATCATTTTCTAGGGTGGGACTTCCACTTTTCTGGATGGATATTTGGGTTCCAATCTTCGGATGTGAAAATGTAATGACTTCATGGACTGTTTTACTTCATATAATATATTCAAAATAGCATTTTTTCTCTTCTGAAAAAAAAATGATTAATGTTTATCATTCTGCCTTCAAAACTAGCGATGCGGGTCTATGTTGCTGGTTTATTGATATGGTCCGATGGTCTTTTTATATTTTGGACATATCACACTCCTCACATGATTAGCGTTTTTCTCTGTTCAAGGATTTTGGGTACTTTAATTTGTATTTGGAACAATGGACGTCGGTACGTACTCTATCTGTTGCTTTACTATTCTACATACTGCTATTTCACTTTCTTATAGATGCCTTGGGCATATTTGGATGCTTTCTCGGATTGTCGATAATCTCCATGTGGACCGTTACTGGGTTTTATATCAAGTCGCTGTATGTGACATGGGGTATTTTTCTATCATTGTCTGGGGTGGGACTTCCACTTTTCTGGATGGATATTTGGGTTCCAATCTTAAGATGTGAAAATGTAATGACTTCGTGGACTGTTTTACTTCATACAATATATTGAAAACATCGTTTTTTCTCTTGTGAAAAAAAAAATGATTAATGTTTATCACTCTGCCTTCAAAACTAGCGATGCTGGTCTATGTTGCTGGTTTATTGATATGGTTCGATAGTCTTTTTATATTTTGGACATATAACACTCCTTACATGATTAGCGTTTTTCTCTGTTGCATGATTTTGGGTACTTTAATTTGTATTTGGAACAATGGACGTCGGTACTCTATCTGTTGCTTTACTATTCTACATACTGCTATTTCACTTTCTTATAGATGCCTCGGGCATATTTGGATGCTTTCTCGGATTGTCGATAATCTCCATGTGGACCGTTACTAGGTTTTATATCAAGTCCCTGTATGTGACATGGGGTATTTTTCTATCACTGTCTGGGGTGGGACTTCCACTTTTCTGGATGTATATTTGGGTTCCAATCTTCAGATGTGAAAATGTAATGATTTCATGGACTGTTTTACTTCATATAATATATTCAAAACATCGTTTTTTCTCTTGTGAAAAATAAAATGATTAATGTTTATCACTCTGCCTTCAAAACTAGCGATGCTGGTCTATGTTGCTGGTTTATTGGTATGGTCTGATGGTCTTTTTATATTTTGGACATATCACACTCCTCACATGATTATGATTAGCGTTTTTATCTGTTGCAGGGTTTTGGGTACTTTAATTTGTATTTGGAACAATGGACGTCGGTACTCTATCTGTTGCTTTACTATTCTACATATTGCTATTTCACTTTCATGGACTGTTTTACTTCATATACTGCTATTTCACTTTCATGGACTGTTTTACTTCACTGTTGTAGGGTCTTGGGTACTTTAATTTGTATTTGGAACAATGGACATCGGTACTCTATCTGTTGCTTTACTATTCTACATACTGCTATTTCACTTTCATGGACTGTTTTACTTCATTGTTGTAGGGTTTTGGGTACTTTAATTTGTATTTGGAACAATGGACGTCGGTACTCTATCTGTTGCTTTACTATTCTACATACTGCTATTTCACTTTCATGGACTGTTTTACTTCATATAATATCTTCACTTTCATGGACTGTTTTACTTCATATAATATCTTCATTTTCATGGACTGTTTTACTTCATATAATATCTTCACTTTCATGGACTGTTTTACTTCATATAATATCTTCACTTTCATGGACTGTTTTACTTCACTATTGCAGGGTTTTGGGTACTTTAATTTGTATTTGGAACAATGGACGTCGGTACTCTATCTGTTGCTTTACTATTCTACATACTGCTATTTCACTTTCATGGACTGTTTTACTTCATATAATATCCTCAAAACAGCGTTTCTCGTCTTTTAAAATTTTAATTTTTTTTTTTAAAATTGAACCCTCCGTCGGTCTACCGACGCCTTGTAGACGTCGGAACTGCGACAATACAGAAACGTCGAACGAGAGACAGTATGAAAACGTCGGAAGCGCGACGTGCTAAACGTCGGAACTGCGACAACCCAGAAACGTCGGAAGAGAGACAGTATGAAAACGTCGGTAGCGCGACGTTCCAAACGTCGGACCACATATCGTCGGAATTACGACATCTTCCAGATGTCGGAAGAGTGACGTCGAAAACGTCGGACCACGTTTAGTCGGAATTGCGACAGTTTACAAGCGTCGGAAGAGCGACTCCAAAACGTCGGACCACGTTTAGTCGGAACTGCGACGGTTAATGAGCGTCGGAAGAACCACGTTTAAAACGTCGGAGCCGTGACGGTTTGTGATACGTCGGAAGAGTGACGCATGTTCGGAACGTCGGAATAAGTGTCGATAGTGCGACACTTTTTACTTGCGTCGGAACGGCGACGGCAGGAGAAACCACGGTTTGTCCGCCCTTGAACTGTCG
>JAXQQM020084797.1:0-27526 GCA_034641835.2 Pinus albicaulis
TCAAGGGTTATGGGTTGGGAATTATGGTTTAAGGGGTTAGGGGTTAAGGGTTTAGGGGATTATATGGGTTACAGGTTTAGAGGTTTAGGGGGTTAGGGGATTTAGCAGTGAAGGATTTTAGGGGTTGGGGGTTAGGGTTTCGGGGGGTTAAATGGAATCCACACTTAAATGGGTTAGGTTTTAGGGTTTAGGGTGTTGAATTGGTTAGGTTTTGGGGTTTGGGGGCTTAAATGGGTTAGGGTTAACGGTTAGGGGTAGGGGTTAAGGGTTTAGAGGTTTAGGGTTTAGGTTAAATGGGTTAGGTTTAGAGGTTTAGTAGGGGTAAATGGGTTAGGGGTTAAGGGTTTAGAGGTTTAGGGGTTTAGGGGTTAAGGGTTTAGGGGTTAGGAATTAGGTGTAAGGGGTCAAGGGTTATGGGTTGGGAATTATGGTTTAGAGGTTTAGGGTTTAGGGGGTTATATGGGTTACAGGTTTAGAGGTTTAGGGGGTTAGGGGATTTAGCAGTGAAGGATTTTAGGTGTTGGGGGTTAGGGTTTTGGGGTTAAATGGAATGCACACTTAAATGGGTTAGGTTTTTAGGGGTTTAGGGTGTTGAATTGGTTAGGGGTTTTGGGGTTTAGGGGCTTAAATGGGTTAGGGGTTAACGGGTTAGGGGTATGGGTTAAGGGTTCAGAGGTTTAGGGTTTAGTGGTGAAATGGGTTAGGGGTTTAGAGGTTTAGCGGGGGTATATGGGTTAGGGGTTAAGGGTTTAGAGGTTTAGGGTTTAGGAGGTTAAATGGGTTAGGGGTTTAGAGGTTTAGTGGGGGTAAATGGGTTAGGGGTTAAGGGTTTACAGGTTTAGGGTTTAGGGGGTTAAATGGGTTAGGAGTTAGGAATTTGGGTTTAAGGGGTCAAGGTTTAAGGGGTTAGAGGTTTAGGTGTTTAAGGGGTTGAATGGGTTATGGGTTGGGAATTAGGGTTTAAGGGGTTATAGGTTTAGGGTTTAGGGGGTTAAATGGGTTAGGGTTGGTTTAGAGGTTTAGGGGGTTAGGGGATTTAGCAGTTAAGGATTTTAAGGGTTAGAAGTTAGGGGTTAATGGGGTTAAATGGGTTAGGTTTTTAGGGGTTTAGGGTGTTGAATTGGTTAGGGGTTGGGAATTAGGGTTTAAGGGGTTAGGGGTTAAGGTTTTAGAGGTTTAGGGTTTAGGGGGTTAAATGGGTTATAGGTTTAGAGGTTTAGGGGATTTAGCAGTGAAGGATTTTAGGGGTTATGGGTTAGGGTTTTGGGGGTTAAATGGAATAAACACTTAAATGGGTTAGGTTTTTAGGGGTTTAGGGTTTTGAATTGGTTAGGGGTTGGGAATTAGGGTTTAAGGGGTTAGGGGTTAAGGGTTTATGGGTTAGGAAATAGGGTTTAAGGGGTCAAGGGTTATGGGTTGGGAATTAGGGTTTAAGGGGTTAGGGGTTTTGAGGTTTAGGGGGTTAAATGGGTTAGGATTGGTTTAGAGGTTTAGGGGGTTAGGGGATTTAGCAGTTAAGTATTTTAGGGGTTAAGAGTTAGGGGTTTTGGGGTTTAGGTGCTTAAATGGGTTAGGGGTTAACGTGTTAGGGGTAGGGGTTAAATGGGTTAGGGATTTAGAGTTTTAGTGGGGGTAAATGGGTTAGGGTTTAAGGGTTTAGAGGTTTAAGGTTTAGGGGGTTAAGGGTTTAGGGGTTAGGAATTAGGGTTTAAGGGGTCAAGGGTTATGGGTCAAGGGTTAAGGGGTCAAGGGTTAGTTTTCTGCAATAACATAATTCTCCAATCCCATACACTTCTGCTTGGAATGTCACACTTAACATTCCTTTCCTTTTCGGATAATATTCTTTATCCCCTTACATCCATACCTAGGAAAATAAACTTCATTTCAATTTAATCTTGTGAAACTAAAGTGGAAGATAAGAGGACCCATTCCAAGAAGGGCATCTCACTCAATGTTCAAATAATATTGTTTATCCCCTTACATCCATACCTAGGAAAATAGACTTCCTTTCAAGTTAATTGTGTGAAACTGAAGTGGAAGATAAAGTGACCCATTCCAAGAAGCTCATCTCACTTCAAAAAGTTCTCGAGATTTCCAAGAATTTATAACGATATTAAGGTGCTATGCATTGTCTCCTTTATCACCTCATTGCATTCAGTCAATTGTTTTTTAAATTTAAATTTATTCATTAATTTCAAAAAAAATATTATATATATATATATATATATATATAGTTGTTTTTATTTTGATTTATGTTTTAGAATTTTATTTTATTTATATTAATATATCAACTAGTTTTATATAAAATATTTTTAGTTTTTTATATAATATTGATATTACAAAATATTGTAACAAATTTTATTTAATTAAATCTTCATGTATTTTTTTATCATTAATAATAATAAAATAATTTAAAATAAAATTATAATTTTATTATTTTTTATCATTTTTTATTTTTAATAAAGTACTATTAAAATTATATAAAGTACCAATTCTAAAGTACCGAGAGTTTTATATAAAATAAAATACCAATTCTAACAACTTAATAATTTTGGCGTTTTATTATAGGAATAAAACTCTTGGACAAGAGTTGAAAAAACTCTAGGATGAGAGTTTTTAAAACTCTCATCCGAGAGTTTTTTTAACTCTCGTCCGAAAGCCTTCCCGAGAGTTTTCGTCAATAAAACTCTCGGACGAGAAAATGCATAACTCTCGTCCGAGAGATTTTTAACTCCGGTTAAACCCAATAAAACTCTCGGACGAGAGTTTTTAAAACTTTCGGTCGAGAAATAGAGTTGACTATTTTCTCGGACGAGAAATTAAAAATTTCTCCCAAATTCTAGCCGTCCGCCAAAAAGTGTTTCCCAACTTCGCAATTTCACCCCTAAACATGCTAAGACACAACATATAGTCGAACCGGTTGGGCCACTATGGCCGGGCAGCAGAGGTCTCCGTTTCCAAATCCCGCGGACACCATATATATTTTAGCCATGACCCTTGGGCCACATGGCGCTTGATTGACCCACAAATTTCAAATTCAACCCAACAACAAATCAAAATCTCACTTGTCAATATACTATCTGCCTAGATGGAATATTCCAAGGAATATTCTTGGAATATTCTTTTTTTAATATTTCCAAAGTCAAAAGTCAAACTTGGTCAACTAATTTTTTTAAGAATACTGGAGACTTCAAATCTGCATAACTTTCACATACGACGTCGGATTTGGGTGTCATTTGTGGCACCAGAATCACAGCAACAAGGCCTTTCCGATCGTTTAGATTGCAACCAATTCTAAGCATTTCCATTTTTGAACATTTTTTTTCAACTTGGACATGATCACCTAATGATGAATGTAGGGGGAACCTTTCAAAGAGCTATGGACATAGCTTTTACAAAGGAAATACATGATTTCTTAGTAGTTTACTTGGATGACATTAGTGTGTTTTCTAAAACTGATAATAAACACTTGGATCATCTGAGACAAGTTTTTATTAAATGCAGGAAATTTGACATCTCTTTAAACCCTAAGAAAAGTTGATTTGGATTAGAAGAAGGCAAGTTACTTGGACACATAATTTCTAAAGAAGGAATCAGAATAGATACTGCTAGGATAGAAGCAATTATTAACATCGGTCCACCAAGAAACATCAAAGAGTTACAAGCCTTTCTAGGTAAGATTAACTTTTTAAGAAGATTCATATCCAATTTAGATAAGATAATTAGAGAACTAAACAACATGCTTAAAAAATATTTAGTTCTTAAATGGAATATTGAGGCCAAACAGTCATTTGAATCCATCAAATAGGCCTTAACCAAAACTCCAGTCCTAATAATTCCTCACTTTAAGAAGGATTTCATAATTTTTTCATTTTCTTCAGAACACACCATTGTTGCAGCTTTACTGCAAAAAAATGACCAAGGATTTGAACAATGCATAGCTTTCTTTAGTAAGACACTTAGAGATGCCCCTTTGAAGTACAACATCATGGAGAAACAAGCCTTAGCTTTGTTAAAGGCCATTAAATACTTCAAAGTTTATATTCTCTATTCTCACATCATTGCCTGTGTTCCAAATTCAATAGTAAAATACATTCTTACTCAGGATGGTCCTGATGGAAGAAGAGGTAAGTGGATTGCCACTATCTTAGAATATGACATAGAGATAAAACCCACAAAGCTCATTAAAGGTCAAGGATTAGCCAGACTTATGGTTGAATCCAATTGTAATGCCCTAGACATAAATTTTATTGCCCAAGTAGATGATCAGGAAGAGATGGCGACTCCAACGATCAGTGAAGCCTTTTCAGACTCACCTTGGTATACAGATATCATATTTGTACTAGTAAACTTACAAGCTCCCCCTGGATTGTCAAGAACCAAAGCCAGATTCTTAAAACTAAAGGCAGTAAGATTTTGTATTTTAGACAATGTACTTTTTTGGAGAGATCATAGTGAGATTTTATTAAATTGTTTATGAAAGGAAGAAGCCAACAAAATACTTGGAGAATTTCATGAAGGTGATTGTGGAGGACATTTATACTGGAAAACTACTAGAGACAAGATCCTGAGAGCTGGTTTTTATTGGCCTACTTTGTTTGCTGATGTAAAAAAGTTTGTGACTTCCTGTCACAAGTGCCAAATTTTTTAGGGTAAGAAAAAAATGTTACCCCTGCCTTTAAAGCTTATTTCAACTGAAATTCCATTTCAACAATGGGGTTTAGACTTCATTGGTGAAATTCAACCTCCATCTTTAGGTCAACATAAGTCGATTTTAACAGCCACTGACTATTTTACTAAGTGGATTGAAGCCATACCCTCCAAACAAGCCACAGATATTGTCATTATCTCCTTCCTAGAAAATAACATTCTTTCAAGATTTGGATGTCCCCAAAAGATAATCACTGATAATTTAGCAGCATTCAAATCTAAAAAGATTGATTTTTTCCATAAATACCATATTACCGTAGGCCACTCTACTGCATATTACCCTCAGGGTAATGGCCTAGCTGAATCCTCAAATAAGAACCTTGTAACATCAGTAAAAAATTACTGGAAGATAACAAAAAATATTGGAACAAGAAGTTAGTCAATGCCTTATGGGCAGATAGACTTACAACTAAAAAATCTATTGGTACATCTCCTTACCAGCTTTTCTATGGAATGGATGTTATTTCTCCATCCTCCTTAAGAGTACCAGTGATGAAGATTATCCAAGAGTTACAGGTTGAAACAAATGACATTCAGAGAAGGATTAATCAAACTATTCACTTGCAGCAAACAAAAGAAGAAGTTTACATATAATCCCAAGTTATCCAGGACAAAATAAAGAAATTTTTGATACAAAGAGTAAAGAAAAATATTTTTACATTGGAGACCAAGTGTTAAAGTGGGATTCCAGAAGAGAAGACAAAGATAAACATGGAAATTTTGATTTTTTGTGGAAATGACCTTATGTAATTTATGGATATAGAGGTAATAATGCTTTCTTTTTTAAAGAATTGGATGGAACATATCTGCAAGAAGGACCAGTAAATGGCAAAATGCAAAAGCACTACTATTCATCTAAGTTAACCAATATTTAGTTTCATTTACTTTTGATCATTATACATATACATTGAAAATTTTAGATTGGATTGGATGTTTTCCTAACAAATTTGAAGCCCGGAGAGAAGGCCCTAAGCTTTGAGAGGTAAAGTATCATAAATATGAGTTATTGCAAAAAATCAGAAGATACTTACAGGATCATCACAGTCAAAGGTCAAAGGCTACTAGTCTTAAATTTCTTGACATTTCACCAGGAAATGTCATCCCCATGTGGAGCCACTGTTAGGGTCCTATAATAATATGGTTCATAAATTTTGCATTGACTTTGATAGTCTTGTAAATATGTACATACCTTGCTTTCTGCAAGTTGTTTTCCCATATTTTGAAAAATGAAAAAATAATAAAAACCAAAAAGAGGGTAAAAAGTCTTAAAAGAAAGATCAAAGGACTTAGAAAATATAGACCCCAAAAAAAGAAAAGATAAAATAAAACCTGAAAGTGAGCAAGTCCAGAGGCCACTACTTTTAATTTTACTGCAAGAATAATGATTATGTGCAGAGTGTCAATAAATGTCATAATCCATGATCAGTTAAACATTTTAATTTTAACTTTCCATGCTTTCAATTTCATTTTTTAGATAGAGAATAAAGATTTGTCAAAAAGTTTAAACTTGAAAAATCAGTAGATAGGTAGAGAATAATGAGGAGCTCAATAGTTTAATTTGAGCCCTCGGATGAACTAAGGTAGACTTAGATAGTTTTATGTTATGAAAGAAAAATGTTTTAGGGTTGCAAGCCTAAATGCACCCATGAAAATGAAGTAAAAAATGTTAAAAAGAAAGATGGGTAGGTAGAAAACAGTTGAGAAAGCATGTAATAAAGCATCATCGGAAAAAAATCACTAATTTTCCCTCCCCTACAAGTGTCCAGTATTCTAAACTATCAGTCAAAAAGGCTCAGAGCATTTCTCTGACTTTTTTTTGGGACCGGACCCAAGGCTCGATGACTGGTTAGTTAAAAATATTGAATTCCTACATTAAACCCACATTCATCATCATTTATCCTTCATTCATAAATCATAATCCCTTTTTTCCTAAGTAAAAACCCATTTTTACTTAGTAAAAATAGAACCCTAAATAATTAACTTCATTCCCTTTCAAAATCATTCAATAAACCCTCAAAATACATTTATCCTAAGTTAAAGTGAAGTAATACAACAAAGATAAACAATGCTTTATTTTTACACATTACTTAGAGAACATATATTTTGTTTCCATTTCACTACCCTTTATTCCATATTAACTTCTAAATTATTTTATTAAATCCCTAAACTACGCCTACCCATATATTATTAATTCCCTTATATTTAAAATAAACCCCCAAACCCTTTATTTTAAGTTTAGACCAATGTTTAATATCCCATGTGCGCAAATGTAAAACCCCACCCAACTATCCCATTGATTTAACATATCTATAACACAAATATCTCACCCCATGTAGTTTAAACAAGTGTTAATTACATTTTATAAAACTGTATAATAAACGCTCACTCCAATGCATTGATTGAAACATTGTAAATGTTTTAATTAAAAAAGCCTAACCCATTCACCATTTCATAAAACCATAGTTTAAACTTTATTAAAATTTGATATATAAAGTTCAAACTATCCCGATGTGTTATGAAACTCCGGTCCCACCACTCTCATTCTGACGCAACTCTCCAACCAATCTAGACCGTTCACAATCGAACCCCAGATCCGACGACTAAAATCCAATATCGCGTAGAAAACTTGCGCGATCACCCCAGTTCCATTTCTACGTGAAATGGGCGGTATTAGAATTTTATCTCTCCTCCACGTGCCCATTTCTCATTGGATCGCGTGGGTTAGCCCCAAAACATCTTACTGCCAAAATGTCGTGCAATAACCACTTACTTTTTTCAATCCTTTGAAGCCTAAAACCACCGTTCCCGCCCAATGTGACCGAAATTGAATGCCATTACCCATTAGCCCTAATATGCATACAAAAAATTGGAAATGTATTCATTTCCTACCTTTTCCGCGGATAAACCCAATGCCAGCCTCTGCGATTGTAAAAACAACCATTTCCTGCCATTTTCATGCCAAAAGACTACAAATTTTAGCCTGTACTCCTTGCAGATTGCCAAGAAGCTCAGAATTGCTCCAAAGATCAGACAAGAGATGTTCAACTGTTGAAAAGACCGCAGGAATTATTTCAAACCCCTATACATGTGCATAACAGGGTTTCTTCTCAAATTAAGCCTGTTTTTAATTTTAAAAGCCTTTTTAAAGACAAATTCCATTCATATATCCAAATTATCGTAAGAAACCTGTCAAAAAAGACCAAAAAACAAGCCAAACCCTGTCAAATTTTTTCCAGAAACCCTATTTTACTGTTGCGCACTATTGTGAAGATAAAATTGTGAGTTTATACAGTTTTATGAAATATTTTAAACTCTAAATTAAAGCCAGAAAACCTCTGAAGGTATCCTAAGTCTCTTTGCCCAATTTTAACAAAATGTTTAGCCCAATTTCTCATTAAAAGACTCAGGAAACCCTTGTTTCTTGTTTTAAACTAGTTCAGAAGCTTGTAAACCTCTTTGATAGACCTAAATGAAAAGAAAGCCCAAAGAAGAGGCCATAATTTTCCTATTTCATCCAAGAAACTTTTGCTAAAAATAAAAAATACTTCTGCAAATTGTCCAAACTTGAGAAAGTAGCCAAAATGCCTAAAACGCCGAGTACTAGCAATCCTGAAAATTCCAAAGTGCCTAAACCAACCCCTGCCATGACTTCTAAGACTGCCATAGTTGTAAACCCTCTTCAACCACCTGTTGTAGATGTTGAGCACATTTCACTAGTTGATATTGATTATAAAATAGCAGATCCCATTGTTGAATATAACCTGCTTGATATTCATAATTGGACCTATGAGATGTCATTAGATAATGAAGGAGAAGTCCAGATTTGGGAATCACACTTACCCAAATATGTTGTCCCATTAACTCATCCATGTCAGGAGGTCATCAGATTATATCAGAAGTATTATGTGCCTGATCAAAGAGCCATAATCAATGCCAATAAAGAAGTACTTTTCACTATTACTGTTGAAACAATCAATCAAATGTTACAGCTTCAGCCTGACCCCCAAGTAGTCCCTTTATCCATAGAAGCCTTAACCCAGCTATATATTGGCCTAGATTTTCCCAAGATATTCATGATTTTCCAGACATTCATGCCCTCACATGTAGAAATTCCTAAACTAAATCCCCGATATTCTACTGCCAAATTCCCAGAAGGTTCAAGACGTGATTTCCATGTTTTCATTCATCCTGGGGTACTTTACTGATGAACACACTGATGAATCCATCTTGGGTTTCTAATCCACTTTTACCCCAGTTCAACCTCCATCTGTAATCTTTGATTATGTTGGTTATATTGCAGATAATATCCATGATCAATTGATCAAATTTCCAACTGAAGGAGTGTTCAGATACACTTCATTCCTCTTCCATATGTTTTTATATTTCCAATCAGATAAATTTTAAGTTACTCTTCAAAAGCTTGACATAGAGGGAAATCCTCTTTCTGTCATTTTCTGGACTACTTTACCCAGGAAAGAGTGTGCAGACTTCATATATGCATAATTTTCAGAGTTATTCTTACATCCAGTGATCACGATGTTAACACAAACACAACATCCAAGGATAAATGAAGAAATGAAAAAGATATTGCAGTTTCCATAGCAGAATAAGGTTGGTGACTGGTACTTATATGAAAAGCATACTAAGATCAGAGTATTTGGGTAAAACTTGTTACCTTACAAGTTACCCAAGCATATTTCAATGGGGATCTTTGCCTTGGATTATATCAGGCAGATCCTAAATTCTGATTCTATAAATTTCATGGCAGCAAAGAAGAAAACTCAATTCAAATTAAAGAATTGGATAGGGCCATTCATCTGCAATCATAGGGATGCAGAAAAAGAGGCAGTTAAGCAACTCTTAGAATACAAATTTGAAGAAATTTTTCCTTGGAATTATGATCCACAAGGGATCTTGAGTAAACTAAGGGTTAAATGCAATTTAAACCCTTTCATTCATGAAGCAAAACCAGAAATAGAAAAATTTTCAAATCAGAATGAGTGCACTGAAAATACCTTAACAGATGCAGTAAATAAAAGTGATACTAGTCACACTTTCGAGACTACAAATCAGCCAGAAAATTCCACTAAGAGAGTAAGGGAAGAAGGAGCCTATGTTGCAAAAACTACAACTGAAACTAAATTCAAGTTAATATATAAAAAAAGGCCTAAGTTAATTTCAGTTGGTAAAGAGAAGATAACAATTGATATAGATGATATAGCTACACCAAAAACAAATATTGACACTGCTACAGCAATCATAAATGAATCAGTCACCAAGAATCAGAATGGAGAACAGGTTAATACTGAAGATGCAAAATTGATAGAAAGGCCACATATAATGGAAGCCTCATCATCACAAACAGCCGAATAAAACGACCTAGACATCAGGGAAATGTATAAGCAAATTAAGTCCAAGAATGAAGAAATCAAAGCTGAAATTTATTCTCAGTTTTTTAAACAAAAACCAGGCAACCAGAATAGATTCCTATCAGCTTTTGATTACTCAAGTAAGAAGCTGATTATGTCAGTATTACAAGCCACAATGCCAGTTCCAAATACAGTTGTTGATTATAAGAAATTTGATCTAGAAGTAGCTACAGACAGTATCCATGAATTAGATCAAATAGAGTTTCACAGGCAGAGCTCAGAGATGTTGTATTCCACAATTATAGCAAAAGCCATGAGTGTTTAGAAACTTGAGAACACTATCACAAATGTGAAAGACCGGATGAAATTGGATAAAGCCTCACTATATACTAAGGATCTAAGAATTAAATCCTTAGAATAATTGGTAATTAAAGTGGGATATGACCTTGCAAATGTCAATGCAACAGAATTTTTATTAAAGAAAAATAATGAGAACATTGCAGCCTTGAGGAAATAGCTTAAACTTCCTCCAAGTGAACATCCCCAGGCTAAAGAAATCATACAGGAACGGAATGGTGAAGATGACATGATGAACATCATCTTTCAACTTACAAGACAAATTAAGGAGATGGAGATTTAGATGGACAAACTTGTCCATGAAAAGGAAACAGTGAAAGTACCAAAGCCACCTACAGTTATCCCCATGGTCACTACAGCTGTGCCTTCAACTCTAGCTGAAGATTTGGCACCCAAAGTACCACTGGCTGTTGCAGTGCTAGTGACTTCATCCACCACATTAGCTTCTGAGTCATCCACAACAACAGTTCAGCCTACAGATGAGACATGCAAATTGGTGAAAGCTATGGAAGAAATGTCCTTAAAGACAAATGAGATTAACAGGTTGACAAAAATGGTAGAAAATATTAAGAATGCAAACAAATTATCTCAAATAAATGCAACAAGACATGAGAAAAAGGCCATCAGACTCAATGAAGAGCTGAAGAATCTGCAAAAGGAGTTAACCTTAAAGGAGAAAATATCATACATAAAAAACTACCTTTGGAAGAATGTCATTGAAGCCATTCATGATGTATGGCCTTTAATTCAGGTAATCTTTGAACAAAGAGAATTATTACTAGCAGCCCAACTAGAAATCCAAAAGACCCAAAGTGAACTAGCTGACAAACCAAGGCAAGCTTTAAAGCTTATCACATTCCTTAACAGAAAAAATAGACAAGAGCTAGAAAAACTCAAAATTACTAACAGAACAGAAACTATCCTAGAAATTAGGAAATTCATTATAAAGAAGAAACTAATGAAGCAACTAGAAGAAAAGTGTGAAAATAGGAATATTGCCATAACCAGGTTTATGGTCAAATTTACAAATTTGAGGCAAAAAGGACTGCCTGACATTATGGTTATTAATGATAAATTGATGCCTCAAAATGACTATGATAAGAAAATCAGATAATTTGCAAAGGAACAGGTAAATAAACCACTAGGACAGGGTATTCCAACAGGAAAGGTCTTACTCAAAAGTTTTGAAGATTTATTCTATTTACAGCATGAGATAAGACACTTGTTTATCATCAAGCCAACTTTTGTTAGATACACTGAAACTGATGAAAACATCAGGAAATTAAAAAAGATACAAATTCCTAAAGATGAGGATTGACAGTCACTCACAGATTTATTATGAAGGATAAAAAGACAGACAAATGAAATGAGGAAAAAATTGTTTGCTGATTTACAATTAAAAACATATTTTTTTACAGCAGTAAATAGTTTTGACTATGGTTAAAGAGTATCCGAGTTTAGAGAGTATCAGTGAATAAAGAGAATCGGAGAAAGAGTATCAGACAACGCAAGTCAGATTCCAAAACAAATTTAAAATATCTAAAGCCAGTAAGGAAGACACCAAGGCAGCCAGCTGCATCTTATCCTCAAAGCAGTTTCTATTTCTTTTGGATAGATAGGACAGCTTGCTAATTTGTTAAGCAACTATCTCTATTTTATTGTAATGATATTTTTATTTCCCTTAGATAATTCCTAGAATCATTCTAGGATATTTTGTAAAGAATTATGTATAAATACTTCATATTTAGAAATATTTTGTGTGGAATAAATTGTTGGAGATTTTTATAGTCATTTTTGTTGGACTGGAAGGCTTATGTGTTCAAATTTGAGTAGCAGACTAGATCAAACCAATTGGCATCATACTTTAGGATTCATGTGATGAGCTATTTGGAGTGAATTATTTCCTTACTTGTCATTGTTATCTTTCTTTGTTACATGCATTCATCTATGTTTGTTCTAAATTTGAATGAATAACTAAGAGTATTACTACAGGATTTGTTAAGAGCACCATGTTTTTAATTAGTTATCATTTCTATGTTTTCCTCTGATTTCCAGTGTAGGTAACCCTTAATTTCTCCCTCTCTCGTTTGACCTCTACCTACTACTTCCTTTTCTGGATCAAAGGATACCTAATTGCTATTTATCCCGATAATACCACATCATAAAAACAACTTTCCAAGATCTCCAAGGGTTATCTATCTTGCCCTGAAAACATTTTACCTTTTTGGCCTTGATCCTAGTTATGTTTGCTTGATTTTGACTCCTTAGCCCAATGGACAAATAGATATCCCACTATCCATGCCTTCAAGTGATTTTTCCCACCAAACCAATCAAAACCAAAACCAAAGTTGCACATTCATAACTAGCCTACTATTTATAAATCATACAAAGATAAATCTTAAAGAGAGAACCCTCTCTGAACCCTAGGAAGGCTAGATCCTAGAGTTTGAAGTTGATTTGTGGTTACCTCTAGTGTTCTTTGACTAAAAACCAAAAATCTTACAACTTTAGAATTACTAGAGTGATAACACCTTAATGGCTTTAATTTTTTTAGGGTCTACCTTAACACCCTCATGAGATACAATATTACCCAAATATTCCACCTCCTATACTCCAAAGAAACATTTGGAGGTTTGAAAATGGAATTCATCAAACCTTGAAATTTCAAAGGTGCATTATGAAGGCCAAAAGGCATGACCAAAAATTCATAATGACCCTCATGAGTTATAAATGTTGTTTTTGAAATGTCTTCAGTCTTCATTCTAATTTGATGATATCCTGAACGAAGATCCATCTTGGTGAAATTTATAAATGTAATTCATCCAACAATTCATCGATGGCGGGGATGGAAAATTTATCTTTAATAGTAAGATTTTTGAGCTCCTTATAATCTGGACACATACACCATGATCCATCCTTCTTGTACACCAATACTATTGGAGAAGAGAAAGAACTTTGACTAAGTTGAATTATGCCAGCCTCTATCATTTCTTCAACCATACGTTCAATCTCACACTTTTGGGCATAAGGATATTTGTAAGGCCTATTGTTTGGAGGAACACTTCCTGGAATCAAAGGAATAGCATGATCATGATCACGAATAGGTGGGAGGCCTTTGGGAGACTCAAACACCTTGGAATGATCGTCCATGACTTTTTGGAGAACTAGAAAAATAGATGATTTTGATGTTTGAAACTCTAGTGAGCATAATTGTGCATTTACGCCTTGTTTTTATTTCTTCAGAAGCTTTTTCATGAAATTAGAGTTGATTATATTTCATGGTTTCCCTACGGTACCCCATAATTCAACTTCCTTTCCTTCCCAAAAAAAATCAAGAAAAGTTCTTGAAAATTAAAAGCTATCGTCCCCAAAGATTGTAACCATTGGACTCATAGTACAACATCAACACCACCCATCGGAATGGAGAGCATTGAACTATTCAATAAATACTCCCCCATGCTTAGCCTGATATTATGGCACTTTCCAGAGTAATTTATAGCTCCTCCATTTGTAACCATCACTTGACACTCTAGTGTTGGATATCGGAAGCAATTAAATTCCTTGGATATCTTACAATGAATAAAACTATGGGTACTACCCAAATCCATCATCACTATTACCTTTCTCTTCTTGATATATCCTTCTATATTGAGAGTTTGAGTGGTAATTCTTGCCAATGCATTATAATATATGGTCAGATTCATTTCTTCTTTCTCATGGATTGGCTCCTAGCATATATCCTCCTCTTTTGATGTTTCTTGTTCATTTTCTTCTTGTTGTTTACAATCTATGTAAAATAATCTATTCTGAGCGCACTTATGGCCTTTAGTGTATTTTCTATCAACTATAACAAAACATTTTTTTCTCTTTTTTCCTCCAATTGTTGTGGTATCAACATTGTAGGTTGTGGAAGTCTAGGAGCAGCAACACTTCCATCTTTATAATTGTGAGTGGTATACTTCCTTGTTTCCATAATTTTTCTTTCAACTTTTCTTTCCACCCTAAATGACTTCTCCAATGAACCAGGTTCCTAAAGGCAAACTTCATGTTGGATGTTATCCTTTAAATTCCCTATGAAGACATTAACCATATGCTCCTCTGGAATATTTGTTACCCTTATATTCAATTTTTGAAAGTCCTCAATGTGATTTGCCATTGAAACATTTTGTTTGAGATTTATCAAATAGCTAAAGAAGGTGTTGCTCTTTGTAACCTCATAATGTGCTATCATTTCCTAAGTAGAAATTGACCAAGTGAAAAGTGTTTTATGAGAATAAAGACATTGATACCATACAAAATAATTGGGTTCTAAATATAAAGTTGCAATGTGTACCTTTTGTGAGTGTTGCAAATCATGAAAGCAAAATATTACTCCATTTATAGTATCCATGTTATTGGATCCTTGCCATCAAACTTCCTCATATTGATATTTGGAATGTGGTGGTTCTTAAACCCAACATTGGAGTTTCTAAAATCACATTTCCTTTTTTCCTCATCATGATTTTCATGGATTACCTTGTCACCACCGGGAAGCCTTTCTTGCAACAACTTTGTAAGACCCTCCATGTCTTATTTAAAACCCTCCATCTTAGCTTCCATGCCATCCTTCAAACCATCCATATTAGCTTCCATTACATCCATATTGGTTTCCATATATGCTTTAAAACCATCTATGTCACCTTTTAGTTCATCTTTGGTTTCTCTTTGTGAGAGAGAAATTTGTTGCACTTAGGTCCTGTAATTTTGAGATATCATGTTGCAATTCTTCCTCTTCATTTGTCATAGTAGAGCTTTCCGAGGGCTTAATGGGTGTGGAATTATTTTTGGGAGGAATTTTAGACCCCAGTATTGATATTATGCTTCAATATTACCTTTCAATCACTTCAAACTGATTTTTCAAACAAAAATTATGCAATTTTAAAAGCAAATACACATAGTTTTTTTGCTTTTGAAAGCTCGGTATTGAACTTGATGTATATTTGTGATTTAGGATCCCAAGATTTGAACTTCGGTCCTATAGTATCCCTCTTTGTATTCTTTCCAATGCCATAGGTCAGACCTAATTTGAATTCTTCAAAATAAAGTTATTCTTGATCTCCCACAATGACCAAATTATAGATTGTTTCATGAAATCGAACTTGAACAGAGCTCCACGTGTCAATGTTTTGACCTTCAGCCCTGAAATTGCTACAAAAAAAACTACAATCCCTACACTTTCTGCCAACTTTTACAGAATTCAAATACGATGCTTGAAATGAAATTTATGACAATTTTCCATAGGTCACCTTTTAAGATGAATTCTAGAGCCCACAAAAACCCTAACTTCCTCATATCATATCTCTGAAAATATAGTGAACCAACCTCTGAAATTTGAGTACGAAGTTCACTAAAATTTCGACTCCATGTGGTTTTAATTTCAAATTCTGAATCTTCTTAGAAAAAATTTATATCAAAAATTCCAAGATGACATGTTTTAAGAAGCGAAACCTTAGAATTCAAAGCTCTCATACCAAATGTTATGCAACCAACTCACAAAATAGAACAAAAGATAGATCAACGACTTAAAAAATATCCACTTTGAGGGGGAAACCTCTTTTACGTTACGTAAATGAAAACTTATTTGATGATTCAAATGACAAATCCTACTTTCTATATATAGGAGTCTAAGGGGTCACAATATAATCAGAGTCGACATAAAAATAACAATGTAAGGGCGCAACAATAACAATAGTGGGTTTCTATGGGGTACAATAATAACAATATGGGGACTACATGGGAACAAAAATAATAATAAGGGGACTACACTAACAATAAAAATAAGGGGATACACTAGTATTATAGGGACCTAACATTCGATGATGATAGGTGGCAGCTCTCCTACCCAATTTTAGTCTTCATTGGAGTAGCGCGGGAAGACTATAGTGGTAAGACAAATCCCAAAATATTTGAGGAGCAGTAGTGGGAAGAAGTCTCAAAGTGTTATGACCTTGAAGGATGAAGGAGAAAATAGTGTGCCTGAAAACCCTATGTGTTGATAATAGATGGACTTATCATCAACTTGAGGGAAGATTGTGGATATCGAGTTTAGTGGCCTAAAGGAGTTGGTACATTGATAAACGTAGGTGCTGTAGAATGGAAGTGAAGGACCCACATTGTATAGGATATTAAAAAACAATTGTGATTGCATTCTACATCAGCTAGACCATCAGTGTATCTTGTAATCTTGTATTCTTGTACTAGTAATATATTGGGGACCATTATCCCCAATACGAGAGCCCTAGACTGTTGTATTATTCAATTGGATTAAAAAAGTTGGGTTATTGTACATATTTTGTAAAAAATTGTGTATATTTTTTGCACTAGTAGATTTACTACAATATATTATTTCATTGTGTAAAGTATTCTGGTTATGATACTTGGATTGGTTGCATCAGTGATTGAAGATTCTATCCTGGACTCTAGTATCATAAAAAAAAACATGGTTTTAGAGCTACTTTGAAGGGCCATTGAATGAGATTGTGCACAGTGAAGTACAACTTAAGAGGGAGTTGGTCTCATTGGTCGTGAAGAGATCACAACAATATCGAAGTTTCAGGATGGACTCTGATATGAGGACATGTTGGAATGGTTGTGTTGGTCCTGTAGGTCAACAGGATCTGGGAATTTGCCGAGAAATCAATCACGAAGCCAACTGACCCTAATGATTTGGATACAAAGGTAAATTTGATCATCCTAGATGGTCTTGACGACTCCTTAAAACATCATTTTTTTGGAACAACACTGCACATGCGATGTGGGTAGCTCTTCATAATTTGTTCCAGAATAAGAATGAGAACCGGGTATTGGTATTGGAGGATAAGTTAAAATCCACCAAGATGATACATGGGAAGGGGTGACATCATATCTGACAAGGTTGTCTCAGGTTCTAGATGAGCTTGCCATCGTCGGTGTGACTATTGCAGATTCTGAGATGTTGAGGATTGCCTCGATGGGGTTTACTCTAGAGAGGAATCGATTCATCAAGGGGATTGTTTTCAAGGAAAATTTTCCAAACTAGATTAGGTTATGGGATGACTTCATTCAGGAAGAGTTACAATACAGTGGTCTTCATCCAAAGAAGAGGGATTCAAATGATGATGCAGTACTTGCAACACGAATGAAGGGTGAGCAGAAGGACTACAGTAAGATCAAGTGTTTCAAATGTGGTCAAATGGGTCATTTTTTGATGACATGTCTGATGAAGAAGAAGGGAGATGATGAGAAGAAGAAAGTGAAGCAGGTCGTGGGTATCACCACTTTTGTCGAGATAGAAGATCTCTCTAGGAGGTTGGAGAAGAAGAACTTTTTTGTGATCTCTCATTTCTCACATGGCACCATTGACGACGTTGTATGGTACATGGACAACGGAATGTCAAAGCATATGAAAGGGCCACAGGAGGTTTTTGAGACTCTAGTTGAGTGGAACTCGAAGTTGCACATGGTGTTGGGTGACAAGAGACAAAAAAATATCAAAGGATCGGGATTTGTGCCATTCAAAATGGAGTCATGATAGGTTATGCAAGTTCAGGAGTGTATTGCTTGTACCAAGAATCAAATATAGTGTGATGTTTGACTTAGTGATTGAGCAGAAGGGTTTTGAGGTCTTGTTCCAAGATGTGAACGCAAGACTCAGGCATAGAGACTCTAGCTCTACATTTTTCATAATTGGAGTTAGAGAGCATGGTATATACAGGATGATGGGCAAGCCTATATATCATGGGAAGAAGAAAGAGAACCAAGTGTAGGTTCCATAGAAGAAGGTGCGGGCTTTAGAGGATCAGTTATAGATTCCAGAGAAGAAGATCCAGGTTCCAAAGGTTCAGAGGGAGTTGAGATCTAGAAGGATTTTTCAGGCTCAGAGAGAGTCTTTGCAGCCCAAGAAGAGCACGTGGTCAGTGGCGAGAAAGGGTGCTTCTAAAACTATGAAGAAGGAATCAAGGAGATAATGGAAAACATTTCAGGAAAAGAGTAAGAAGCCGAGAGACTTCTTGTTGGGTCTCGATCTAGCCTCCTACACTGAGCTCATTTAATTGTCAACTCAGATTTGTAAACTCTGCTGAAGTGGAGTGTACCATATGTACCCTAGGGTGCTTGTTTCCTAATGCGTTGTATGTGGTTTTGTGATGTTTTTGGTCTTTTGGTGTTTTATGTTCTCAATGAAACTGCCTAGAAAACTAATGGAAAGAAGTTGGTGGTCAAAACAGAGTTAAGCCTAATGTATGGAATGGCAAATGCAGTTGGATACAAAATCTGAACTATGACTAAATAGAAACAAAAGCTTGATAATGACTTCTTAGGCAAATGACACAAACTAAACTTGATAAATGATCACTAAATATGCAAGTTCTCTAACTAGACAGTTAAACACTAATTTTATCATGGTGCAACATTCTGTTCTAAGCTCATCTATTCCATGACTAATTCCTAGTTCTATTCTGCAATTTAATTGGATGTCTCAGAACCTATACTCAAAGAGTTATTGGTTTCTTTTCAAAGTAGTTCTTTTGAGGAAGAGCTCTGTTTTTAAAATGATGAGAAATTTCCAGAGATACTTCAGACCTTGTAGTGATGTTATCTTCTGTTCCTATGGTTATGGATCATTTGTAGTTTTCAGAACAAAAAGATGTTTGTGAATAATGAAGGTTGTCTTGTGAATCCTAACAACTAAAATAATCTATTGTGCAAAGGATGACAGTGTGACTATGAGATGTAAGTGCAATGAGTTAACTTAAGAATGGATCTAAGATGCTTCTAAACTAGAAAAATTTTGAACTATAAGTCATCATCAAACTTGAAACAAAGTAACTGAACATGAATTAAATGCAAATGAAACTCCGGAGTTGTTCTAACTATACTAACATGCATTAATCTATGAAGTTACACAATCTGTTTGTTCATCATTAGTGATATTTTGGAAGAGTTCCTTCTTGTGGAAGAGGTAGAACAATTATGACTGTGGACTTGTATGCAATTGAAAGCAAATGAACAGAAATCAAATGAAAAACTAAGTTACCACATCCATATCCTACTCGTCATTATGATGTCTTGGGCAAGCGTTTAAGAGTAAGAACAGAGATGATACTTAGTACAAACAAACAACTAAATCTTTCATTATCACGGTCATGTCTTGAACTTCTTAAGGATGTATTGGAAGAGTTTCTTCTTGTGGAAGAGTGATGAGAACAAGTGTAACTGTGATAGTGAATGGCAAAAACTACAACTAATTCCTACAGTACTATAGCTATTCATCATTCATTGTTATGATCTGTTGGAAGAATGTCTTCTTGTGGAAGAACTGGAATGAATATAGCTACAGTATCTAGTTAAAAAAAAATACAAATTCAACTCCTATCCTACAATACCATAGTCATTAATCATTCATCATTTTGGTCTGTTGGAAGAGTGTCTTCTTGTGGAAGAGCTGGAACGAATATGATTACAGTAGCTAGTTAAAACAAATACAAATTTAACTCCTATCCTACAATACCATAGTCATTAAACATTCATCATTTTAGTCTGTTGGAAGAGTGTCTTCTTGTGGAAGATCTAGAATGAATACGACTACAGTAGATAAAACAAAACAACTACCAATTCAAATGCAAAACGTAAAAGCAGCTAGGGAAAAACTTATCTAATTTACGCAAAAGAAATCCGTACAAGAGGCAGGGGCCCTCTACCACTTGACGGCATTCGACTTCAAATTAAATCACGCCTTCAAAATAACTTTGTCTGCTCCATTAACGATGCAATAGTTTGAACATAACACTCTGTGTCTTCAAGGACGTAACACAGAGTTTTTAAACAAAATCCAGCAGCAAATCTAATACAAAATCTCTAACTAAGCTCTCGGTCTACTCAAGAGTTTATAAAGCAAATGCAAGTAACAATAATTACAACAATTTAGGAATAATGTCTTTCCTTATCCGAATCATATTAGGAGTCTTCAAGGTGGCTACGTGAAGGAGAAAAGACATATGGACTGAGACAGTCCTAGTAGGAGTCTTCCTTCATAAATGTGTTCCCACGTGCATAACCGTACCCAGAATCCATTTCTTCCTCCATGATGAGCAACAAACCATGTAGACAGGACGTGGATCATGCCCATATGCGGATTTCCTCAAGAGGCCACCTAGAACATACTCAAACATGAAGGTAGCTGCAGAATCGCCGGTTAGCTACGGAATGTCTGCATTCTGCAGCTAGTTCCGGTCAAAATGCTTAACAATGGCAAAAATCACAAAATTCAACAAGTCAGTCATGTAAACCATTCTAGAATTTTAACTATATTTATTGATCAATTGGGCTTAAGATAGAAATGGACAAGGGAAAATGAGGTAAAATGAGGTGAAGGAAAGCACAAATTTGAGGCTCAACACTTCTAGTGATGTTGACATTTCTAATAGAGGCGTAGTCCATGCTACAAGGATTTTTTCGCCTGGGGGGTGCCATGATTTGGGTGAGTGTTATAATGCTTTTGGAAATACTCAGAGGGGGGAGTGAATCAATATTTCTTATCAATTAGCACTTTTAAATATTTTTCAAAGCATTAGTTAATCTCCAATTATTCTTGATGTTTATCCAATAACAACACTAACCAATAGAACACAATAGGCACATGAATTTTAGGTGGAAAACCCCCTCCGGGTCAAAAACCACCGAACGTTTTCTAATAAATTATTTAATCTTCAACCCCGACTAAAATGAAAGGTACAACTTCTTAGAATTCTAGAAAATCATCCTTCTTCATCTCCCACTGGAAGGACGCCCCAACACCCTGTTTTCTTCAGTAGTCAACTGAATGGATGCCCCGACATCCTAGACCGACCTACCACCCTGAAGTGTTGTTGATTTTCTCGTCATGTTCTATGCCATTTCGTATTAGTGCATAGGCACAACACCGAAGAAGATAGAACATACTTAAAACAGATAGAATGGTAACGTTACGCATCGCCAGGATGCTTTACCAAAGAAGTCTCCAATAGGTCATTCACCAAGCGTGTCACCCATAACCCCGAATAACCCAAACAAAGAATACCCAAATATACATCGTCTCCAACGCTATCCACATGTCATTTTCCTCCACATCGATGTGTGTCAAATGAACTCCAAGTCTCTCCAATATATAGGAATCTTTGGGGGTGTGTGACACGTCCTTTAAGACATTTAAGTCAATATTTTATTCCAGGCCGACCCAGCACATAAGTGGAATAAATTCAAAGTACATGTTCTGCTCATCCGATCGAGATGATCTTTAGATCAATCTTACACCCCTCCGAAAGAGGAATCCAATAAAAATATTGCGATCATCATCTGAGCAGCACAACCCGGAGTTTGGACCTAGTTGTCCAATTTTAACACTCCCTCTCAACTAGGGAGAACTCCGTCCACTAGTGCAATCCAAACATCGTGCGTCATCCCGCCGTAACTTGCTTTGCTGGCCTCTTATTTCGTAACGTAAGGGTCACCACAAGGACATCATACCCGACCGAAAGATTCAAATTCCCGCAGGTCCGAACCCCATCGACTCACAAAGAGTCTCCAACCAACCCGAAGTTGGTTCATCCGACCCGAAGTCGCGCAGGTCCCGTACCTCACTATCGACTCACAAAGAGTCTCCAACCAAACCGAAGTTGGTTCATCCGACCCGAAGTCGCGCAGTCCCGTACCTCACTATCGTACTCACAAAGAGTCTCCAACCAACCCGGTTGGTTCATCCGACCCGAAGTTAGGGCAAGAGGTCCCAGACTCCTCACTATCCGACTCACAAAGAGTCTCCAACCAACCCGAAGTTGGTTCATCTGACCCGAAGTCAGGCAGAGGTCCCAGACCTCACTAAACTTGATCCCAGATCAAGTGGTTGGACCGTGCCATCCTAGATAGAGAGTATGGCAAATTTTGATGCGTCCATCAGTATTTGCTACTAGTCTCTAGCCTTTCCCATCTCATTGGCCAAATGAGAGGTACTTCCCATGAGCCCTTAACTCAATGGGTAGGATGAATACGGGGCACAGATAAATGAGAGGCGAACCAACTCAATAATCACAACGGTGGGGCAGAAGCACCATAAGTGCTTATAGCTCCGAGAAGCTATCCCCAAAGCCCCCCAGAGCTCCCAAAGCTCATCGTCCAACGGGACCCACATCATAGGGTCGTTCCACGATACCAAGACTCTCACGGAAGGTTAGGAACTTGACCTTCCCCAGGGGCTTAGTGAGAATATCCGCGACCTGCTCATCAGTTCCTATATGATCGAGCCTTACGACGCCTCGCTATACCATATCCCGGATAAAGTGGTACCTGATATCAATATGCTTGGATCGGTCGTGGAACACAGGATTCTCAGTCATACGAATCCCACTCTGGTTATCACAGAGTATCACAGTGGTATCTAGCACATGTCCAAACAGCTCACTAAAGAGCTTTCGCAACCAAACTGCTTCACAACAGGCCATCCTAGCTGCAATGTATTCGGCCTCAGCAGTGCTCAAAGCCACCGACTTCTGCTACCTGCTCATCCATGAGATCGAAGCAGAACCAAGATTGAAGCAGCATCCCGATGTGCTCTTACAATCCACCACACTACCAGCCCAATCGGCATCAGTATATCCACGGAGTGTCATACTCCCGGCAGTGTATCTCAGCCCATGGTCTATCGTGCCTCAGAGATATCTCAAGAGTTTCTTGGCACCAACCCAGTGAATGTTATGATCAACCATGTGTTGACTCAAAGTGTTCACTGCACAACATATGTTCGAACAAGTGTTCATTTAAGAACATCAGGGTCCCTATGAGTTAACGATACTCAGTAGGACAGGCCCAGCAACGCTGCTACTCAACTTCTTAAAGTTGAGTCCATCATACCAGAAAATTCATAATGTATTTTCCTTGAGAAAGGAAAATCTCGCCAGGTCTCTGCTAGACCTTCAGGCCTAGTCATCAGTCCTAGGTCCTTCAACTCGAACTCAACAGCGAGCTCCCTCTTGCATTGATGAATGAGAGGGTCAGCACCTGTCAGGAAGAGGTCGTCCAAACACAGCACCAGAATGAGAGGCTTCTTTCTATCAACCTTGAAGTAAAGGTTCGGATCAACATTACTACGAGTGAAGCCCAGCTTCATCAGGTAGCTATCTATCCTCTCTGGGTACTTGCTTCAACCCATAGAGGGCTTTCTTCAACCTGCAAACATGGGTGTCCCGATCCTGGACTTTGAATCCCAAAGGTTGCTCCACATACACCTCTTCCTTTATCGCACCATGCCACAAAAAAAATGGTCTTGCACCATGCAACACATTTTCCCATCAGATCCATGCTTGATCTTATATCGAGATGACACCAACTTTGATCGGTGGTCTAGGAACCATATCCTAGACATCACCCTCGCATCCTTGTAGACCTTGATGCTTTCCAATTTCTGCAAATGATCCAGGCTCATATTGTATACATGGCAGCTAAATATCCCAGGTATTTATATGGCTTCTTGGTTTTCTTCCAGAATTTCCCCCTCTGAAGCCATATGTCCCTGAGCCAAAAAGTATCCACTCAGGAGCGTATACAGATATATCTCCCTCTTAATGTCAGCTTCTCTCTCGAGAGAAGATATTTATTTTAAATGAGGGCATCCCAGAGACCAACTAGGAAAGGGACTTGATCTCCCATAGTCAAAACCATCCAACAAACTTTGCTAATCATGATTCAAGATTCCAACCATGTGACCAAAAACTGCAAAAATTTCTCAGTTTACCATAACGCTCCAATGTAAGGCTGATACAGTCACATGCTTGCTGCTACATAGGTGTCCATCTATGTCACTGTCATACAGGGGGAACACATCAACAAGCTTCAGCTTGTTTTAGAAGTCCTTTCAGCCACAACCTCTTATTCAGTGAGTAGCTTCTTCAAACAGCCTTCTAAGACTGCAGCTTACAAAACTAGGTATCCAATCTACCTTGGTTTATCCTGCACCTGAGGCATTGCACCTTGATTTGTTTCCAGATCTGCCCATTTCTGGTTATTTCAGCAGATTGCTCCTAGGGCTGTCAAAATTTGCCTGGCTCAATGACTTGCATCTATGCCCATTTCGTCAACAATTTGACCACTACATCGAAATTCCCCAAGGACTTCAGCAGTCAACCCTTAAATTTCTAGCTTCATACATGGGTGTCTGTCTATGTCACTGTCATGATGACAGTGACATAGAATCACAGATTTGGAACTATCACATTCATCACGGCTTGCTGAATATGAATTTCACTTACATCTCTTGGACTCTTGTCCTTGATGTACCAGGCAGGGTTCTCTTTCTCCTATACCTGCAAAGAATGCTGCTGCTCCAATATTTCTGCCTTAGCTGCTCACAAGGTCCTTCAGCTTTCTAACAGTCCCCTTTCGGCTTTAAGATGAATAGCTTGCTTACTCTACTTGCCAATACAAGGATATCTCCAGCTTATGGTTTACAAGAAACCACCATTGTTTTACATTGCTATCATATTCATCACTGTCATACAATTGGTATATACGACTCCAGTGTGAGGAAAAACATTTCCTTTTTGAGGTGGTCCTTGAATCACCCCTCTTCCACAGTCCTGCTATCCCAATATGCACAGGAGTATACAGGACTTTAAGATCATATGGCAATGTATGACATCTGTGTAAAGCATCTATGCAGCACACTATTAACAAGAATATGACCAAGCATCATAAACTTTGTCACTGAGCAACCTCGAACCCGATTGTGCTACTGCATAGGTCAATCTGTGGGCAGCTCCAATACATAACTTTGTTTCTAATCCAATGATCTATCAACACTCTTTACCAGAACTCACGATGCACATGCCACACACAGCATCAATATCTGCCGTGTTTTGACTTGCAACTGTTACAGGTGCATACGTCTACTCTAAATCACACAAAGCACTGTGATATTATGCGCACGTCTGCCCAATATATCGTTCCTTGCCTTTTGTCATCACACGCATATTGGCACTGCTCAATATACAAAACGGACACAGCAACTAAAAGTGGCATTTGACACGCTTTTAAAGCATTTTGCGTACCATCGCCTAAAATTTATTCCCCGGCAGTCGAGTCGTTCCCCATGGCCGATTTGTATAGCAATCCTACGAAAGATTATAGCCTCGGATTTTAAAAAAGGGGACGAATGCTCCTGCACCCTAACGCGCACTCAGCAATCCAAACACAGGAAGAAAATAATAAAATTCTGTCGTCCCCTCGTTTTAAATTTGATCCTTATTGCTCCTGGAGGAATGGACCGAGACGGGGCATCCGCTGACACGGCTATGCTCTGCAGCGGCCTCTGTTGTTTTTCCGGTAAGAGCATAGTCCAGCGCGGGAGTTTAATTCCATGGTTCGATTCAGGTAGAGTCAACGATTAGAGCAGTCGACGATTTGCACGCACGTGCCAATTCTCTCACTTCCTCGAAGATGGCTGAACACGTCGAGCTGGTCAATTTATTTCGCATGCATAGAATCGGCGGAGATATGTGACGCGAGGGCTGTTATTGATAGCCATACGAAGAATCTCGGACCCCTCCCCGCCATTGTCTTTCTTTACGATAACATCAGCACGAAAATAGAAACGCTGCTACTGATAAATTATCAGTTCCAGCCCAAGGTAAGATGCGGGTCTTTCACGCTATTAACAAGAATTTCGAGACCTTTCCTTCGGTCGCAGGCACCATGCGTCGCCAAAAACAGAAAAACAAATAGCACTCAGAAAACAGAAGTAATCCTGGCCCTGACGCACGAATTAATTTCTTCATATGCCGGCTTCGGGCCTCTCGAACGCTTCATGACGTCAACGGACGCCTAGAATCCCGCTCGATGCATCTTTGACATGGATGCTATGCAGCTGCTGCTTCTTATCTCGACACAGGCTGACGATGGCAGGCATGATAACACGAAAATCAAAATCTCCGTATCGTCGTGGCTCAAATTGCTTTAATCTCAAGGTGGCTACGTGCCCTGCTAAGCTCACGGGTTGCTATTTTGACTGCGTAGGAGCACGAAATCAACATAATTGAGCAGCGAATGGAACCACGACACCAATATGTTGATCATACAGTCAGCTGCCGCACAGCTCGTATGAAAATTTATGAGGAGGTTCTCTGCAAATCTTTTATTTGCCGGTAAAAAAATTGCCCACGCTGACTAAGAATGAGGACAGCGGCTCACCTACAGGCTACAGCATCATACGCCAATATATACCGCACTCAAGACACATTTCAGTAGGCTGAAATAGCTTTAGCTGCCTCGGCCTTCCTTCATAATAATCCAGTCTTCAAGATAACCTTAAAACAGATCTTTTAAAAAAAAATTATCTTTCCTGGATGCGGCTAGGGCAAATAATTTCACCTCTCAACGAGTCTTACAAAAGGGTGAGAGATTGCTCTCAACACAAGTTGAACTTGTCTTCATCTCAGCTCTGATACCATGTTAATTTCTGTACGTATTCTATGCCATTTCAGGTTAGGGCACAACACTGAAGAAGATAGAACATACCAATAGATCGATAGAAGACAAGCCAGAACAGAGATAAATGGTAATCAAAGGCGTTTATATCAAGCAGATGTTTCTACCAAGAAAGTCTCCAATAGGTCATTCACCAAGCGTGTCACACATAACCCCTTAACAACCCAAACAAAGAATACCCACATGTATATATATCACAACACGCTATCCAGAGAGAGTTCCTCCACATCGATGTGTATCAAATGAACTCCAAGTCTCTCCAATATATAGGAATCTTTGGGGGTGTGTGACACTTCCTCCTTTAAGACATTTAAGTCAATATTTTATTCCGTGCCTAATTCTACAAGACACAAGTGGAATAACTAAAGTACATGCTCCGCTTCATCCGATCGAGATGATCTTTAGATCAACTTTACACCTCTCCGAAAGAGGAATCCAATAAAAATATTGCGATCATCATCTAAGCAAGACAATCCCGAGTTTGGACCTAGTTGTCCAATTTTAACAAGTGTTCACAGGCTCCAACCTGTAGGTGACTTCATGCACCAACCTAGCACCTCCCT
>JAXQQM020063120.1:0-53228 GCA_034641835.2 Pinus albicaulis
CCATACAGCCTAACACAATCCAATAGAATTGACCAAAAAAAACCAAATAGAGTCAACCCTACTATAGGAGGAAGGGCCTGCAGTAAGAACTTACCATTTTGCAAGAGCTGAGGGCGAATGTTGTTCTGCAAGAGCTGAGGGCGAACGCTGAGGGTGAATGTTGTTCTGCAAGAGCTGAGGGCGAACGATGAGGGCGAATGCTGAGGGAAAATGCTGTTCTGCAAGAGCTGAGGGCGAATGCAGGGCGAATGCTATTCTGAAAGAGCTGAGGGCGAATCCAGGGCAAATGCTGTTCTGCAAGAGCTCAGGGCGAATGCTGAGGGCGAATGTTGTTCTGCAAGAGCTCAGGGCGAATGCTAAAGGCGAATGCTGTTCTGCAAGAGCTAAGGGTGAATGCTGAGGGCGAATGGTGTTCTGTAAGAGCGGAGGGCGAATGCGCGCGTGATATCAGACGTTAATGTAGCACACATGTACATTTGAACACTAATAGATTTTTGTTGTTGAAATGCAATGCTTGTTTTCATTTAAATGTAGGGTTTTTAAAGCAGGGAGAAATAATGGCTGCCAAATTAATAAGCGTTTCTTTGGGAAAAATTTAAATCTTGTATTGGGTGGTGAAGATAATAGAGGGTATTGAATCTTGATTCTTGACATCTAGAGAGAACCCTACAGCCTAACACAATCTAATGGAATTGACCAAAAAAACCCAAATAGAGTCAACCCTACTATAGGAGGAAGGGCCTGCAGTAAGAACTTACCATTTTGCAAGAGCCGAGGGCGAATGCTGTTCTGCAAGAGCTGAGGGCGAACGCTGAGGGCGAATGCTGAGGGAAAATGTTGTTCTGCAAGAGCTGAGCGCGAATGCTGAGGGCAAATGTTGTTCTGCAAGAGCAGAGGGCGAATGCACGCGTGATATCAAACGTTAATGTAGCTATTGCGACAAATACGAAACAATAAAATCATTTTTATGTAGCGCGCATATAAGTTTTGAATTTTTATGTAGCGCGCATATAAGTTTGGTATTTTTATGTAGCGCGAAAATAACTGTCGTTATACCGACGGCGGAAAAGGCGTCGCTATTACGACGGGTGCCTCCAAACGTCACAATGGCGACACCTAGACATTGTGTCGCAGTTGCGACGTTTAGAGTCGTCTCAATAGCGACGCTTTGGGCCATGGTGTCGCAATTGCGACGTCTTCCTTTAAACGTCGCAATTGCGACACTTGTTTAAGTGTCGGTATTGCGACACTTTTCTATAGACGTCGGTATAGCGACGGTTTCGGGCAGGATGGAAAAAATTTGGGAAAATTTCCGACATTTGGTCAAAAGCGTCGGAAACAGGTGTCGGAATTTCCGCCAAATGTAGTAGTGCGTTCCCTGCGAAATTTCGTGAAATTTGACTAGAAATTTGATACCATTATGTTAAAATGCTTCTTTACCTCCTTGGGAAAATTCTCAAGCTCAGAGTTCCACACCCTCTCTGCTTAGGCAAGGTTCCATGCCCCGTGGTTCCACTTCATGGTTCCCAACCTCTGCCTCCCGTCACTCCATTGTTCAATGCTTGGTGCTCATGGCTCCATTTCCTTCCTGTGCTAATGAAGATCAGGTTTAAATATTAAAAGAGAGGTGGGCTTTCCAAATCCAAGGTTGTTGGTTCGTTTCCAAATGGCGCAAATGAAATGGGCAACACCCGAGGTCAATCCCCACCCGTGCTAAAATATATATTTTTAATAACCAAACCTATTTTTTTTTACTTGGCGGAATGTTAAGTTTGGTTTTTGTTTGAACGGCGGAAACAGTCGTTTAATATTGAATTTATTTTTTGGCGGCTTGTGTTTGTAACTGTTTTATGGAACCTCCGCATGGGCGGGGAAGGCAGACCCGCTGGTCGTGGTTTCAACTCCCACCGGTTCCGTTGCCATGGCCTTTGGGACTGTTGGTTGCGGAGATACGTGGTAAAACCCACGAACCATAAGTTTAGGCACCATATTGTTTTGGCGCCATGTACCATAACCTTTTCATATTTTCGTTGGTTTGCATTTACTTTTAACCATATATGCACGTTGGTTCAATACTTTTGACATTTGGTTTTGTTTATGGTTATATTATCAATCATATATATATATATATATATATATATATATATATTGAAATCACCATGTGATTCTTAAACTCATTTTTATTTTTTGTTTTTTTAATGAATTCTGTATTTATGTGGGATTTTTTTATTATTATTTTTTTGTCTTTTTTTTATGGGAAAGGAGAAAATATCTTGGTGCCAAGTGGGCTGCCATGTGTGTCCCACTTGCTAACTGGGATGCCATGTGGCACACTATGGGCCCCACTTTTTCCTTGTCATGTCAAACTTTGAAGAGCTCTATCTCCCTCATACGAGCTCAAATTGGAGTGTCATTCACACCGTTGGAATTAGGGCAATGATCACTTTTATCTTTTCCCAGTTCAAGAGCATTATGGCCACTTTGAATTTTAACCATTTCTGAGGCCTCTTGGACTTTTTCTTGTGTATGGATCCACCTAGATCAATCGTCCCCACTGAGGAGCTTTTGGTCCACCAAAATCATGAACATAATTTGCAACTATCGTGTACATTGTCTGCACCACAAGTGTCGTGACAAGTCACCCTTACTTCTCCTTCACCTTTGTTCTTTGGCGCCATAAGCAATGAATCAACACTTGCATCCTCTACAAAAATGTAGTACAATATTTTGAAAATTACATGCTCAATTACATGACCAACTATGACCCAAGAATCCAGGTTTATAACACATACTTGGTGGTCAATTTTACATCAAAAATGGAAATCAATACCCTAGCTATTAATACAAGGCCAAAACATCATTGTTTCTTAACAAGTGATGGAAAACACATCATCACTTTTACATTTTAAGTTGCAACATATGATTTACAAAAATGTGGCCATGACACACTACCACACCTATAAAAACCATCTCTCACTTATCAAAGTGAATGGGTCGTCTCCTTGTGGCACATTCGCATATTGAACAACTGTTTCAACTAGTTCCTGCACTGATGCTTTGTCCTTAAGACGTTTCTCTGGATGGAACCTCCAACACGTGGCCATTTTCTGGCCACTTCTTTCACAATGACTGCAATGAGTCTTCTTCCTCTAGACCTACTTTACCTTCTTCTTTTCTTACTGTGGAGAAGGCCTTTCACGCGTCATCCTCTTTCATGTTTCCATTATTTTCCAACACTCAGCAAATACATGGTTATGTAATCCACAAAAAATACATGTTTTTCAATGCCTTGATTTATGTTCATTATTAGTGACATGTTTGTAATCGAAATGAACACTAGAATACCATGACTTTTTATACCTTTCCTAGTGGTCTCTGGTGTAATTATGGCGATAAGAGCTTGCCTTGGCTCTTTCTTTGCAATGTGCAGTGTCATAGGATGATGGTGAAGTGTTCCCATCAATCTCTTTCTCGATGATTTTGACAATGTCTTGGAAGCTCCTAACACCTTTGAGCATTCTCCTTCAGTGTATCCTAAACCCGCATATCAAGGTCTATGCACAACCTCCAATGGTTGAGTCATTCCTTGGCCCTCAACACCAAGTCCTCCTCTTTTGTACCCCATCTTGGTAAGGAGTCTCATGCGAGTTCCCGTAATGGGTACCTACACATTTCCAATAGAAATAATAGCATGTGAAGATGAAATTGAAGAAAAATCAACATTTTTTACTTCATATGTCGATTTTGAAACAGGTGAAGATGGATTCTTGAAGCCTTCGATGCACTTCAAATCCTCCAAGGCCTCTTCTGTCGCTTGGAGCTGAAGCTGTAGTCTCTGCTTCTCCTCTTCCTCTTTTTTTAGGAGCCTCATGCCAGTTCTTGTAATGGGTACCTCCACATTTCCAATAGAAATAATAGCATGTGAAGATGAAACTGAAGAACAATGAACATTGTTTACTTCATATGTCGATTTTGAAACAGTTGAAGATGGCTTCTTCAAGCCTTTGATGCGCTTAAAATCCTCCAAGGCCTCTTCTGTGGCTTGTAGCTGAAGCTGCAGTCTTTGCTTCTCCTCTTCATCTTCTTGTAGGCGCCTCCTTAATTTAGCATGATCTGCTTAAAGACTCTGGTCATTGCGCTTCAATTCTTCCAAGGCCTCTTCTATTGCTTGCAAATAAAGTTGCAATCTCTTCTTCTCCTCTTTCTCTTCTTGTAGAAGCATTTTCAATTCAGCGTTATCTTCTTAAAGGCTCTAGTTAATCCCCTCATTCAAATGATGAGAAGATGATGAAGGTGATAAATGTTCACTGGAAGATGTGGATAAAGCATTGTCTTATGCTTCTTCTTTCTCTCATCTCTCATAAGCTTCGTACATCATGTCCACCATTTTGGACATATTGAGCATGGCCTCATACATGTCTTTTTCATCCACCATTACTGCACATTCAATCGTTTTTCACGCTCGCAATTCACATCAGCGAGAAGACCGCTCTGATACCAATCTTGATCTAGGTCTGTCAGCTATTTGATTTACCCATGATATTTTTCTTATGTGATGTTGTTAGAATTACATTTAAAAGAGCATAAAAATAAAAAATATGCATGCTTTAATCAAGAGCAAACATGACAACAATAATAAACATAAGAACACGAGATATTTGATAACGGATTTCACCCTGTGTAGGTATGTCTTTGGGCCCGGTGTCAATATAGTGGAGGCCGCTTCATATAATGATGTTGATAGATGATGATGTACATAGAAGACTCTTTTTCAAAGCAAATACAGACACCCTCAAACACGAGTGGCTTATTTCTCCACGAGACGTTCTGCTTACAAGAATTCTCACTCAAGAAGGCTTCCTCTAAGCATGAAAAACTAACATGAAATCATACAATATGGCAATGCGTATCCCTTCAAAATAGTTATAGAGGGATATCAAAAATAATACATAGCATGAAAATAAAAATACATATCACATGATGTGGAAAAATCGATCCCGCAACATAACATCGAATAAGGATCTCAAAACATAATACATCATCTCAAAAATTATGAAGGAAAACATAACATGACTAATCCATGTACCTTCACCTCTGAATTTGGCCGAAAAATGGAAAGCTCAGTTGCAAAAACTAACTGCACCACTGAATTTCTGGCGTCCGATGGTGTAAAATTGATTATCCATTCGTCGAATTCTGACACCGTTAAAATCTGGGCCTACAAGAATCTTTTGATTCCCCCGCGATTCTCTAAAGAAAATGCATTTTTACCTCATTGGGAAAATTCTCCAGCTCAAGGTTCCACACCCTCTCTACCAAGGCAAGGTTCCATCCCTCGTGGTTCCTCTTCCTGGTTCCCGATCTTCGCCTCCCGTCGCTCCATCATTCGGTGCTTGGCGCTCATGGCTCCATTTCCTACCTGTGCTAATGAAGGTCAGGTTTAACTGTTAAAAGAGAGGTGGGCTTTCCAAATCCAAGGCTATTGGGCTGATGGAAAATGGCACAACTAGGATGGGTAAGACCTAGGGTCAATCCCCACCCACGCTAAAATATATGTTTTTAATAACCAAACCGCATTTTTTTGGACTTGGTGGAATGCTAAGTTTGGGTTCTCTTTGAACAATGGAAAAATTCGTCTAATATGGCATTTATTGTTTGGCGGCTTTTGTTTGTAACTGTTTTGTGGAACCACCATGTAGGCGGGGCTAACAAAATCGTTGGTCGTGGGTTCAACTCCCACCGGTTCTGTTGCCATGGCCTTTTGGCATTGATTTAATATTACATTGATGTTGGTTGCAGAGATACGTGGTAAAACCCACGAACCATAAGTTTAAGCACCATATTGTTTTGGTACCGTGTACCATAACCTTTTCATATTTTCGTTGGTTTGAGTTTAATTTTAACCATATATTCACATTGGTTCAAGACTTTTGACATTTGGTTTAGTTAATGGTTATATTCTCAACCATATATATATATATATATATATATATATATATGTCTGTATTGAAATAACCATGTGATTCTTAAGCTGATTTTTGTTTTTTTTTTTTTTTTTACTTTAATGAATTTCGTATTTATATGGGATTTTTTTAATATTATTTTTTTTTTAGGGGAAATGACAAAATATATTGGTGCCAAGTGTAAATGGCTGATGGGTTGCCATGTGGGTCCCACTTGCTGACTGAGATGCCATCTGGCACATTGTGGGCCCTACTTTTTCCCTGTCATGTCAAAACTTGAAGAGCCCTATCTCCCTCATACAAGCTCAGAGTGGAGTGTGGTTCGCTCTGTTGGAATCAGTGTGATGATCACTTCAATCTTGTTCTGTTTTGAGTGCGTTCTGGCCATTTTTAATTTTAACCATTTCTGAGCCCTCTTGGACTTCTGCATGTGTCTTGTTATCACTCCATCGGATCTCCAAGGCTAAGAAAGAGTCCAACAAAGGTAGCCACATACCAATCTGTTGGCTTAGTAGCTAACCCTACCAAACTGGAGAGGGCTCTCTCCACAAAATCACAGCCAAGAGGGCTGGATGAATAGGGTTTTAGGCTAGGTATAATTACAAAGGGTTTGTTTGTTTGAATTGGGTTGTTGGATGAGAGGATTAGGTCAAAGAGGCTAGGTCAGGGAAAATAAGATTAAAATTGTAGACATTCAATGGGGAAAGGTAGGTAGGCACTCTAACACTTTAGGGTTCTTAGGTGAGATGGATCAGACTGGTGAGGTGCTAAAAAGAGCATGAAAGTGCACGAATTCCTTTTAAACTGAAAAAAAAATGAAACAAACTATGGTGATTTTCAGAAAACAGAGCATAAGAGATGTATTCTTCTTATCTTACTTGAAAATGAACATATCATAGAGGTGAAATGAATCATGGACAATATAAAACATTCATACATATGCAAGAAAAGAAGAAACTATGTTAGATCTAAGACTTTTGTGATCCATAATGTAGATAGAATTCTGTTGGATTAATCACATCATTAGGATTTGGTCGAAGTTTCGAACCATCTAATGTGGTTCATCCTCGGGACAAGGTGAAGAAGGAGAACGATCTCATTGAATAAATAGTAAGGATGCGTAATTTCCCAGTGATAGTTGTTAAACTAGCCGTTATTTAGTTAATTAGTTAGAAAAAAAAAAATTTATTTAAAAATATTGTTCATGAGAAGGGTACAACAAATACTATAATAATTTAGTAAAATGGTTAAATTATAAAATTAATAAAGGGGAAGGGGTAAATTATAGTATAGGGGATAGTATTAAAATGATTAAATTATGAATAATATAATAATTTGGTAAAATGATTAAATTATAAAATTAATAAGGGCGAAGGGGTAAATAATAGTATAGGGGAAATATTAAAATGATTAAATTATAAAATTATAAAATGAGTAAGGGAGAAGGGGTAAATAATAGTATAGGGAATAATATTAAAGTATTGAAGTAGTTAAGAGAAAAATAAGGAATGAATAATATAAAATAAAAAGGAAGATTTATAATTAATAAAGAGCGGAGAGGGGGGCGAAAATAAATAAAAATAAATAAATAAATAAAATTATCTATATATATATATATATATATATATATATTATCTAGGAGATAATATAATAATATAGCTCAAGCGATAATATCTAACAAGAGGAAAAAACATAAAACAAAAACTAGAGAAAAGGAAAACACAGAAGCAAAAAGAAGAGGAGAAATCAAAACAAAGGGATGAGAATAAAACCAAAGGAAAAAAATGCACGGGGGTAGAATTACCTTGAGAGGGCTGGAGTCCAGGTCTTACTTAGTTTCCACCCATCATCTATGTTGATATTTTTAGGATGTCTCTCAATTTCAATAGCCTCCCTCGGCTTTCTATGATGGCACTGATCCACCCTAGCAGTGATTTTGAATCTTCAATGCATACATGGTGACACAATTTCCTAGCATGCTCTGTAAGAGCAGAAGTGTGGGATCGACTGTGCCTAATGTATGCAACATGCTCCTAGATTCTCTGTCTAATGGATCGACCAATTTCCCCAGTATAGGGAGTACTGCAAGAGCATGGAACCAAATAAACACCTTTCATGTCCTTCAGGTCGATGATCCGAGAGAATTCTTGATAGTATTGATAGGTCTAAATGAAGAGGCGAAATTATTTCTCCTAAGGATATGAGAAATTCTGTCTGAGGTCCCTTAGATACATGAAATATTCACTTTATATATAGGATCCTATCTTCTTGGTTGGATCCTATCTCTAAAGTGAATCTTTCGTTTATCCAAGGGACCTCGAGCAAAATTTCCCATGTCCTTAGGAGAAATAATGTCGCCTCTTCATTTAGACTTATCAGTACTATCAAGAATTCTCTTGGATCGGTTAAGGACCCTATAGACCCGAACGACATGAAATGTGTTTATTTAGTTCCATGCTCCTGCGGTACTCCCTATATTGGGGAAACTGGTCGATCCATTAGACAGAGAATCCAAAAGCATGCTGCAGACATTAGGCACAGTTAATCCTGCACTTCTGCCTTTGCGGAGGATGCTGGGAAATCATGTCACCATGTATGCATTGAATACTCCAAATTCATTGCTAGGGTGGATCACTTCCATCATAGAAAGCTGAGGGAGGCTATTGAAATTGAGAGACATACAAAAAAACTCAACAGAGATAATGGGTGGAAACTAAGTAAGAGCTGGACTCCAGCCCTCTCAAGGTGATTTCGCCCTCGTGCGTTGTTTTCCTTTGGTTTTATTTGCATCCCTTTATTTTGATTTATCCTCTTCCTTTTGCTTCCATGTTTTCTTTTTCTCTGGTTTTTGTTTTTATGCTTTTTCCTCTTGTTAGATATTACCCCTTGAGCTATATTATTATATTATCTCCTAGCTTATATATATATATATATATATATATATATATATATATATATTGGTGATATATTTTTTTTTCTCCCCTCTCCGCTCTTTATTAATTATAAATATTCTTTTTATTTTATATTATTCATTTCTTATTTTTCTCTTAACTACTTCAATACTTTAATATTATTCCCTATACTATTATTTACCCCTTCTCCCTTACTAATTTTATAATTTAATCATATTTAATCATTTTAATATTTCCCCTATACTATTATTTACCCTTTTCCCTTATTAATTTTATAATTTAATCATTTTACCAAATTATTATATCATTCATAATTTAATCATTTTAATACTATTCCCTATACTATAATTTACCCCTTATCCCTTATTGATATATATATATATATATATATATATATATATATATATATATATATATATATATATATATATATATATATATATATATATCTGTGTGTGTGTGTGTGTGTGGAACAATAGGAGATGGGGTCATAACCAAGTTGCAAGCTGATTAGACATATTTCTGGCATTGGAGGGACTCGTATCAAGAGATAATTTCGTTGAAGTGGCAATCCTCCCATGCATGGGATTATACCATTGGCCAATTTGTTTGGAAATGGATATGAAGCTGGCACCTAGGAATTTTCCATTTCTGTTCGAATCATTCTAGCTCCGCAACCCAAATTTTTGGGGTAAACTAGAAAATTGGTGGAAGAACAATGAGAAACAAGGCAAGAAATACTTGCATACCTTATAGCTTCAGCTTAGGGAGCTCAAGAATCAAATAAAAAAATGGAATAAGCTAGAGTTTGGCGACATAATGAAAGAGAAAATTAATCTTCAAAAGAAAATGCAATCTATCCAAAAAATAATGATCACGGAAGGCCACTTGAAGAATCTCGCAATCGAAGAAGGAAGGCTTCTCACATAGCTTGAAGAAAGGAGGAAATAGGAGGAAATCCTATGGAAACAAAAATCTTGGGTTCAGTGGCTTCGTGAAGGGGAAAGAAACACAAAATTCTTCCACGACGCCATGATTCAACATCGCTAGCACAACCAGATCTTTTCTCTAAAATATTCCACTAGTAATAGAATGGTCAACCATGATGCGATGAAAACCCTTTTGGTAGATCATTTCCAAAACCTTCTCTCTGAGACAAACCGAGATAAAACAAAGACTATTTAGAGAATAATCGGGAATATTCCACATTTGGTGAGCAGAGATCAAACATGGCCTTGATGTGCAAGGTTTCCTTGGACGAAGTGGAAGAAATTGTCAAGGATATCACCAAAAATAAAGTGCCAGACCGAGATGGATTCATGACACAATTCTTCCAAGCGTTTTGGAACTTCATGGGGAAGGACATTCTTGAAGTGGTGGAGGATTCACACAGATCCCAAAAGGTAAATCAATCCCTAAACTCATCTTCTATTTCTCTCATTCCTAAATTGACGAATTCTGAAGACCCCAAGGCTTCAGACCTATTACTCTATGTAATGTCAACTATAATATTATCTCTATTGTGATGGTTAAGAGACTTAAACTTATGCTTCCTAATCTTATATCCCCTGAGCAAACGGGTTTCGTTCAAGGATGCCAAATCCTTGATGGAATCATTACCACTCAAGAATGTTACGGAATGAATTATCCTAGGGTCTAGGTTGAGAACCCCAACATAGCAAGAGGCATATATCAGTAAGCAAGAAAATTAACAGTCCTAATGCTTAAACTAGTAAAATTGAGAGAAGTGGCCTTACCTGTAGGTCCTACGTTTGAAAGTGATCCTGCAGGGTTCAAACCCTCTACTTCTCCACATGCTTCAAAACCTGCAACTCATTCAAGAAAAGCACATAGACCAGTATTAATTGAAATCATGATCTAGATGTTAGTGGTTAGATCATATAAGCTTATAAAAAAAAACATGAAATCAATTATAACAGTATCATAACATGTATAAAAGAATTAAATATCACGGCATCGTGAACGGGACAAAGCTTCTTTATTGATGTATGTAAAAGATGTGGAGGAATACCACCTGATTCAGCCATAATTCCAAGAAAAATTGTCCTTCGTATCCGTCCAGCCCAACCCTCAACAATATTCTTCCATAAGTATACACAAGGATGTCACATAAGAGAGGTGAACATCTCAAAGAGGGAAATAAGGGTTTCCACAACCTGGGAAGTGCAAGAGGCACAAGGATAATCAGACTTGATTAGCAACTAAATGGCTATAGTATCAATAACTATCTCTCTCTCCCTCCCCTTTAGGCCTTCCCATGAGGTGTATTTATACTTCCTCAAAACAATTTTTTTAGTTGGGAAACAATTTGGCCACGAGCTCCTGTAAGTAGGCTTCCGGTGTAACCCATAAACCCCGCCTAGAAAATAGGGAATTTTATATTTTTTTCATATTTTAAATTATATATGTGAGCATAAAATAACATAGAGCATCAAGTAAAAAGAGGTGAGAAATGATTTTATAACAAAGAAACGGTCCACTCCCTCAAACAGATGAAAGTGAAAGGTATGCTGATAAAACTAGATCTTTCTAAAGCCTATGACCATCTCAGCCGGCCCTTCCTCCTAGCTATTTTGAAAGCCCTTGGCTTCAATTCTATATTGATCGATCAGATCTCTTTATGATCTCACCCTCGATGATATCCATCCTCCTTAATGGCTCCCCTTCGAGGTCTTTCAACCCCTCTCAGGGCATCCACCACGGTGATCCTATTTCCCCTTTTCTATTCATCATGGCAGTAGAGGGGCTAAGTAGGTACAATAATGTTGTTATGCACTCACGTGCCATCATTGGGCTTCTTCTGTGGGGAAATGATCTCCCTCTCACCCACCAAATTTTTTTTGATGATATTATGTTGTTCTGCCAAGTCTCTCTCCCAAAAGCCAAATCCATAAAATGAATTATTCAGGACTTTATGCACGCCTCTAGCACTATGATCAATAATGAGAAATCTAACATATTCTTATTCAACACCCCTACCCTTTCCCAGGCCTTTCTAGTCAGAACCCTGGGGTTTACTATTGGATATTTTCCCTCGAAATACCTCAGGATGCCTCTTGTCCATAATTCCCTTTGAACCTCCTACTGGAAAGACCTTATGGAGCATATCTAAGCTAGGTTACATCAATGGTCCCTTATAGCACTAAACATATTTGGTCGAACAATTCTTCTTATGGATGTTCTTCAATCGATATTTATCTACGAGTTGTCAGGCCTCGCAACTCCGAAAATTTATTGTTCTAACATGGTGGACAATTTTAGAAAATTCCTGTGGAGGGGAGCTCAAGAAGCCAAAAAAATGGGCACCAGTGGCCTGGGATACTATAACCAAACCTAAACTTTTGGGAGCGATGGGACTTATGGATCCCTTCATCCTCAATCAAGTCATGGGAGAAAAGTTGTGGTTGAGATGATTTCAACGGGGCCCTGATCTCTTGAAGCACAAATGGACGAGAAAATACCATATTACATCCTCTTTTGATGACATCATAAGGGTTCAGATGATTCCCAAAGGGTCATCAATCTAGAATCTAGCTACAATGAATAAAGTCCTTATTCGGTCTCATACTTTTTGGAAATTAGGGATGGAAAAAGGGTGCTTTTTTGGCAAGACTCCTAGAAGAAACACCCCAAATTATTTAGTCGGAAATATCTATATGATATCTTTCTATTTACCAAAACCCATCAATGCATGACATTGGCGCAGTTCTAGAAGGGAGAGCATCATACATCATGGCACCAATGGAAGGACATACAGGACTACCAACGCCCCCCCCGCAACATCAATCCAATGGGAAGAATTCAAAAAATAGCTATCCTAGAGAAAGATTGCTACTATAGAGGGGCCAAATTTTTTAAGGTGGGGTTATACACAGAGGGGAATGTTCTCGATAAAGGAGGCTTATAGGCTAACCATAGATGGACACCAAGAACAGGGGAACCTGATCTAGAGGAAAATATCTACTGGAAAATTGTGGCCAAAATTCGCATACTTCTTATGGTTCGTGAGCCGAAAACGTATCTTAACATGGTACCAACTCCAAAAAAAGGGAATTAATGGCCCTGAAAAGTGCTAGTTGTATGATGAGAATGCAGAAGACATGGAACACCTCCTCAACTCATGTCTGTTTGTGGAGAAAATGTGGAGAAACACAGGGAAACTTTTTAGAATATTGGACAAGGATGCATCCAACATCACAATGTCCATAGAAGTGTGGCTGATAGGTATTTTCTCCAGCCTAGTTCTAAACAAGGTGTGGAACACAACCCTAGGATTTATTTTGTAGGTGATCTAGAAGGAGGGATACATATGAGTATTCAAAGACAAAAGTATCTTGCAAGAGGATATATGGAAAGGAATAATCCAAAACGTAAGAGAAACCATTTTTGCTGAAAGGTGGCACACTAATGATTGGAAAGTTATGCCATAGAAAGTCGGGATTCTGGCTGTCCTAAATCTATCCCCCTAAATGTTGACTCTGGAATCGTGGAAGCCTCTACCCCCTCCTTCTTCTTCACCATCCATATTTCAGCTCCTCAAGAAAAATTCCTCAAGATGAACTTTGATGGTGCATCCAAAGGGAATTTGGGTGATGCAATGTTTGGGGAACTGTTTATAGATTCCCAAAGTTAGGTTCTCCACATTTATTTTACAGACTGCGGACATGCGACGAACAATGAAGCTAACGTGATTAAGCATGGTATCCGCATAGTTCGAAGAGAAGGAATTAAAAAATTGGAAATTGAGGGAGACTCCATAATGGTCATTGAAATCACCAAGAAGCTAAATGAAGGAACCAAGTGGTAAAATATCAGTGAGAGTTGGAGGAAAACTAGTATTATCCAGGAGATCAGTGAAATCTTTCCTTTCTTCAATTACATCATCCTATCTCATGTTTTACGATCGGGAAGTAAAGCAACTGATTTCTTGGCCAATTAGGGTTTCCACCACCAAGGTGAGTCCATAGACTCCCAATGGAGGAATATCCAACATAGAGAGGATTTGGATTCTCTCCGACCTATTTTGGATCAAGACCTCCAATAGGTCTAGAATATATAGGTGGAAGGTATCCAAGCCCCCCCCCCCCTCCCGATCGGGGTGAGAGAGGGTATAATAATTAACTTTGTGATTTGGGTGATGGGAGGGATGTTCGGAGTTAAGGCTAGGAGGCGGCCAACCGTCACTCCAGCCAAGCAAGGATACAAGCAATAGAATGAGAAGGACACGCAGGGTTATGTTAGAGTGGCCACACACGGGAGGAGTTTGATATGGTGGCAAGCTCTGGAGGTGATGTCCATTTCCTCCTCTGGAAATTTTTCGGTGTGGATAATTCAAGTAATTCAGTGGTGTTGGTGCTCAACGGTGGGACATTCATGGTGGAGGTGTTGCTAGTTTCTTCTAAGTCTACATCAAAACCCTATGGAATGTGAGTCTGGGTATGTTTTTCCTCCTACCTCCCCTTTGGGTCTGCTGATTGTAGGTTACAGTCATGAACTTGTATGGGTTGTGCGTTGGACTGGTCCGAATTGGAACAAAATGTGTCTGTGTGAAGGTTCAAGGCATGTAGTCATGTATTTAAATTTGGATGTTTCTATCCATGTTTCGGTCAAGTTTGGCATTATTCTCTCCTGAATGGGAATGTTTTTCTTTAAAAGTGGGTGTCGGGGCATAAGAAATATTTTCTCTATTTTTTGGGGTCGGGGAGGTTCTGACTCTTGACAGCCTGTTTGTAGGTGAAGTGATCGTAAATGGTGGGTTTAATGTCGTGATTATTGGGGAAAGAGCCTGTTAAAGGTGCCTATGTACTCTATGGGTATGATTTGTGTGAAGCCGTAATCTGTCGAGGATTATCTCAGAGATGAAAAAGTTTAAATTAATATTTGTGGGAGTAGTGCAGGCCTCGATAGCCTTCTAGGTCACAGGGTGACTCTCAAATCTACAAAACAGTGGTGCAGCTCTACTAATATGCAATGGGTTGTGTTTTGGTGGCATAAACCAACTCCTGATCATTTTTTTTTGCCCGCTACATGTTGTTCTGTTTGGTGGCGTAAACAGACCCCAAACATTACAACAAGTGTTGGTTGCAACAACGCTTCGAGGGACTGTGGGAATATTTCTTGGTTCAGGCTGGTGGTGGGGGCTTAGGACCAGCTCAGATTTACACCAAGGGACAATGCTCGTGTCAATATGATTCAGGGAACTAAAACGACGAGGGTAGGTGGCCAGGGTAGTGGAAATAGATATAGGAACACGAAGGCAAACTCCAAGGCCTTGGGCAGCAATCCGAGAAAGAGTGGTCGACGTACTGATGTGCGGTGACTATAGGAGGAAATTCATGCATATGATTCTAGCATGCCTGCAGAGATTAAGTAGCTGATTAAAATTCAAGAGACAGACCTGAACTATCATGCAGTCGCAGAGGTCGAGGTGGAATACTAGAAAGATCTTGTCTTGGATCGAGTAACACTTAGGGACACATGACTCAATACAAGCACACGGTGCACCTGTTTGGATAATGAAGAGCCTAGTGTCCCGAGTTATAATGTCCCCTCTGGGATAGGCTAGGGAAATAGGCCCGAGATTGTAGGAAATTCAAATAGAGTTGCAGTTGATTCAGGTTCAGATTCAACATCAAAACAAACACCTTGGTTGAATTGAGGGGCACATCCAATACCTCCCCCAATCTGAACTAATGGGGTCGAGTGCTCATGACCTTGCTCTAGTGGAGTCTTCTGATTAGATGATGTCTTTATGCTTAATTGTTTTGGAATTTTGGTAGTTTTTTTTTTAGTTTTATATGTCAAGTACTATAGAATTATGTAGATATATAGGGAGAAATTTTTGGCTATATTTGCAGGCTTACAGAGTCTTGAAATACAAACATAAAACTTTTAGATTTTGGCTAGCCTATAATGCGTATCGGTGGCCAACATACCTAGTTTACAACAGGACAAGTTGCGGTCACTAAAAATCCTCTATATTACTATAATTTGTTTTTAAATTTGAATGAAAGAAAAAGGTCCTACTAAAAAAAACAAAAACTGGTAATATAATTTTGAGTGATGATTTAAATTAAATTTTAAAATCTAATTCCAAAATAGTTTGATGTTCCATAGTATTCTAAGGCCAAAAAATTAAAGAAAGAAAACTTATATTATAAGCGACAACCCTAATATATTTTCACGCACAAAATAAATTTAATTAATAAATGGTCAAGCATGTTAGATCTAATACTTTTGTGATCCATAATGTAGATGAATGTCTTTCTGATTAATCACATCATTAAAATTTGATCAAGCAATGAAAATAATTTCTAACTAAATATTAAACAAATTCTACCATGAAAAAATATATTCAAGAAAAAAAATGAAAACGGTAGTAGTTGGTGGCAGAATAGTCGTGTTTCTACTCAAAAATATCAAAGAGGTACTAGTTGAAGGCAGAATAGGGAGCCTTAACTTTGATCACCAGAAATGTCGTCGAATTGACTGAAGAATCGACTAAGGATTCTACACCTCTACTATTCCATCATCAGTAGCTCTACTATGCATCCTTTTCCTTCTGTTCACCCTTTCTTCACCAATTTTCTTGCAACTCTTCCTTCTACAACATGAAAAAGAGAAGTTTTTAGTAGCCATTCAATCAAAGTTCAAACCCTACATTAAGAACTATGGAAAACATTGAAAGAGAAAAAAGATACTGATATTAAACATGCAGCAAAGTACAATAAAGACTGTGGAAAAATTGAAAGAGAAAAAGAATCAGGGATATAGACCTTGGAGTCATATGTTATGCCATTTTTTCATTGGCCAAAGAGCGAGGTGAACGCTATGACCAATCTGAGTCTGTTGTATATGCTGAATGTAGGTTACGCTCACAACCACTAATAGAGTACTCTTGCATCAAGTTTCCGGGAACCTAATAACTAAATAATTATTTTAATACTAATTATTCCAAGTCTCTAATAACTAATTATTTTAATACTTCACATGTAACATTACAAATTTTTCTTTTTTTCCAGGGAGAAAAAACAAATTTTCCATTAATGAGATGAAAAATTACACATATCATAGTACTTTTCGAAGACAACCATGTGATAGCAAAAACTCATTTATACATCCCTTGACAAGCAGTGACCCTGTTCTAATCAACCAGTGAGAAAAACAGTGACCTTGTTCTAATCAACCAGTGAGACAGGGCTGGAACAGTGACCTTGTTCTAATCAACCAGTGAGACAAGGCTGGAACAGAGAACCTATTCTAATCAACCTTTGAGATAGGGCTAGAGCATGTAGATTTGATCGCTAATTATCTCAATCAATGATGACTTTGGAATCACCAAATATCTCAATCTATTTTATCCCCAACTAAGTGGCACAATAGAAGATGCCCCACAGTGCCAACAACTCAACCCTAACCTAGTATTTGTGCCCTAACAACTACACCATTTGAAACAATGGTATTCATCTTGGCTCAAACATATCAGCATCCCACTTCCACATGTCCCCTCTGATGGAGCCCCATCAAAGAATCTCACTGGGAAATTATTCTGCACTTCCCTGCAACCGTGGATTGGTTATAGGTCACTGGACCTTTCTTAAGGAAGAAGGGAGTGATCCTAATACTAATCTCCCTCACACCAGGAACTATTGCTCAAAAATCAAGGTTTTTTGAGCCCTCCAGATCCCCCAGAATATATAGAGAGGGAGAGCTCTATATTCCTTATGCTCCCTAAACCATACCGACAAGCAGTTTTCCACCGTGGATCGCTCCTACCCAAAGAAAATTTGCAAGGACAAAAGAACCTCCTCCCATACTGTACTACAAAGGAACAATGAATAACATCAAAGAAATATATGACTCATATCCTCCACAGATACCTTGCATAATGGGCATCTCCCAGGTTCCACATAACCTCCCTCCACCAGTGGTATGTCAATGTAAGTGGTATGTCCCACTTCCACACAGCTTAAAACCACACAAATAAAGGGTTGCAAAACTGCCCCTGATTCAAATAGCATATATATCTTTGACAGTAGGCCTCCCCATATGGCGATTCCACGTCAACAGATCCTCCTCCTTAGGACAACAAATGCCCGCTATTTGTACACTAAAAATATATCCTACCCATTCAACTATGAGGTCCCCATAGATTCCAATGGTCTTTGCCTATTTCCATTGGTTTCGCTAGCCCTCAGGAACCTTATCCACCATGGCATCCTTGATGTACATAATACATGTGCAGTGTAAAAAACTTATCAGAGGAAGGGATAACTATAAATACCTTGGCATACCAATGATGACATCGAAGCCTATCTCTACTAACTCACCATTACCCACATTCCACCTTAGATTACTCACTAGCCATGGGGTGACTTTCATCAGCACAGTTACACCTCCTTATTAAGAGGTGCATCAACTCTGATCCAAGAAATCATTGAATGTTGCTTCAAATAATTACTCTTAATAATTCGGTGTCATAAACCTTATTTAGAGGCCACCCTATTAAAAATTTCCAGATCTAATTACCCCACCGACCCTTTCATACCTATCTAGTTAAATCCCCAAAGTTCACTAGATGAATCTTCCTCTTATCCCCAACTTCCCCAAAGGAAATCAGCCATAATCACCTTAATCCTACAAATAACTTCAGCTGGAAGACAAATTATATGCAACCAAAATGTGGCTATGCACTAAAGTACACACTTGACCAACACTAATCTGAAGTAAACCATCTATTAAGCCACACTGTGAGCCTCTTTTCAAATTTCATGGTCAATATTGAACATTCATCATAACCACAAAAATAAATAAACAGCGTGATAACATATATCACCATATCCTAGATTACAACTTTCACATTTCAGACACTAAAGTGAGTTAAGATAAAGAGTTTTTTAACCTGTAAGGTTGATGGCAATTATAGATATCATTTTCCATTCTCCCCATTTTTCCTCTTACGTATATCAAACTGGTGGAATACGTTATTAGATTTAGGTTTAGTAAACTCAACATGGTACTGCTGGGTAAGTAGAAGTTGCTTCACCACACTGGCTCTCCTATATGGGTAAGGCTCTTCACCTTACCTGACTATTTCTGGGACCCTGAGATACTAGAGGGTATTGGAAACTCCATAGGTAGGTTCGTAAAGGTTTCCGATGCTACTCTTCGGGGAAGATACACATCCTTTGCTCCCATATGTGTCTATATGAATATAGTTGAGCCATTACCTGAATTTTGGGAGCTGGAGTACCAAGATGTAGTATGGCAACAACCTTTGGATTACGAGCATATCCCATTTCATTATAGACACTGCCATGAGTATGGAAATTTGAATAAATCCTTCCCTCTTAATCAATTGGAAATGAGTGAACCTCATCTGTTAGCAGCAGGAGGCCAGTCGCGGGTGGATGAAGAAGTGTTCCAAGAAGTCTCCTACAAGAAAAAGTTGGCAAAAAATAAACCCTAGGCCAATGTTCGGCAACAAGAGAAATGGAATATTAATCCCAATAATAGATTTAATTTTTTTCAGGAGCAAGGGGAAACCCCAAATAAGGAAAACAGAGGGAAACAAGTAGATCCATTGGCTAAGGTTTTGTCAAAAACAATTCCCACGCCCAAGTGGAGGGCACAAGAGGAGCTATCAGAAAAAGAGGGAATGGAGACAAATGAAAGCCAAAACAATATCAAGATCGACGATGCAAAGGAATACTTAAGCACGAAAGAACGGGTTCTGAAAATACTACTGAATAAATGGAAAAATTTGAATGAGATATTTATCCTCAAGGGCCAAAAAAGGCTATATCAGGAGACCTTTCAGCAATACCAGGCCAAGCAGAGTCAGAAACCCCCAGATCCACCATATCCGTTGGGCTTCCATTCGGACAGTGCAACATACCCCGGTGGACCTGGTAAAGGAGGGAAGAAAAGAGGGCAGAAAAATCTACATGAATCTATACAAATTGTGGGGGAAATGCTAGTGAATTTGGGAAGGGTGGTACTGATATCAATAGTCTTCCACCAACTTAATAAGTATTATAAATGATTGTGCTCTCCTATAATAGAATGGGCCTCAACAATAGAGGAAAACAATGATACTTAAGGGAAAGATTGAAGCAAGAAAAACCCAATATAATTTTGATACAGGAAAACAAGGTCTCGGAGGTGAGACTGAAAGAGATAACTAGTAAGATGAAGCCGACGTATGAAGTGATGGCCTTGGATGCATGTGGAAGTTTCGGAGGGGTTTCTATCCTCTGGAACCCATCAGAAATAATATTTTACCAATGGATGAGTATGCCCTGAATCATATTAGGGATATTATGGCATATGGGTACAAGGTACTGGGCTATCATATATGTTGTCTATGGCCCCAACATTCCAGGAGAGAAATATTCCTTCTTGCAGAAGATTGGAAGTCTCGAGCATCTCTTTCAACAAGAGTTGTGGCTATTTGAATGTGACTTTAACCTCATCATGTTACTGGAGGAGGAAAAAGGAGGCAATAGGAGACAAGCTACAAATATGGAATAATTCGGTGATCTCATCAAAGATATTCAATTAGTTGACATTCCCACCCAGAACAGAATATATACGTGGAACAACAGGAGAGGGGGTCATAACCAAGCTGCAAGCCGATTAGACATATTTCTGGTGTTGGAGGGACTCATATCAAGAGATATTTTCTTTGAAGTGGCAATCATCCCATGCATGGGATCAAACCACCATTGGCCGATTCATTTGGAAATGGATTTGAAGCTAGCGCCTAGGAATCGTCCATTTTGGTTCGAATCATTCTAGCTCTGCAACTCGAATTTTCTGGGTAAAGTAGAAAATCGGTGGATGAACAACGAGGAACGAGATAGGAACTACATGCATACTTTCTAGCTCCGGCTTAAGGAGCTCAAGAATCAAATCAAAAAAATGGAATCAGCTAGAGTTTGGCCACATAATTAAAGAACAAATTAATCTTCAAACGAAAATGCAATCTATCCAAAAAAGAATGATCATGGAAGGTCGCTCGAAGAATCTGACAACTGAAGAAGGAAGGCTTCTCACGTATCTTTAAGAAAGGATGAAGCATAAGGAAATCCTATCAAAACAAAAATATTGGGTTCAGTGTCTTTGCGAAGGGGAAAGGAACATGAAATTCTTCCACAAGGCCATTATTCAACATCGCCAACATAACCAGTGATTTTCTCTAAAATATTGCACTGGTAATAGATTGGTCAACAATGATGAGATGGAAACCCTCTTGGTAGATAATTTATAGGACCTTCTCTCATAGCCAAACCAAGATAGAATAGAGGCTATTCAGAGAATAATTGGGCATATTCCACGTTTGGTGAGTAGAGATCAAAACATGGCCTTGATGTGCAATGTTTCCTTGGAGGAAGTAGAAGAAATTGTCAAGGATCTTGCCAAAAACAAAGTGCCAAGCCTAGATGGATTCATGATATAATTCTTCCAAGCATCTTGGAACTTCATGGGGTAGGACATTCTTGAAGTGGTGGAGGATTCACGTAGATCTCGAAAGGTAAATCAATCTCTAAACTCATCTTTTATTTCTCTCATTCCTAAATCGACGAATTCTGAAGACCCCCAAGGCTTCAGACCTATTTCTCTATGTAATGTCATATATAAGATTATCTCTATTGTGATGGTTAAGATACTTACACCTTGCTTCCTAATCTAATATCCTCTGAGAAAATAGGTATCATTCAAGGACGCCAAATCCTTCATGGAATCATTACCACTCAAGAAGATGTCCACTCCCTCAAACATATGAAAGTGAAAGGTATGCTGATAAAACTAGATCTTTCTAAAGCCTATGACCGTCTCAACTGGCCCTTCCTCCTGGATATTTTTGAAATCCTTTGGCTTCGATTTTAGATGGATCGATTGAATATCTTCTATGATCTCACACCCGATGATATCCATCCTCCTTAATTGATCCCCTTCGAGGTCTTTTAACCCCTTTCGGGGCATCCACCAGGGTGATCCTATTTCCCCTTTTCTATTCAACTTGGCAGCGGAGGGGCTAGGTAGGTACATTAAGGCTGTTATGAACTCGTGTGCCATCATTGGGCTTCTTTTATGGGGAAATGATCTCCCTCTCATCCACCAGTAATTTTTGGATGATATTATGTTGTTCTTCCAAGTCTCTCTCTGAAAATCCAAATTCATAAAAATAATTCTTCATGAATTTATGCAAGCCTGTGGCACTGTGACAAACAATGAGAAATATAACATCTTCTTCTTCAACACCCTTTCCCCTTCCCAAGCCTTTCTACCTGGAACTCTGGGGTTTACTATTGGATATTTTCCCTTGAAATACCTCAGGATGCCTCTTAAGTATGTTATTCAATCGATACTGATCTACCATTTACCAAGCCTCGTGGATCCGAAAATTTCTTATTCTAACATGGTGGACACTTTCAGAAAATTCCTATGGAGGGGAGCTCAAGAAGCCAAAAAAATGGGCAATGGTGGTCTGGGATACTATAACCAAACCTAAACTTTTTGGAGGGTTGGGACTTAGGGATCCCTTCATCCTCAATCAGGTCATGGGAATGAAGTTGTGGTGGAGATGGATTCAAGGGGGGGCAGATCTTTGGAAGCACATATGGACGAGAAAATACCAAATTCCATCCTCTGTTGTTGACATCCCAAGGGTTCAAATCATTCCCAAAGGGTGACTCTCAAATCTGCGGAAAAGTGGAGTGGCTCCACTAATATGAAATGGGTTATGTTTTGGTGGTGTAAACTGACTCTTCATTGTTCTATTATGCCCAATAAAGGTTGCTATGTTTGGTGGCATAAATATACCCTGGACATTACAACAGGTGTTGGTTGCAGCAACGCTTCGGGGGACTATCGAAATATTGTTGGGCTCGGGCTTTCGGCGGGGGCTCAAGACCAACTCATATTTATGTTGAGGGATGGTGCTTGGGTCAATATGGTTTGGGGAACTAAAATGACGGGGGCATGCGGCCAGAGTAGTGGCAACAGATACAGGAAAACAAAGGCAAACTCCAAGGCCTCAAGAAAAAATCTAAGAAATAGTGGTCAACTTACTGATGTGTGGTGAATACATGGAGAAAAGCATGCATATGATTCTGGAACACCTACGGAGGTTAAGCAACTGATTAAAATTTGGGAGAGACTTGAACCATCGTGCAGCCATGGAGGTCAAGGTGGAGGACTGGCATGATCTTGTCCTAGATCTGGGCAACACTTGGGGATACATGAATCAGTACAAGCACAGGGTGCACCTGTATTAGATAATGAAGAGCCTGGTGGCCCGAGCTATAATGTCTCCTCTGGGACAGTTCAGGGAACCCGACCCGAGATTGCAGGAAATTCAAACAGAGTTGTAGTTGATTCAGGTTCAGATTCAACATCAAAACAAACACCTTGGTTGAATTGAGGGGCATGTCCTGTACCTCCCCCATTCTAAACTACCGGGGTTGAGTGCTCATGACTGTGCTCCAGTGGAGTCTTCTGATTAGATTATGTCTTTATGCTTGTTTTGGAATTTTGATAGTTTTTGTTCATTTGTATATGTCGAGTACTATAGAATTTTGTAGATATATAGGGAGAAATTGTTGGGTATATTTGTAGGCTTACAGAGCCTTGAAAGACAAACATAAAACTTATAGATTTTGGCTAGCCTATAATGTGTATTGATGGCCAACATACCTAGTTTCTGATGTAGGAGAATCTACCCTAGGTTAGTCATTTACTAAATGAGTTAGTTTGTAAATTATGATTTAATTAATTAATGTATTTTCCTATGGTTTTTAGGAGAGAATTGGAATTATTGTAAATAGGAGAAGATTCGAGAGGATTGAGGAAGGATTGAGAGGATTATCGATAGTTAGCTCTTATCTAGGGATAGGGGATTGAATGAGAGATGATAGGGATTAGGAGAGATATTTTGGGAGTTAGCTTAAGATATAGAACCTTCTTTGGTTTTGTATAAATAGGTGATCTTTTGAGGCATGTAAGCAGGGTAGATGTAGAAGAGTGTGTGAGTGTGAGGAGAGGCCAAGCATGAGGAAAAATGATCTATAAATATTTTTTTTATTAATTAATTGTTGAAAGAGATTGATGTGCATTTGATTTTCAGTTTTATATGTATGTTTATTTGTAAGTTGCAGGCATATGGCCTGTGGCGCCATCATTTGGTATCAGAGCAGAAATTTCTTGTTGATGATGAAGATCAAAAAACCATTGCGTTAAGGCTTGCAGTTGCGTGAAAGCGCAGAGAATGTTGACTGGACAAGCTGCATGAATTTGTTTGAGGTTGACGTTGCAGGTTGGGATTTATATATTATTTCTCTACTGCCTATTGAAAATCAATTTGTATATTATTTCTCTACTACTTGTTGAAATTCGATTTGATGTGAAGACTTAGAAAGTCGTTGAGCCCATCCTAAGCCTGGAGCTGGAGCTGAGCTGTGTAATGTTGGAGCACCAAACCTGGGTAAAGTTGTTTGGTGACCTGTGTGAGGACCCACGTAGCTCATTTTAGCAGTCTTACTAAATGGACGATTCATTCAGGAGGCTGAGCGTGGTACGATTGAGTTGATTTATTAGATAATGTGTAATGCTTGTAACCAATGGGATGTGAAATTTTGTCTCAAGGAAAACAAAATGAACTCATCATATTTTTATCCTCTAATAAGTTGTCCAAAACGCATTTCCTTAAAAAGGGTTGAATGGAAAACATGAATGGTGGGCAGTGTGAACTATTGGCCATGGTAGAAGTCCACTAAGAGATCTAATTTTTTTGAATACCTCTACCGGTGAGTAAATCGGGGTTGAATGAACTTTGATAAATGTGCAATGCTTAATAATTACAGGAGGTATATTTCTTTTATACGCAGTCTAAAATGGCCGCGTTTTCGCCCAGAATCTGACAATTATTTTCAGAAAATATGGCAAAGATTTGCCCAGAATCTTGTTTACAGTTGTTAAACTTTAGTATTTTGAGTGCCCTAAGGGTTTTTTATAGTGCTGAATCCATTTCCACTATCAAAAATGGATTCCAAACACTCCAAGTACCTGATTTTTTGAATTTTAGTTGACCATATTCCGGCAATTTTCTTTCGTCCGAGCTATTTCACGGACTTGGTAGACAACTCCTTTCTTTTATGCTATTCACATGGACAAGCATCTATTTTGAAAAAAAAAGAATCACACTTCACATGGAAGTCACACTTTGGAATAAGTTTTGACAACTTAAAGTTCACTTGGATTTTAAGGCTTCTCTATTTATCTTTTTGGTAGGGAAAAAAAATGTGCCACTCTTATTTTACCATAACGCTTTTAACATCAACAAAGTTCTCCTACAAAGTGATGTCAAAAGTAAAACAATTATGAAGTAAAGTTATAAAGAGAAAGTCCAGGCTAAATACATAAAAGTTATTGGGTTAATTCAAGAAAATCATGTCAAGTTTTTATGGTGAGAAGTTCTTAGAATTAAAAATGTTTCCATGTAAAGATGAATTTAAAAGTGAGTTTGTGAGTTTAAATTGAAGCAAAAATTTGAGGCAAAAGTAAATAGTAAAGGTAAAGGTGAAAGTAAATTGATGTTGTAAAACATGGTGGAGGACAAATGGTGAATTGTTGTAGACTATTTTGAGTGGGTGATATATGGTTTCATAACACCATGTGTGGGTTTGAGAATGCATAGCTTCATAGTGTAAGTTTACCTTTTCAATTATGTGTTCCAAGTAGGAGAGTTATGGGAGAGAGGCTTTATATGGGACTTTGTAAAGGAGTTATGTTCTTTGTTTTAAGCACTTTTATAAAGGGTGATATCATAAGGGATTGTTGACATGATGCCACAAAAAGAGTTGTAATCAAGAAGTCTAAGTTGTGATCTTGAGTCAAGTAAAAAATGAATCAAAGTTAGAGTCAAAGTACACCAAGGTCCATTAATAAAAATTTGATGTCAAGTCTAGAGTTAATGAGTCCTAAATCAAGTCAAAGGTTTGAGTTCGAGAATGTAATTGGGTGCATGATCGGTGAAGCCCGACACACAAGAGTTTGGTCATTGTAAAGACAAGAAATATTGCAGTGGTTGTTTGCAACAAAGAGGAGCAAGGAGTGCTCCGGAAGTAATGCTCAAGTGAAGAGAACCATTCGCCAAGTTTGGAGGAAACAACTTGGTTGCAAGTTACAGTGAACAAGGTGAAGTTCACAACAGATAATGAAGATGCAGGATCGAGAGAAAGGACACAACAATTATGCCATAACGGTTGGCATTAATAATGAAGAGAGAGAAATTGTTGAATAAAAGACACTATTGGATGTGTTGCTAGAGATACTACAAACACAAAGACACGGATGGATAATAAAAAGAACAGTTAAATGGCTAGTTAAACAATTGATGGAATGAAGATTGAAGCGCAAACTAAACTTCCAGACAAAGATATATGTGTGCACTCAAAAAAGGATGATTGTTGGGTGACGATGATGTCATACATATGGATATGGATGAAGAAGAGTCAGTGGATAGCTTGAAGTATTGTGTGCTACATAAGGAAGGGATGTAGGAAGCCATAAGCGAGACCTCCAAGTCTCATGATTTTGAAACTAATACTTTTTTTGAGCTCGCAGGTAGTGGAGAATTGCAAGAAACCGAAAGTAATATGCAAATTAAGGAAGCTCAAGAGCCATTGGAGGAACCTATGCAAGTCTACAAAGGCATAAATATGGAGGATATTGCTGCAAAAATAGATTTTTTAGAGGTTTGGTTGAACAATCTAAAGAACAGTTGTGAAGAAAATGCAGTAGCAAAGTGGCAGCAATGAAGACGACTTCCAAGAGAAGAATCAAAGAATGATAGATGTGTAATATCCTAGTGAATTCATGGAGAAAAAACATATAGCACAAAGGAAAGAAGCATACACCAGCAAGGAGAAAGGACAACTACATTAGAAGCCTGGAAACAAAGAACATCGACAACATGCCAAAACAACTAATTTATTGGAAATGAAAGTTTGGGATCCGGGAGGATGTTTAACATTTTATGAGGATGTTTAACATTTTATGAAGACTGATGGCCAGGAGACCATGTTTTTTTTCTTTTTACCTTGGGAATCTGATGCAGGAGCATCTGCCCTGGGTTAGTCATTTACTAAATGAGTTAGTTTTTCAGTTAGGATTTAATTAATTAATGTATTTTCCTATGTATTTAGGAGAAAATTCGAATTATTGTAAATAGGAGAAGATTCCAGAGGATTGAGGAAGGATTGAGAGGATTATTGATAGTTAGCTCTTATCTAGGGATATGGGATTGAATGAGAGATGTTTTTGGAGTTAGCTTAGGATCAAGAACCTCATTTGTTTCTAATCCATTTGTATAAATAGGTGATCTCTTGAGGCATGTAGGCACGGAAGATGTAGAAGAGTGTGTGAGTGTGAAGAGAGGCCAAGCATGAGGCCAAATTCTCTTTAAATATTTTGTTTATTAATTAATTGCTGAAAGAAAATGATGGGCATTTGATTTTCACTTTTATTTGTATGTTTATTTGTTAAGTTGCAGGCATATGGCCTATGGCACCATTAGTTTCCCACAAGATAGGTTGGGGTCACCGAAAGTCCTCTATAATTTGCCTTTAAATTTGAATGAATGAAAAATAATCTTACTCAACTTACGAAAAAAATCAAAATTTAGTAATATAATTTAGAGTGACGATTTAAATTAAATTTTAAAATCTAAAAATAATTTTCTATCTACAAACTGAAAATAATATTTTTTTCCCTAAATCTATTACCTGAATTATATATTTAACATAAAATAAATTTAATCATTTTTTTCTGAAAAAAAATAATATTTTTTTTATTAAATTGATAAAAAATTACATATAACATATGCCGAAGCATTCCAAAATAGTTTGATGTTCCACAGTATTCTAAGGCCACAAAAGTAAAGAAAGAAAACTTATATTATAATGCTATAAGCAACAACCCCAATAGATCCTTCTGTTCGCCTTTTCTTCCCCAATTTCGCTTGCAACTCTTCCTTCTACAACATAAAAAAAGAGAAGTTTTCAGTAGCCATTCAATCAAAGTTCAAACCCTACATTAAAGACTGGAAAACATTGAAAGATAAAAAAGATACTGATATTAGACAATGCAGTAAAGTACAATAAATACTGTGGAGAATATTGAAAGAGAAAATGAATCAGGGGTATAGACCTTGGAGTCATATGGAGTTCACTTATGAAAGATAGAAACTATACAGGAAATCCATAGTGATATAGGAAATCTGGTTAGTTACAAATGAAACAATCATTCAAAATAAATAAATTATTCCAAGTCTCTCATAACTAATTATTTTAATACTTCACATGTAACATTACAACTTTTTCTTTTTTGACCTGGACAAAAAAACGGATTTTCCATTAATGAGATGAAAATTTTACACATGATAGTACTCCTGCAAGACAACCATAGGATAGCAAAAACTCATTCTGCATTTCTGAGAGAAGCCTAAATGTGAGTGCTGCCAGCGATTAATACACAAACAAAAATAACGAAAAACCTGAGGCAACACAGTGCATACAAACAGATGAAGTCAATACTCAGCAAGGCCTACTAGTTAGCGACCAAAAACAGGGGATCCCCTCAATATCTATGAGGCAGAAGTGTACCAAAAGAAAAACCCTGAAAGAGGATGTGATTCGAGACGCGCAACACCCTTCTTCCATTAATCTGTCTGCCTGTACATTTTGCTTTCCGTAAATGTGCAAGACAGATCTTTCGAAAAGTGGAGAATAGTTTGTCTGCCTGTACATTTTGCAGACATTGAAGTGACTTAAGATAAAGAGGTTTTTTACCATAGATGGCAACAATAGATATCATTTTCCATTTTCACAATTTTGCCTATATCAAACTGGTGAAATATGTTATTAGACTTAGGTTCAGTAAACTCAACAGGGTACTGTTGGGTAGGTAGAAGCTGCTTCACCACACCAGCTCTCCACTACCCATCACTCCTGATTTAGTGGAAGCAATTAAAAATGATGAGTGGTGTTGTGAAGCATCTACTACATGCCCAGCAGTGCCTTGTTGAGATTCCAGAAACTAAACCCAATAACATATAGAAGTGCGAGAATGGAAAATGGCATCGTGTCTGAAGTGTGGAGCAACGACACAGGACCTTCGTTTGGACCAGAGAAGCTTCTTTCCTTTAGGTTTTAGATGTATCATAGTGGGACAAGAAAACAAAAAATATAAATATAAATAAAAAGGAATAAAAAAGTTCAGATTTCAAATGAGAGGAGCTTCGTTGGACCATAGGGAACAAGAGGTGCATGTCACCTTGGGGTTTCAGATCTGCCATATAATGACAAGAAAACAGAAACAGATGAATACATCAGTATTGATTTGAAATGGGAGGAGCTTCATAAGGACATGAATAGAAACAGAGGAAGGTAGTCGTTTTGATTTCAGCTAGGAACAATTAAACGGAAACAAAAGCATTAATCATACTAAAGCACTCTTCAGAACAATATAAACAGATATATTGATAATTATTTACCAATACACATAAACTATGATTTACTTGGACAAATACACATAAACTATGATTTAACAAAAACTAGCAAATAATAAACTTTTATTATGCTGAATACAGCCAATGAACATCTTTGACCATTGCCAAGTGAGTTTTCATCACTCAACTTTAGCTCATTAAATTGAAAATTTAAAGCATTTTAAAGACTTAATCATACATAATACCATGGGCACAATACCATAAGCCTCTAATACTATGGGCACAATACCACAAGCCTCCAATACCATGGGCAGAATACCATAAGCCTCTAATACTATGGGCAAAATACTACAAGCCTCCAATACCATGGGCACAATACCATAAGCCTATAATACTATGGGCACAATACCACAAGCCTCCAATACCAAGTGCTGGAAACCACAATTGTTAACATAATAATGTTACTTCCTTTACTTAACCCATTTTACCCAACAATCTCTTTTTAAAATTGACCTGGTTTCAGTTGACCAAAACTAGACAAACTAGCCAAGTTACCCACCTAAAGGTTTATAGAGACGGACCAAAACTAGACAAACTAGCCAAGTTACCCACCTAAAGGTTTATAGAGACGGTCTTTAGTAATTTGGCATGTCCCATTATTACCTAGGTTAACTCCAACTTTTAGGCATTATTTTATAGGTGTATGCATGCCCATTTACATGCAATTAAAAAAAATTCAACCCCATGATAACACACACATATATTTTATATCCTTACTATCCATCCTCTCATTCTCAACAATGATTGGTTAAACCTTATGACCTCTCTTAACCCAGTGAAATATATTGTGGTGCAAACCTCTTTTAGTGTGAAAGGATATTTGATCCCTCTATGAACTTAGTAGATCAGGAGTTAAGATGAGTTTAGGTTGTTTTATTTATTTATTATAATTATTTATTTTGTATTTATGTAATCTGACCAAGTCAAAGTGTTTCAATTCAAAATTATAATTATAATTATTTTTATTTTTATTTTTATTTTTATTTTTGTGTACTTTGACCTAGCCAAAATACCCCAGGGATAGCTCAATTGGTGATACATTATGTTCCAGGAGGTTTCGTCTTCAAAACCCCATGAAATCCCTAGATTAACTTGTGCCCATGTGGAAGGGGCATACTATATATATGTGTGTGTGTGTGTGTGTGTGTGTGTGTGTGTTTACATAACCTAATCGAACATGACAACGGAGGACAACATCTCTTCCATACTAGGTTGGAGAGCACCTCTCGACATAATTATCTCATTGAAGCATTCCATCAAACTCTTTGTTTGCATTTCCTGGCCACATGTTTGCTTTGATGCCACTAGTACACGTTACCAGGTCTCATCTCTCAGTCGCTACTATCCTAATTGGATTTACAAGGTCCTCACATTATGCATTTATCCATGCCACATGAAACATTATTCCAGCTCTAGGGTATCGATGGATGAAAAAAAAATGCATGTTTCTCTGTGTCTTAACTGTCTATCTGCATTCCATGAGCTACTCATATATGCTAAGCATGAAGCCTATAGTGCCATAAATGTAACCCTGAAACTCATTAATGTGAGTTCACTTTTTCGACATTTGAAAGCATCATCTTTATCCTTGCATTGTATTTGACGTAATGTTTATGAATTCCTTACCCTATTTGATCCAATATCTATTCGGTATGCCTACATTGCTAATAGCTAACTATTGTGATGGTAATGGGGTCAATTTATACAAACATGCTTTCGGGCATAGGGAAATATCAAGCCATCATTAACACTAGTGTTAAACATGCCACATCCCATCATGAATCAAACCCTCTAATGCCTTCTTGCAATGAAGTTTGCACCATGGGTGGACCACACAGTATCATCAATAGTGTTTTATTAGTGTAACTCCAACCAAAAGTTAAGCATTTGCTTTAGTTGACACCACACCATGTTATGGCCATGGCTCATCTCTCTTTCTTCTATAGTGAAAACTAACAATAACAATGAACTAAGAACAACCTCCTCAATTGATTTTTCATAACTATAGTGGAAACATCTATATTGTTGTTCATCTTACAAATTCTAATCCAACAAGTAATTCTCTTGTCATTGGACCATGGAAATAGTTTAGGTGTACAAAGCCATCATTCACGAATTCTAATGTAACAAATAATTCTCGTCATTGGACCATGGAAATATTTTAGGCGTACGAATCCATCATTTAAGAAATGTGCAGGCCATTCTTGCTACAAAATCTAGGCTAACCATGGCTCTAATACTACTTGTTGGTATCCAAAATAATATAAGAGGAATGATCATAACATTACATATATAGTAAAAACACACATAAACCATGATTTACCCTAGGAAATGCTAATAAGGAAAAAAATAACAAATAATAGATATATTATTAACCTTGACATAAACAGATCCAACCCAACCAACATCCTAGCCCCAACCAAGTGAGCCTTCATGAATCAACTCTAGCCCATTATAATGGAGAATCCCTAAGCCTCTTAAAGGCTTGGTCACATGTAATACCATCATCTCAATACCACAGGCCATCAATATCAGGTGCCCAAAACCACAATTGTTAGCCTAATAATGTTCATACATTCATTGAAGCATGTTTACCTAACAAGTGCACCACCATACATAAGTTCCTTATTACATATATAGTAAAAACACACATAAGCCATGATTTACCCTAGAAAACCTTAATTAGGGAAAAAACAACAAATAATAGATCCATTATTAACCTTGACATAGACAGAGTTAGGCCATTGTCTAGCCAACATCCTATACCTAGCCAAGTGAGCCTCCATGACTCAAATGTAACCCATTACAATGGAGAATATCCAAGTCTTTTAAATGCTTGGTCACATGTAATGCCATTGGCTCAATACCACAAGCCACCAATACCAGGTATCCAAAACCACAATTTTTAATATAATAACCTTAATTCATTCATTGAGTCGTGTTTACCTAACAAGTGCACACCATACATGAGATTCCTATCCTTCACATTGTAGAGTTAAGACTAGCAATAATACATGGTTATAAGGTTTATGTACACTTCAATTCCATGTGTATATGTGTATCATACTTTAGAGAATATTTTCATTTTGGTCGTGACTAACATATGATGCATGTGGCTTTAAATCTTGTGTGAGATTCATTATATGATGTGGAAACAATATTTCATATGAAGTGAAATGATGAAATGGTTGTGGAGAGAAAAACTCATGAGAATGTGATTTGTAGCACAAAGAATATATTCCATGTAATGTTGTTTAATCAAATAATCCCTTTTTCATGCCATGATGTGAGTCCATATCTCTATTTGGTTCTCTTTCTCTAAATGTTAATGTGTTATTTCAAAGGTGGACTACTAAGAATATATATACCATTGAACGATTATCATATCATAACAAAAACTTGCTATAGATAGGAAATATAATTTCACTGCGTGCAAACAAGAAGTGAAGAATGTTGCCGGGCATAAGAAAGAGTTTAGAGGAAGAGCAATAAAATAAAAAAGCACAACCCAACTCCAAAGTTACTTGAAACTATTTCCATGATTCTAAGTCATCTCCTCCATTGTGGTCCCTTGCATATGAGAGTGAGGAAAACTTATGGGCTATGATGAATATGTTTTGTTGTAAAGAGGAGGACATTGAAAACCTAAGGGATTTAGAAGAAGCTTTAGGCATATTGCATTTTCATCCTACTTATTATAGTTTAAGAAACCATGTTGTCATTGTGAAAGGAAATGTGCATTATTTCAATGATCTTGTGATTGTATAAGAAAACAAAAGATAAAACATGTTTATTATTTGGAAAAGGCTTTGTCTTGGATATTGGAGTGTGAATGTATTTCTAGGAAAACAACTTGTATTTTCTAAGGGCTCATAGAAATAATAACTAGTGAAGTTTTCCCTAGTAAAAAGCATATATCTCTCTATGATTATTTTCCATATGATGAATACCCCATGGGTACCTCAATACTTTGTCCTCCTTAGGGCCATGAAGTATTCCTTCCCCTCTTGCCATCGGTTTATCAAATGTGTGTGTGCAGTACTTTTAACAAAAATAATTTGTATTCAGGCATTATTTAGTTTTTAAATTAAAATTTGTTAATATAATTTTAAGTTATCATTTAAATTACATTTTTAAATGTAAAAATAGAGTTAGCATATTGAAAAAAGTCTATATGAAAACATACGATAATGATTTGTTTTTCCGAATTTATTATTTGAAATTTATTTTTAATATAAAAGTAAATTTAGTTATACAAAGACTTAACAAAATAAAACGTTTTCCTAAATTATAACTAAATTTTAAACATATTCTACCAAAAAATTGTATTCCAAACGATTAAAAAAGAACTAGTTGGACACATGCCTTTCAACATCGACTTTTGAGGAAGAACAATCGAATTTTATCTTGGAGCCTTCACATTGCGCCCTATGTTTTCTTTTTTACCAATATATATTCATATTAATCATGGATCTACCAAGCTAGTGAGATAAAATTAGTAGATATGCAGAGATAGTTTTAGAATGCAAAACTAGAAAAATGGTATACACCTCGAGATTTAATCCCTATTAGTACTTGATAAATTCGTGGTTAAGATGGATTGAGACACACACACACACACACACACAATCTCTCTCTCTCTCTCTCTAGTTAAGAGCATGTGTTTCCTCCTAAGAGGTCACATGTTCGAAACCGGAAAGTGGTAGAGTATGTATGCCTTCCTAGACTTAGCAGTCAAATTGTTGCATGGAGGTGGGTCCCTTGTCCCATAAACAAGGGGGTATCATACATCAATTTGGTGTCTGGCTTGGCCATGACCTTAAAATTGGATTATATATATATATATATATATATATATATATATATATATATATATATATAGATAAAATTGTATTGTCGAATATTTTATTATTATTAATACCATATTATTAAAAATTGAATTAATCAGACATTTCCTTCTTATTAAGAAGTAGTTAAATGATTTTAATTTTAAATAATTCTTCTTTTTGGGGATTGGAATTTTTTACGGAGTAGTCTTTAAGTGCCACTTTTTGGAGTTTCCGACATATTTATAGTAGGAATATGATGAAAAAAATTGTGGCCAAATCTTGATTTGTGTTCTTTAAACTGGTTTTTTTTTACTGCATATAGGGATTCAACACCCTCAAAATCCTCTAGGGAACTTCGATTGTGAAAAGTTCACATATCAAACTTGTGAACTTGTGATTTAAATCAACCTTTGCCGGAAAAATTTCGAAAAAGTAGCATTTAAATACTACTCGATATTTTACTAGGGTCAACATTAACAAGCACATACTCTCTCTCTCTCTCTCTCTCTCTCTCTCTCTCTCTCTCTCTCTCTCTCCATATATATATCTTATTTTTTCCCCAAGGAAAAATCGTAAATTTCATTATATTTCTAGAAATTACATGTTGTAGATGCTTCACAAGAAGCATATATCAAAATTTGCTGGCAAGCCACATACTTTGAAAGAGTTTGTTACATAATTGTAACTTGATGGCGCACGATAAATATACAAGATATAATCAATGTACATAAGTCTGATATAAGAAAAATAGATTTGTCAAAAAATGAATCATCCCAAAATCAGGGTTGTGCAGCCCCCTGAAAGAGTTGTTCATCAAAGGGTTTGTGGTAATATTGGTAGAATTCATGTCCATTCTGCTCCTGTATCATCCAATGGCCATTTGGTTGTTGTGATGCTTCCTTGGATAGTAGATCGGTAAGATGGTTCCTCTCCCTGTAAATATGATGACGTGAAATGATATCAAATTGTGATTTTAATAATAAAACTTCATCAAATAGGTTTTGAAGCATGTGCATGTGAAAAATAGATTGTTGATTAAAAAAATTAATGATAATTTTGGAATCTCCAAATATTTGAAGGTGCCTACATCCTTTTTCAAGTGAAAATGAGAGAAGGAATGTGAGACTGGATAGTTCTGCAGAATTGTTGATGCCTCTTCCTAGACCCATTATTAATTTGAAGTGATGTTCCTCATGAAGATATAATATTGCACCACCTCCACAACCATCATTTTGTGCAGATCCGTCAAAATATTCCCATGGGGAATTTTTGTCAATGGTATCTACCATGATATTTTTGTTCATATGCTTGGGGTCATCCTCGGGAATCATCTAATATAGAGTGGAAATGTGTGCAAAGAAAATTGTCCCGTTGGGGTTCTTCTCATGGAAGATAAGCATATTCTTGCAAATCCAAATAACCCAACAAAAAAGAAGTGGGATATTTCAAATCTTATTGGGGTGTGCTTGGTTCCACCACAATTCCCAAGCCATTGAAATTGTTTGTCATGTCCAGGTTATGTTGATATTCAAAAAATGAAGTAGATGGTGCTAGAAAGAAATGGTAGAGGGGAAATGAAGGAAGAGATGATCAATTATTTCTTCATCATTCCTACAAGGGGCACACTAGGAGGGACCATGACGAGACCATCTATGAAGATTGCCTCCTGTGGGTGACTTGCTGCACAATATACACCACATAAAAAGCTTTACCTTAGGAGAGATTTTCAATTTCCATAGGGGGCACCACCACCATATCACATCAAGAGACTTATGATCTGCATAGATGATGGGGTATCCATCCTTGGGGGTATACTTGTAATGCTTTGATAAGGCCTAAATAAGTTCATCGTGCCTATCCATAATTATTACATGTGTTTTTGATAGCGCACTAATGTAGCTTTCCCACTCCTGATGCCATTTTTCAGGGATGTGGAGGTCGAGTGTTGATTTCTGGGCTTGTAAAATAATAGACGTATTGGCAAGATCAGCAATGTGATCAAGTGTAGTAATGTCTGCTTTTTCCAAAAATTGGATGAGATTAGGTGTGAGGGAGTGTGCATTGCCACAACCTGACCAGAGATCCATATCAATATGAACCTGTCTGCCCAAACTGATTCTCCAAGCCAATCCATTTCTAATGTGCACAATATAATTAAGAATGGCACGCCAAATCGTGGAAATATTTACCCTGTTCTGGTTTGGGTTGTTGATCCATTTGATAGGGTGAAGAGGATTGATATATTTCCTGATGACCACCTTGATACATAAATTTTCTATAGTAAGGATTTTCTTGCCCAATTTTGAAGCGAGTGCTTTGGAAAAACATGAGAGGTCCTTTAATCCCCAACCTCCCCATTTATTAGGCAGGGCAATTAGTTCCCATTTGGTCCAGGAAAATGTGTGGCCTTCCTTTCATCCTTTCCACAGGAATCTGCAAAAAATCTGCTAAATTCTGGAAAGTATGCCCTTGGGGATCCAATCTAGTGACATCCAGTATACCGGGATTGCCTCTAAGACATTTTTGATAAGGACAAGATGAACTGCCCTTGAGATCCATCTGTGATGCCAAATATTCAGTCTACTTTCAATTTTTTCCACTAGCCAAGACCAGTTAGTGATTTTTCATTTATAAGGTTTGAGCAGGAAGCCTAGATCCTTGAGACCATCTTCAAATTCTAGGGATGTGAAGGGAAATCGTTGAAGGGAAAAATGTATTTCATGTTGTGATCATCCTAAATATGACAAGTTGGATTTAGAATGATTACAAAAATTGAGATGTTAGTCATCGTATTTTAGAAATTTCACTTGTTGGTGATGACTAGTTGTAACAGCCAAGTTTTCTAGCAACTGATCTAAAAAATTGTCAAATTTTCCAGCTGGAAAACACCCATAAAAATTTTTTCCCTCGTACCTTTCAGTCCACCCATGATGAGATGAAACCTCATTATCAAGTCCTATCTAGCCTTAGCCATACTAGTTCGCCCATCAGCCCCAAAGAAATAATCCAAATTTGTCCAAAAAGTCTCCCCTAAGTTAGGTATTGGCGCTGTAGGCATTTCTCCCTTGGCAAACTATCCTAAAGCCAAAGAACCTCTATCTATTACAGACCAGTCATAACAGACCTCCCATTCTGCAAGTAAATTTGGTTACAACCCTAGGTCGCGCCACTAATAAACCCTCAAGTCTCAGCTATACATGTACCATAGGTCAAACTGATTTTAGGTAGTTTTACAGTGTTTTCATGAATCTTTCAAGAACAGAAGTAGGCCAGCATTCCCAGGAGACAATTTTTTGGTTCCACATGAGAAGAAAGTTGCTTCAAAATGTGATTTTGAGCCTGGGATGCAGCTACAAATCAGAGATTTTTTCATTAAGCTCTTGCGATCACAGTCAAAGCATGAAAGGACAGTGAAAGGAAAAATAACACTGTCAAAAAGCTGATGATATGACATGACTAAAAAACCTCCTTCATCTATAAGTAGAGGGTTTGAAGACTGAAGAACCTCCTTCATTTCATAAGTAGAGGGTTGAAGACTAAGAGCGCCTCCTTCATCTATAAGCAGAGGGTTGAAGTCTATTTTTAAGTTTTTCACTAACTGTGAAGACAAACTTTGGTTACAGTGAGACAACAACTAAGGGTTTCTAAAGTAAAATGATGATTAAAGGCAGAGGCAAAGTAGTGGGATTTAAAAATGATTTGCATGAGTTCACTATTATTTGAGTTACAATGTGAAACTAATAGGTTCATCATCATTGAAGAAATATTGTTAAACAGATGGCCAAAAGAGTCAAATAGTCTTGGGCTCAAACTAACTTCTGCCATCATGTATAAGAGAAGCTACTATCAGTATGATTCATCAAACATTCTTCATTTGGTCGAGGCAGAGTTTGAAAGGAAACCAGACATTTGTCAAAATAGGCCTCCTTCATCTATAAGCAGAGGGCCAGTGCAGTAGTTGACTTTGGGGTTTTGACTGATTAAGAGACAAACGTTAAGAGCAGCAGAAGACAGTTGAAAGCTTCTGAGCAGGGCAATCATGTCAAAAACAAAGGAAAAGCATGAGCGCTATAAAATATCAAAGAAAGCTGGCTTATCTCGTATCAGAGTTTGCTTTCAAAGATAGTCTGGAGCCAAGAAGTGTACAAACTTAGCTGAGGGGTGTAATTTCCTTAAAAAGTTACAAAAACTCATCTCCTTGATGAACAGGCTTAACATTTAGTCTCTGTTCCTTTAAACAAAACATATTTGATAAGTGGTTGAGAGATAAGTCATGACACAGGCCTAAGAGTGATGATTGATTTTCAAAGGGTACTGTCCTTCCTACTCATAAAGAATTTTCTTTCAAAATGACTCATCATAGTGGACAGAAGGCAATTTGAGTTTAATTCTCCCAAAAAGGCAGTACAACTAAACATACAAGCTCGTAAATATGCAAGAAGGTTTATGGTATGTATTTTAAATGCTAGAAAAACTTTCAAAGCCAATAAGTCATGTCACCATTTCAAGTGAAGGCATTTTCCTTATGAAAAGGTCAAAGGCACCTCACTGTTGCATTCCAAGTAAAGGAGAGGTCTAAAAGAGGTCCCCTTTTGATGAACAGAGAATGGTAAAGCATGAGTGAATGCAACTAAGTTTTTGGCACTCACAGTCAGAAGAGGAGCTTAAAAAACACCAAGAAGCAGAAACAGTCAACCAAGTTTAAGGAGATAAGTCATCTCTTTGCAAATGGAAAAAAATGCTTCACCAGTCATTGATATGTTTTTGAGCGGTTTTTCCATGTTGAAAATGTCATTAAAAAGATAGCAGTGGCAGAGTTTCTTGTTTAAATAAGGCACAGTGAAAATTCAGTAGAGGAGTTTTGAAAGTCCTAAACGATGCCTTTTTCATCTAAACAAAAGTCCTCACTATGCTTCTTTTTCAAAATTCCAACTCCACTTTTTGTCGAAAGATTGGAGCAAAGAGTCGTTAAAATATTTTCAAAGGTTTCAAAAAACCTCACCAAACAAGTGTGAAAGGGAGCTTGGCTTTTTCACTTTCAAAAGGGTGTAAGGACCGTTGAAAATCTATTTTTGCATTACCAAAACACAAGAAAACTCCCCTTTGCTGTTCACTCTACCAAAGAAGAAGTTGTCGAGCAAGTTTGCAGATTTTTCAAGGGTTTTTGACCGCGCGGCGCGCCTGTAGAGTTGTGTGGCATATTCAGGAAGAATTTTACCACAGGGGTACAGTGTCGTGCGGCATGCCTATAGGAACCGCCCGATAGTGACCCGACAACACTTCTTCGCGCGGCGCTTTCCCTTATCAACGTGTCGCATGCATATTAATGGTCCAAACGCCCTCAAACAAGTCTGGAAGCTGCTCCAAACCTCAAGCAAGGCCTGCCATCGAATTATCAAGGTATTTATGTGCCTCCTTGGTATATTCAAATTTCTAAAGGGTGATCATATGTTTCGTTTATCAAAGGACTAATGTAGTGGTGAAAAAAATGAAACCCTTGGTGTAAGTCGAGGTGTGTCGGTGTGAAAAGGTTTGAGGGCTGTTGTTACAGTTGGTTGAAAGAAAGGTGGTCATTCTTGTCTCAAAGAACCTAAAGTTGCCCTCGAAACTGAGATAAAAACATAACCTCTGCCAGCTGTATATAGTGGGAACAAAGCAGTGGTAATAAGGGTTGATAATTTGGTTTAAAACTCGAGATTTACAGTGGAAATGATTGTCGAACGCTGACAAGGTAAAAAGGGGTGGGTTCTTATTGATGTTTAAAAACCTAACAAACTGTCCTCAACACAAGTTGAAAGGTGGAGGCAGTGCTTAAAGGGAGGAAAGATAGGGTTTGAAAAGTGGAACAGTAGGCTTGATTTCAAACAGCAATGATCCTTCTATAAGTGTTTTGTCATTTCAAAGGTTTCCTCGGTGTGCTAAAGAGAAAAGTCAGGGCTGCCTCTTTGACCATAAAACAAGCTTTAGTGTGTAAGGCTGTCATTGCCATTTGGAGGTGTTTGTCAAAATCTGTGTGAGAAAACAATGAAGACAAGGAGGGTGTTTGATTGGGAGGAGTTTTTTGCTTTTGTCTAAATGCAAGGCTGTCTTGTTGTCCTCAAAACACCTAGAGCCATGTGACCTTACACAAACACAGAAATCACTTGACTGTGTATGCATTTTAGATGATTGTGTGCATGTTATTATAAATATTGATTGATTGGCATACAAAGGGAGAAAAGGCAGTGTTCTGGAAGGAGCAGAGACCTGATGTCACAGAAGCATCTCACACAGCATTTGAAACAAATTTGCCTTCATCAAAACAATGATTTACAAAGAAGACAGAGTTTTGTTTGAGAATACATTTCAAAAAACCTTTGAGGCACTTTGGTTTTGCAGAGAGCATCCAGAACAAGATGCCTCCCAGGCAAGACAGTAGGAGTGGTTTGCATAAGCGATTTGAGCCTACTTCCACTGAAGAAGTGAATGCCCACCCATCATTCTTATTCAATTTCCATGAGGTGGGATGTTTAGATTTTTGTCAAAGAGTGCAAGAGGTGAAGAGTTTTTCTCCTTTGACACACCTTTGCGCTTTGAGGTTTCAAAATAAGCATTTCCAGTTGGCAAGCCTTGGCTTCAAATTCTCCCCAAGATCCATCTCCAAGGCCACTAAAATTCCCTATATTGGTGAGAAATGGTTTAAACAAAGCCATTTGGACTCTGATGATTACAAGCCCTTTCTAAAGCCTGAGCACAGAGAGTCATGTCCTTCTATTTTCCCTTTCTCATATCTTTTAGCCAGCTACGCCCCTCTCATGAAGATTATCATGAAGTACTTCACTTGTGAGGGAAGATTCTCCCGAATTTATGCATATCACATTCGACTGCTCATGCATTTCACTAGGGCCAGATTGCTAAATCTTCCTTTCTTCTTACACAAGAGCATTGAGAAAATGGCCTCCACTGTCCAGAAGAAGCCTCCTTCACAGCAAATAGCCTGTCTCTTCCATCACTCTCTCTTCAAAATCATAATTCTTCATCAGCTTGAAAAGAGAGAGGTCTCTTGGGATGTTTTCATTACTCATCCGGACTTCTCCACTGTCCCTCCAGTCCATACATCCCCTACATCTCCTACTCATCATCCCTCACCTTCTTCTAGCAGACCTATTCCTAAAAAGCTCAAATTTACTACAGAACAAGCAGAAGAGCCTAAAGAGGGAGAAGAGCATGATCATGATGATGAGGAAGAGGACGAAGGGAAGCAGCATGAAGAACATAAAATAGAGGGTGAAGGGCAGCAACATGAAGAACAGCAAACTGATGATGAAGAGCAGCAGCATGAAGAACAACAGACTCATGATGATGGTGAACAGAAGACTCATGATGAGGGTGAACAGCAGCCTTATGATTACATACAGCAACATCACAGTGATGATGAACATCAGCAAGGGGATGAAGAACAGCAACACAGTGAGGGTGAGATAGAGCAGCAAGGGCAGCATGATAGTGATGAGCAAGAACAGTCAAAATAGGACACACATCAGCCTTATGAGACAGAACAAGGGCATGACAATGATGAGAAAGGGCAGCCAAAATATGATACACATCTGCCTCCTCAGGAACAGCAGCCTCTTCAAGAAGAATAGCAAACTCAAAAAGAGGAGAAACAAGGCGACAAAGGTAAAGGGGCCATGCCCTCTTCTCCTAAAAAGGCCAGGCACCGGACAGCAAAGAAGAGAGTGCCTAGATTTGTCACTCCAAATGTGACAAGGGCCCTCCGAAGTAAAGGGAAATTGCCAAAGAAGCCCATGATTGATTTTCCTAGGAGGAAGAGCACTAGAATAGCCACCCAAAGCAAAGGGAAGGGTAAGGAAGAAGGCAGTCATGAACAAGAGAGTGCATTCAACATCATCCCAATCCAAAGTGATGATAGTGATAATGAGGCCCGGATTCTAGAAAACCTCTTAATCCATAGAGAAGGCCAAATTGATGCTTTGAAGGATGATCTTCATAGAGCTAGGAATTTCAATCAATTTTTGCAAATCCAAAATAGGCAAATGAGTGTCCATATGGTTGTTTATGAGACACAGGCGACCAAGTACAAGAAGGAGGCCTCCAAAGCCCAAGCAAGGTTGGAAGAACTCATGGGTGAGTTCGATGAAAGTGAAGGCGAAGATCAGCCTAGGCGAAAGAGGCCAAGAACCATGGGGCTTAAAAAGGCCCTTGAGAAGCAAAAAGAAGAGGAAAATGCCCTTCTCCAATCTACCCCTCTCACTGCATTGTTCGAACAAGAGATAGAGAACAATAAGGAGGCATGGCTTGAGAGAGTCAATGACCACTTGGAGAAGAAATTGGAGAAGGAAAACAGGGATTTAGACCTTCAAAGGAGAATGACGGGGCATTATAAAAAGTTAAATCAGTTTTCCCGGTGCAAGTTGAAGGCTGCTCAAGAAAAACTCAAGGAGGCTAAAAGGAAGCGCCCGACATAGAAATTGAGGAAAGACACCTCAGGACTTCAAATTTTGGCCTCTTCTTCACAACATGTTGCTAAGAACCCTTGAGGGTCATGCTCACCAATTTTGGGCGATTTTCGACATATTTTGGTTTTTTGTCATTTTTGGGTTTTTGGCTAAAACTCACAGGCTTCGCCATTTCAGATTGGGGGATCATCAAAGGATGATAATGGTATCATTGGATGCCATAATTTCAGGAGCACATACTCAGCGATTTTCAGGACATTTGAAGATCATTTTCTCCCCCGAAATGGCGAAAAAATCTCGCTTTTTCTACACTCTGCCCGGTCTATCAGCAAGCCTTATTTTTTGGTTTTTTACACACGAGCCTATTTTTGGAGGACTTCTAGGCATCATATTGGGAAAATTTCAGTTTTTCCAGAAATTAGACACTTAGAGCTTTCCAACTATCTATCATGAGCCTCATTTCAACATCGGGAAGGCTGCCAAAAGTTGCCGGCAAGTCAGGGGACCTTTTGCTGATGTATTTTTTGAGTATTTTTGTAAAAATTGAACCTTTAAAAACTACTTTTTCCTCATGTGCGTTTAGCTATTTTTGCACATGAGAAGTTATGAAAAGTCAATTTATTTCCCTATTTTAGCATTTTTTAGATATTTTATGAGATATTTTGTGCCTTGGGCTTTGCAAAGCCTCAAGGACAAGATAAGATATTTTGGATAGGCCAATGAGATTGCAAATTGAACTAAGAGGTTTTCCTCACTTGGGCCTATATATTCCAAAGGCTTTCATTGTAAACAAGGCTGAAATTGATGATAGAAGCAATATATGGTCATATAATCTTTGGAAGAAATACTTGTCTCATGCTTTTGGATAGTCTCTTGGATGTTCTTGGATGATGAAAGAGGATTGTTGTTGGATTCCATGACTTGGTAGAATGGTATAGTGTCTCTCTCTTTGTTTTTTTTTCTAGTTTTCATTCATAAATCCATGTTTCTTGCTTGCTATAGAACAATAGAGAACAAATTTGAGACATGCCCTTGGAGGCACCTCAAATTTCCTGTTTCTTCATAGCTTCCATGTTTTCTTCATTCTTAGTCACATTAAAGAATTCTTGATTTCTCTTTAATAACTTAAGGATATTGTTGCTTGTTTCATTCATGGTTTTATGCATGCTAAGTATGATTTACAGTATGCCCTACTTACTCATGGCTAGCCATAGCTCCATCCATGAAATTTCTCTTTGACTGATTAGATTGTTATTTGTTGAACCAAGGAGGTCTTGTTTCGATCTTTCCCTTTGCCTAAGACTATGCAATCTTGTTTTCAAAGTGCCCAATAACTTGAAGTACCGTGTTTAGGCATTCCGGCATAGTGATTTGAGTTGTTTGTCTCTCTTAAGTGTATTTCCCCAAAGTCTGATAGTCATTTCCCAAAGTTAGAGAGTTATATATCCCTATGCATGGTTTGAATGTTTATTTCTATGTATTGATTAGCTTATAGTTACATTTCTCATGATTAATGGTTTTCCCTACCATGTTTATGTCAGCTATTAAACTAGTTATGCTTGAAATCCTTTGTTGTTCCCAAACTTGATGTCCATTTTATTCCATTTTTCCCAAAGATCCTTTCTACCTCGAATCAAATCGACCCTTCAACAGCCTTGTATCACCATCTGATAGCTTTCTTGACCTTTTCGACCCCATAGCCCAGTTGATCTAACATATTTTTACCTATCTTATATCTTTGATCAGTTTCATCCCTCACAACCTAAAAAACCAAAACCAAAAACTTACTTCATAACTAGCCTAAAATCAGAACACCATAAGAAAACACACAGATATCCCTTACACATATAGAGAGAGCCCTCTCTGAGTCCAGGAAGGCTAGGTCCTTGGGCTCCAAAGACTGGTTTGATGTTACACTGTCATTTGGCTTGCCAATCAGCCAAATCACGGGACTCTAACATAATGGCGATCATGGTGGGACTCTGAGTTAGTGACAATCTAAGTACACCTTAGGACTTCAAAAATCCCTTATCTTCAAACATACCTGCCATTTAGCCACCTCATCACCAAACTAACATAATGGCGATCATGGTGGGACGAACTGAGTACATAATAGTCTAGCAAACTCTTGTAAATTCATTAGTCTTCAAAACTTAAATAGGAAAGCAGTCCATAAAACCATTTAGAGTAAACTCTTCTTGTTATCGCCACCCTAGCAAAGTGATGAAACAGGTTTAGAATACTTTAATAAACCATAGGTTGCAAATAAAAACTCAGAAAAACCGCAAAATATTCCCAGATTGGCTTTTCCCTAGTTACTGGTGGTGGACCATAGCTACATCTTTACAAAAACAACCAAGTTCCACCTGGTGACTCCACTAGCCTCCAAAAGGCCTAAAAACTCCATAAAATACCAAAAAATTCATAAACCATAACTTTCTGCTAACTCATCCTTCCAAAAACTTAAACTTAGGGTGGAAATTCTGTAATCAGTGAAAAACTAAGTATAACTTAGCGATTCAGAAAACCTCACCTGAACATAGGAGATAAGAAGAAGCCTTCTTGCCAAGAGAACCATTAGCTTGTCCCTACAACCTAGCAAACTGTTGAAACCAAGTGAATCACTCTTCTTTGCAAGTTTCCATCTCAAAGTTGCTATAAAAAATTTTTCCAAGCATCTTTGATAGTGTTGGTGGTGGACCATAGTTCTCATAAGAAATCCACCTGGTGACTCCACTATTCCATCCTTTTATTTTTGACCATCCTTCACATTAGTTAAGCCTTAGAGAGGCCATCCATCCAAAAAATTCACAAATATCATCCTCTCTAAACTCTAGACCCGAAATATGGCTTCATGAAGAATCAACACCAAAGCTCATCCAGAACCAAACCCCCCTATCATAGTAGATGACCCAGAGAAGATTATGTGGCAAGCTTCCGAAACTGGCAATCTAGCTACCGATAGGTCCATCCGTAAAGCAAGATCAGTACCTGAACATCTCACTGCCTTTCAGGATTCCCCCTTTGACTTAAAATCAGCAAAAACCATTTTTAGAAGAAAGTCACAAAGTAAGATAGACTTTGACGATCTTGAGCCCCTGGATCTGCCACAGTGTCCTAGTAAAGAAGCCTCACCTACCATCCCTCCCGACTTTCAGCTTCTCCATCACTTCGGCTCCTATCATCCCAGATCTGCTCAAAATCAGATCACTAACCCAAGTACATCCGCCACACCTATCCAAACCACTACTGTTCAAACCACCTCAGCTCATCCCACAAGCCCTCATTTTGTACATCACCCATTAGCTCCCGTCATGGCAGCCTGGTACGCACCCTTGGTGTTTCCACAACCTTTGGCTCCCTTAAAAAATGACTATCAAGCCAAAATCCCACACTTTACTGGAGATGAGACTACCACAGCTCAACAACATGTAGATAGGATTAGCGATGCCTTTGAATACATGGAAATAGAAGACGAGACCATCAGAATGAGGATGTTTGCCCAAAGCCTGGGCGGAGAACCCAAAAAATGGTTTAAAAGCTTAACTCCAAACAACATCCACAACCTCCCAGAACTCTACCAAGTCTTCATAAACAAGTGGGAAATCCAAAAAAATCCCATTCAAATCCTGTCAGAATATAACAATCTAAAACGGGAAAATGGGGAAAGTGTCCAGGGATATTGCACTAGGTTCAACAGTGTGTATAACGCCCTCCCACCTCACTTCAAACCCCCGCTTGGTTCAGCCTTAGCAAATTTCCCCGAGAATTTTGACCCAGACATGACTTATCAGCTAAGAGACAAGGACCCCCTTACCTTAGAGGAAATGCAAAAAGTAGCCATAAGAGCAGAAGCCAACTTAGCAGAAAAAAGAGCTAGGACTAGATCAGAAAGGAAAGTCACATACCGAGATGAGGTCTCCACTTCATCCCCTTCCCTAGATCCTAGAATAGATGACTTGGTTAGGTCCATGGCCAAAATGTGGGAAAATATAAGTGAAAAGACCCCTCTTAGGGACAACCAGCCAAACCCTCCAAACAGAAACCAGAACCAAAATTTTAGGAGGGAACAGCCTCAAAACAAACCAAGGGAAAATAACCAACAAATTAGGCCACCATTTAATGAAAATTATGTGGAAGAAGATGATAGGGATACAGAACCCATTGATGAAAATCATTTGAACCTCATAGGGTCTGATAATGAGAGTGATGTGTACCTCATGAAAGAAGAACAAGAATTCTTCTCTCCGAATCAGGATGAAACCAACTATGAAGATCCCGAGGATCCTGCCATATATTTTCAGAATGCCATAATAGAAGCTCACAGGCAGTATGACCTTAGAAGCAGAAAAAATCAAGACAACTCCAAGAAAGGTAGCTCAGACACTGCTAAAACCCCTGATACCATCCTTAAGAAAGCAGTGAACAGCAACAAAATCATGGTCGGGAAAAATGACCAAAACAAAGATAGAGTTACCCAAACTAGTCCTGACTCAGATGCTCCTAGTACTTCCACAAAGATTCCCGAGGTGGATTTGGCAAAACAAATCCCAAAACAGAGCCAGGAAACTCAGAACATAGAGAAGGTCATGACTGAAAAAGCTGAAACACACATGTCTAAACTACAACTACCTTTTAGTTTTGGGGGTGAAATCGCCAAAATAAAGGTCACCATGCCTCTTACCGAGCTCATCGCCCAAGGCTCTTATAAATCCCAAGTGTTAAAGGTCCTGAATCTAGGGAATGATGCGAACACCCTTAATCTAGCTGATGACACTCCTGAAGTGTTGTTTGGTCCGAAAATAGAAGGGAAATTCCAAGAGGGAACCACTCTTCCCTTTTACATCAATCTGAATATCATGACCAAATCCTTCACAATGCCATGCTAGACTCCAACGCCTCGCATAATCTTATGCCGAAGGTTGTAATGGAAATATTAGGCCTAGAAATCACAAGACCATACAAAGACTTATATTCATTTGATTCTAGTAGAGTCAAATGTCTAGGCTTGATCAAAGATCTTTGTTTTAGTTTGGCCCAAATACCTGCAAAACATCTGATCATGGACATAGTGGTAGCAGACATTCCTCCCAAGTACAGAATGCTTCTATCCAGATCTTGGGGAGCCAAGCTCCAAGGAAATATTCAATTGGATATGTCCTATGCCACTATTCCCGTGTTTGACCAAACAAGAATACTCTATCGAGAGTCACACATGAAATACATGATCAGTAGCCAAGAGAGGTCAGATAACACCCCAATGTATTCCTTGCATTCCGACCTGAACTCTTTTATTCTACACACTGATGAGGACATTGAAGGACAGTCAGAAGAAATTGAAACAAATCTAGACCCACCACATCAGCTACCCCTAGTTCTCTATGATGAATTAGACACTCAAAACTACCATGATCATGAACAAATATGTCTTGAGGAAAGTAAGTATGTTCCTTCTGAAATAGGAATAGAGAAAGAAGCACAAGCCATTATGTACTATCAAGTGAATTGCTCAAACCTTAGTCAAACATCAGCAGTAACATCAGGAAACTTTTTCAGAACAAAGGCATTAGAAGACTTACATATCACAAACTTTTTCGAAACTCAGGAGCACGAAAGCTTAATGTTTTTACCATACCTCAAAGATTTACCATCACACAACTCTTCCACTGCAAGTGAAACCTTGACTGTAGCCATAACAACTCAAAATCCAGAAAAAATGCCTGATAAACTTCTTATGAGCGAACATGATAACTGCAGTCCAAGTATACCTGAGTTACTTGAACTGGCTTATATCCTGTCATTTCATCAAAGACTTAGAACCGCTAGGATTTGAAATCTCATGCAAAATACTACCTCATGCAGAGAAAACAATGAGAAACACTATGCCACTACCATCACTCCAAGAAACAACTTCGACAAAAGAAAATACAAAAATCTGAACCAATCAGTAATAATCAAAGATAAAATAGCTGGTCATAGGGTCTGTTTTGATTTTAGAAACACTAATGCACATCCCTATAATATAAATTTTATCCTTCCTACCCAAGACCATGATATGCTGATGATAAGTGCTTTTAATCATGTGCCTTTGCAAGATGATGTTTTAGGTTATAGCCAAATGATTCCCTTGCAAAGTAGACAACTCAAAGATTTTTTTCAGTATGCTGGAAGTAGTTCCAGTTTCAGACTCAGAATTGCAAAACTACTGGATATCAAAAATATGCTCCTGAAAGCCATGTTTCCAGTCCTGAACTTCTGCATTTTAACATACCTTGATGATGTCATTATTTATTTCAAAAATGACAAAGAATATATGCATTACTTAAAGAAGATGTACAGTAAAGGAAGGAGTGGAAATCAGAGGTATAAAGAGGTGCAACGAGAAGATACAGGTTTGTTTAGAGATTCATGCATGAATCCTTATGTCATGTTTACAAGAGAAAACTTTCCCAATTTTTCTTTTCAAGAACTAGATGGGCCAAGAATGGTAGGAGTTCCTTATGAGGATAAGATGCTTAAGTTTCGCCATTTCCAAGATTTCTGAGTTTAAAACATTTTCAATCATTGTATATACCACTGTTTGAAAAATAGATAAAACAGAAAAGTAAAAAAAAATAGAAGAATAGAAAAGAGGGCAGTTGAAAAATAGAAAAAGGCCCCATGTTCCAAAAAATAGTCATTCAGAAAGCGCGCAAGTCTAAATGCCGCTACTAGTACTCAAATGTCTTGTTCAGTTATCTAGCCTAATCATAGCTGAACATGTTTTAAATTTATTTGCTGATAAGTTAGTGAGTGAAAAATATGGTCAACATTGTGTAAGCTTGACTTATCAAAGAGAGTAGATTAGGAAAATATACTGGTTCCACACGCCCAAAACAGAACCAAAGAGGGAAGCGGGGATGAAAAACAAATTGTGCATATTAGCCCTGTTTTTCCTAGTTTCCATTTTATGCAAAATAATATTTGTGTGTAGCTTGTCTTTCATGCCACAAATACATGACAAATCAGACTATCTAACCCTGATTTGATCATCTTTTCAATTTCGTGTTTTAGATTAGAGAACAAAATCCTGTCAAACAGCTTAACCTTGACAGTTGATCTAGAGTAGGTAGAGTAATGAAGGAGTTCATCAGTTTAATCTGAACTCCCGGTAGATATAAGTGTAGAATTAGATAGGTTCATTTTCCAAAAAAAAATATATATATATATATTGTCAAAAGGGTTGCTAGTCCAAATGCACCCAAAGGAAGAAAAAATGTTAGGAAAGATAGTGGGGTAGGTAGAAATATCAGTGATGCTAATCATGCTGTCATTTTTCAGAAGTAGCATCAAGGAAGAATGAAATTTGCGCCAATGGGTAAGGCACTGGTCTTCATAAGACAAAGATCTGAAATTCTGGACACCTCCTGAAAAGGAGCTGCCCTCCCCAAATGGAGCCACTTTTAGTCATCAGTATTTTTCACTTGTTGGTGATGACTAGTTGTAACAGCCAAGTTTTCTAGCAGCTGATCTAAAAAATTGTCAAATTTTCCAGTTGGAAAACACCCATAAATTTTTTTTCCCTCTTACCATTCAGTCCGCCCAAGACGAGATGAAACCTCATTATCAAGTCCTATCTAGCCTCAACCATACTAGTTTGCCCATCAGCTCCAAAGAAACAATCCAAATCTGTCCGAAAAGAACCCCCTAAGTTAGGTAGTGGCGCTTTAGGCATTTCTCCCTTGGAAAACCACTCTAAATCCAAAGAACCTCTACCTGCTATAGACCAGTCATAACAAACCTTCCCATCCTGCAAATAAAGTTGGTTACAGCCCTAGGTCACGCCACTAATACACCCTCAAGTCTCAGCAATACATGTACCATAGGTCAAACTGATTTTAGGTGTTTTTACAGTGTTTTAAATGGATCTTTCAAGGACAGAGACATACCAGCATCCCAGAAGACAATTTTTGGCTCCACATGAGAAGACAACTGCTTCTCAATGTGATCTTGAGCCTGGGATGCAGCTACAGAGCAGAGCGTTTTTCATTAAGCTCTTGCGATCACAGTCAAAGCCCGAAAGGACAGTGAAAGGAAAAATAACACTGTCAAAAGGTTGATGATATGACATGACTAAAAAACCTCCTTCATCTATAAGTAAAGGGTTTGAAGACTGAAGAACCTCCTTCATTTCATAAGTAGAAGGTTTAAGACTAAGAGCGCCTCCTTCATCTATAAGCAGAGGGATAAAGGTAAAGTCTGTTTTAAAGTTTTTCACTGACTGTAAAGACAAATTTTGGTTACAGTGAGACAGCAACTAAGGGTTTCTGAAGTAAAATGATGATTAAAGGCAGAGGCAAAGTAGTGGGCTTTAAAAATGATTTGCATGAGTTCACTATTATTTGAGTTACAATATGAAGCAAATGGGTTGATCATCAATTAGGAAAGATTGTTAAACAGATGGCCAGAAAAGGAATCCAATAGTCTTAGCCTCTAACTAACTTCTGCCAACATATAAAAGGGAAACCACTATCAATAGGTTCATCAAACATCCTTCTTTGGAATGAGACAGAAGTTGAAAGGAAACCAAGAGTTTGTCAAAATAGGCCTCCTTCATCTATAAGAAGAGGGCTAGAGTAGTGATTGATTATAGGGTTTGGACTGATTAAGAGACAAATGGTAAGAGTAGCAGAAGACAATTGAAAGCTTCTGAATAGGGTAATCATGTCAAAAAATAAAGGAAAAGCATGAGTGTTATAAAATGTCAAAGAAGCTGACTCATCTCCTATTATAGATTCTCTTTCAAAGACAGTCTGAAGCCAAGAAATGAAGAAACCTGGCTGAGGGGTATAAATTCCTTAAAAAGTTACAAAAACTCATCTCCTTGATGAACAGGCTTAACATTTAGCCTCTGTTCCTTTAAACAAAATAGAGTTGATAAATGGTTGAGAGATGGGTCATGAAACAGGCCTAAGAGTGATGATTGTTTTTCAAAGGATCTTGTTCTTCCTGTTCATGTAAAATTTCTTTCAAAATTACTTATCATAATGGACAAAAGGTGATCTGAGTTTAGTTTTCCAAAAAAGGCATTGCAACTAAGCACCTATGTCCATAAATATGCAAGAAGGTTTATGGCATGTGTTTCAGATTTTGAAAAAACTTTCGAAGCCAATAAGGCATGTCACCATTTTCAAATGAAGACATTTTCCTTATGAAAAAGTTCAAAATCAGAAGAGGAGCTTAAAAAGCACCTAACAGTTTGGATCAGCCTCACAGTGAGCATTATCACCTTTAAAGAAGTAGAAGCATGAACTATCAACCAAGTTTAAAGAGATAGGTCATCTCCTTGAAAATGGCCAAAGATGCTTCATCAATCATAGGTGTATTGTTGAGCGAATTTTCCATGTTGAAAATGACATTAAAGGGTCAGTAGTGGCAGAGTTTCTTGTTTGATAAAGCGCAGAGGAGATTTGAAAGTCCTAAACAAAGCCTTTTTCATCTAAACAAAAGTCCTCACTATTCTTCCTTTTCAAAGGTCAAACTCCACTTTTTGTCGAAAGATGGGTGCAAAGAATCATTGAAAGCTTTTCAAAGGTTTTCAAAACCTCCACCAAGTAAACATGAAAAGGGCTCAGAATTTTCGCTTTTAAAAGGAGATAAGGACCGTTGCCAAAATCCATTTTGCACTTCCAAAGCACAAACAACTTCTCTTAGCTGTTCACTGGACCAAAGAGGAAGTTTCAAGTGAGTTCACCAATTTTTCAAGGGTTTTTGATTACACGGCATGCCTGTAGAGTTGCGCGGCACGTTTAGAAGAGTATTTGCAAAGGGTTTCTATTACCGCGCGGCGTTCCTGTAGGCACCGGTCACGACGGCCCGTCAGTGACCCGACAACCTCTTTTTGCACGGTGTTTTCCCTCGTAAACGTGCCGCGTACACTTTAAATGGTCCAAACGCCCTCAAACAAGTCTGGAAGCTGCTCCAAACCTCAAGCAAGGCCTGCCATCGAATTATCAAGGTATTTACGTGCCTCCTTGGTATATTCATTTTTCTAAAGGGTGATCATATGTTTCGTTTGTCAAAGGACTAAGTAATGGTGAAAAAAAAATGAAACCTTTGGTGTAAGTCAAGGTGTGTCGGTGTGAAAAGGTTTGAGGGTTGTTGTTACAGTTGGCTGAAAGAAGGGTGGTCCTTCTTGTCTCAAAGAACCTAAAACTACCCTCAAAACTGAGATAAAAACAATACCTCTGTCAGCTGAATATAGTGGGAAAAAGGCAGTGGTAATAAGGGTTGGATAATCCGGTTTGAAACTCAAGATTTACAAAGGAAATTAATGCCCAACACCTATTGTGGTAAAAAGGGTGGGTTCTTATTGATGCTTAAAAGCCCAATAAAATGCCCTCAAAACAATGATAAAAGGTGGAGGCACTGTTTAAAGGCAGAAACAGAGTATTTGAAAAAATGAAAGAGTAGGCCTAATTTCAAACAACAGT
>JAXQQM020066851.1:0-67103 GCA_034641835.2 Pinus albicaulis
GCCACATTGTAGGTTTTAACCCCGAACATAAATTATCTACACACGAATCTTATAACAGAAAATAAACAATAGCGAGAGCATAAAACATAAAATAGATAAACACAGAGATTTTCCCCTGGATCCCAAATTGGGACGACCAGCTTGATTTTTCATTATATTCCTTTAGTGTTACAACACATATATATACATGCCGAAGCATACATAAACCCCAATCCATTAACCCTGGATTAGAACATAACCGTAGTTCCCTTGAACGGATCTACAAAATACCAGGGGCCGAAAACCATCGAACCCCAAAACCATGTGCAAAACCATGCACAAAACCATGGGCGGATCCGCCTATGAGTGGGTCCGCACAAAACCCAATTTTGGCCCGACCACCTAAGTGTGGGACCGCTTCGCCTCTCGTGACCCCCGCCTACGCCCGATGCAGATACCAGCAGGTGGGGCTAATCGTGGAAAGAATATAACACATACCCAACATTCTCCCACTTGTTGTTTTTTCCAGTCAAATACAAGAGAGCTTTGGGCTATTTGCTCCAATTCTTCAGCTCAATTCATTGTTTCTCTACACCAAGAGAACTTCTGAGTGCTCACAGACTTCGTCAATGCATCTGCAACATTCTTCAGAGTGTCCACCTTTACCAGCAACACCCTTTTAGCCTCAATCATATCTCTAACAAAGTGATATCGAACATCAATGTGCTTTGTCTTTGAATGATAAGCAGGGTTCTTAGCCAAGAAAATTGCACTTTGGCTATCACAGTCTATCCTTATAGCTTGCTGTACCAACCCCATACTTGAACACAATCTCTGCAACCAAACTGCTTCCTTGCTTGCATGAGTGGTTGCTATGTATTCTGCCTCTGTAGTTGAAAGAGCCACTACATACTGTCTTTTACTCATCCAACTGACTGCGCCTCCAAATAGGCTAAACACATACCCACTTGTAGATCTTCTTTGGTCCAGATCTCCAGCCCAGTCTGCATCAATAAAACCACGAATGTCCAACATTCTTTCCAATCCTGGTCTTCCCTGGTAGCACAAGCCATAATCACTAGTGCCACGTAAATATCTGAAAACCCGCTTCACCGTTGTCCAATGCTCCTTCCCTGGGTTTGACATAAACCTGCTCAATACTCCCACTGCATGTGCAATGTCTGGTCTAGTACAGACCATTGCATACATCAGGCTACCCACGTACTCGTATATGAACACGGACATATCCTCCTCTTCTTCTTGTGTCTTGGGACACCTGCTCTCAAATATGTAACTTTTTACCCCCACAGGAATAGGAACACCACCGGTTTACTATCCGCATATTGAACCTCTCGTAATATAGTCTCGACATACTTCCTCTCGTTTAACCAGAGCTTCCTCTTTGCCCGATCTCTCTTAATTTCCATGCCCAAAATATAGTTTGCAGCACCCAGATCCTTCATGTCGAATTTGGAGAACAGTTGGGTCTTCAAATCTTGGATAATTTCTTTGTCATTTCCAATCAACAACATATCATCCACATACAAGACTAAATAAATAACACGGTCACCAATTAATTTAAAATAAACACAGTGATCCTCCTTGCTTCTGGTGAAGCCAAGTCCCCGTATATAGGTATCAAATTTCCGATACCACATCCTTGGTGACTGTTTTAACCCATACAGAGACTTCTTCAACCTGCATACTAGTTCTTTCTTACCCTTCACCATAAAGCCTTCAGGTTGCTTCATGTAGATCTCCTCTTCTAGATCCCCGTGAAGAAATGTTGTCTTCACATCCATCTTTTCTATCTCAAAATCAAATGCAGCAGCAACAGATAGAAGTAACCTTGGCAACAGGAGAAAAAATATCACCAAAATCAATTCCCAGCACCTGGGAATAACCTTTTGCTACCAACCGAGCTTTGTATTTCTCCACCTTGCCTTCTACATTCATCTTCCTTTTAAACACCCATTTTCTCCCGATGGGCTTCCTTTCAGCCGGCAACTCCACCAGATCCCATGCCTCATTTTTGTGCAAGGATGCCATTTCATCAACCATGGCCTCCTTCCAGAGTTTTCCATCCTCTGAATCTACTGCCTCCCTGATAGTTCTGGGTTCATCATCAGTTATAGTTAAGGCAAAACCTGAACATAAAGTAGATGGACTATACCTTTCTGGTTGCCTTCTTTCCCGAACTGATCTTCTCAAAGCTGGAGTTTGTGGCTCTTCATCTTCTGAGTCTTCTTCTGTTGTAGAGTCTGATTCATCCTCCTTTAGCTCAAACTCTATCTTCTCATGTTCCTTTGGTATGATTTCATGTTTAACAACATCTTTCAACTCTCTAAACACCACATCTCGGCCGTACACAACCTTCCTTGTTTGTGGGTTCCAAAGCTTGTAACCCTTTAAACCATCCTTATACCCAATAAAGATGCACCTTTCAGATTTATTATCCAACTTGGTCCTTTTCTCCTTTGGAACATGTACATATGCATCACATCCAAATACCCTTAGATGTGAAAGAGAGGGTTTCTTACCAGTCCATACCTCATTTGGAGTCTTATCCTCTAACGCTGATGAAGGTGATCTGTTAACTAAGTAACATGCAGTCTCCACTGCCTCTGCCCAGAATTCTTGTCCTAACCCGGTACCACTGAGCATGCTTCTTGCCTTTTCCATCAGTGTTCTATTCATTCTTTCTGCAACTCCATTTTGCCGAGGTGTGTATGGAGTAGTCTTCTGCCGTGCTATACCACACTTCTTACAGAACTCTTCAAATTCCTTCTTGCAGAACTCCCCACCATTATCCGTCCTCAGCGCCTTTATCTTCTTCTCTGTCTGGTTTTCCACCAGAGCCTTAAATTATTTAAATCTGTCAAAAGATTCAAATTTCTTCCTCAAGAAATATATCCATGTATTCCTTGAGAAGTCATCTATGAATGAAACATAGTACACAGACTTTCCCAGTGATGGAACTGACACAGGTCCAAACACATCACTGTGCACAAGTTCTAATATTTTGTTTGCCCTCTTAGAACCAGAAGGAAAACTCACCCGATTCTGCTTCCCATATACACAATGTTCACAGAAATCAAAATCCAGAGAACAATTAGACATACCTTCTACCATACCATCTCTATGGAGTATCCGAAGGCCCTTCTCTCCAATATGTCCAAGCCTTTGATGCCATAGCATGGTCTTTTCTCCAGAGACAGCTAGACTTTCCATCCCACTTTCAGGAACCACAGAACTGTTACACCCATCAATAACAATGCTACCTTGTAGCTTGTACAGAGTTCCAGTCCGAACTCCCCACATTAATACCAGTGCTCCCCGAACCATCTTGCAGGCATCTTTCTCGAACACTGTTTTTACACCTGCATCATCCATCTTGCTTACAGAAATCAGATTTCTGGCCAATGTAGGAATATGCAAAACACCAGGAAGTGTTCTAATCCTCCCACCTTGCAGCTTCAGCTTGACCTTTCCACGTCCTACGATTTTGGCCTTCCTATCATCCCCTAGGAAGACATCACCACCATCATATTTCTCATACTCGCAGAACCACTCCCTATGGGGAGTGAAGTGAAAGGATGCACCTGAGTCAATCAACCATGACTCATGATATACATGTGTATTTGAAGAAGAAGCAAAATACACATCCCCACCTTCATCCGAGGTGGTTTTTTCCTCTGCAGAAGGACGTTCATCAGATCCCTTTCCTTTCTCAAGAGCTTTAGATCCGCATTCCTTTTTGTAGTGCCCTTCCTTTCCGCATTTCCAGCACACCTTTACAAACTTTCCAGGAGATTTAGATCTCCCTCTAGATTTAGATCTCCCACTCGAAACCTTATTCTTGTTTCTGTTTTGGGACCTTCCTCGTACATATAAGGCATCTCCATTTTGACCCTCCATATTTCTCCGTCTCATTTCCTCCGACAGCAAGGCTGAGACAATGTCATCAAAATTCAAGGTAGTTGTATTGCTACCTATTGCAATAACCAGACTGTCCCACGAGTCCGGTAGAGAACACAACAAACTGATGCACTTATCTTCATCTGAGATTTTAATATCAACAGATGACAGTTGACTTACCACAGTATTGAAGGAGTTCAGATGCTCTGTCACCGAGTCTCCATCCTTCATCCTCAGGTTATACAGCTTTTTCCGCAGGAACAACTTATTCACCAGAGACTTAGATTGGTACAAAGTCCCAAGTTTTTCCCACAAGGTCTTCGCCGTAGCTTCCCCAGATACATTCAACAATACTGAATCTGAGACACACAACCGTATTGTGCTCTTCACCTTCCGATCCAGTTTCTTCCAGTCTTCATCTGACATTGCCGTTGGTTTAGTACTTGGATCTACCGAGATCCACTGATCTATATCCACCAGCAGATCCTCCATCTTGAGCTTCCACAACTCAAAACTCTGACCATTAAATTTCTCGATCTCTATCTTTCCGCCGCTCGCCATCTTCTTTCACCGCAAGAATCGATCCCGTAGATCTCCCACTGAACAAGGTCTACCACAGGCCCGAGCAAAAAACCCTCAACAACAAAGGCGTCCCCTTGAAGCCGAAACATCTCTGATACCAAATGTAGGTTTTAACCCTGAACAGAAATATCTACACACGATTCTTATAACAGAAAATAAACAATAGCAATAGCATAAAACATAAAACAGATAAACACAGAGATTTTCCCCTGGATCCCAAATCGGGACGACCAACTTGATTTTCATTATATTCCTTTTAGTGTTACAACACATATATATACATGCCGAAGCATACATAAACCCCAATCCATTAACCCTGGATTAGAACATAACCATAGTTCCCTTGACCGGATCTACAAAATACCAGGGGCCGAAAACCATCGAACCCCAAAACCATGTGCAAAACCATGCACAAAACCATGGGCGGATCCGCCTATGAGTGGGTCCGCACAAAAACCAATTTTGGTCGGGGCGCTGCCCTGGACCCCAACGGTGGGGACTGCTTCTCCCCTCATGATCCCCCAGCTACGCCCGACGCAACATACAGCGTGTGGGGCTAATCGTGGAAAGAATATAACACATACCCAACACCGAGCGGGGACTTAGGCATGCAAGGCGAACGACCCCCGCACAAAACCAGCGAGTCTCAGGATTGAAGGGAGTCGATTTCTTATAGGATGTGTCAAAGCCTCTGCCAGGTCACAAAACCACTCACTACAGGTATGGATGATGCAGAATCATTCACATCCTCAGTTTAAAAACAAATCTAAAAATCATGATGCCCTTATTTTTCGTCATGTACTTAGCTTTACGCGTTTACCAGGTAATTTGCACTTGCACCTAATAAATAAATTGAAAGAAGCAATCTTCCTTTCCTTTCCTTTCTTTTGGGATATGAAAGGCTGGTGTATCAACTATCTTTGCAGGTCGAGATTCGAACAACTGACATTGGAAAGGCATTATGAAATAAATAATTACCATTTCAAGCTTTAAATTTCAGCTCCACATGGTAGAGCAGAGCATGATAGCTGGACTGGCCCTGTAGAAAGCGAAAGCGAGAGCGTATTTCTCTTTCCCTGTATTTGACGTTGGACGCCCTCTCCGAATTTGACTTCGGTGCGTAGCTCGATAGAGGACCGAGAACCAAACCGAGTGCATGATACAGGGAGGAAGAATCGAAACGGGAAAAGGAAGTGTCTTTTGTTCAACATTGATTGTGTAATAGGTGGCTCCTGGTCGTGGGTGGCAGAGGGGAGGAGCGACGCCAAGAGATAGGTGGCTGAGGATGCGATGCGGGGTCCACCGTCTAGTTGCTTTCCATTGCCGTTCGCGGAGAGGAGGGTGCGTCGTCGTCTTCCGTGGGGTCCACGATCGGGCCGGAGAAAAGAGGGGTCACTGGAGGGGCTGATTAGGAGCTGTCACATCAACTCTCGATTCATCAAATGAAAGACTCTTCTAATTAAATTTGGGTTAATGACACAGTCCACTCTCGTAAGCCATGACCGAATCTATATTGGTATGAATGTATATTGGTATAAACCAGTATGTTGTTAATACCTTATATATATATGCAAGTAATTTACTAATACATGTAAGTGATTTATTAATAACTTAAACTGTTATGTTATGTTAATAATTATATGGGTAAGTTAATTTTTTTTTATATGCCAATTAATATTGCCAATGTCTTTGGAATCTTCTAATTCTTCATATATATATATGGTGTTTTGCATGTTTAGCATGTTTTCTCGAAGCTGATGAGTGAGCCATATAATGTTTTATATCTTTTGATTAATGGAACACCCAATTTCTTCAATGTAGGGGCCTCACAAGAACCTAACCTAGAGGGCGTATGGTCTTTGACTGATTTGTGCTCTTGACTCCTTCGATTAATAGAACAACCAATTTCTCCAATGTAGGGGCCCACAGGTACTTAACCTAGATATCCTGTGGTCTTTGACTAATTTTAGGTTCCACAAGGTCTTTAAAATCTAGGGAACTATGAATGTGTTTGAGAGTCTAAAGGTGGAGGAAACATTGTGCTTCCTAAGAATTTAAGCAATCTTGTAGGTAGTCATAACTAAACTAGATATCAAATTGGTACATGAGGGCTTCTTCTTTATGGGACAATGAACTTGCAGTCTATAAAGAGCTTGCCCTCTATAAAGGTGTACATAGTCTATTTCTAAAAGACATCGCGCACAATTAATAATGGCTTGTTCACAGTGCATTGACCCATATATTACTTACGAATTCATTAGAAAGTAGCTCATTCCATTCCTTACGTATGCCGAAATTTATAAACACTTTTGCGTAAAGCTCAGCCATATTTCTAATTTCAAATCCTCATTCAATTTATCCCACAAACTCCATCGCCCAACATGAGCACTCCCCCGCATCAATTTCATTATCGATTGAGTGGCATCAAAGGCCATTAATGAAAACTATGGACTTAATCTCGTCCCGTTAATTAACTCGACGTTTTCACTTTCACGTAAAATATTCTAAACGTACGTGCTAATCGTGAGGGTTGAAACAAACATTTATAGTGTTGATGAGTTCCATGGACATTCAAGACCAAGAGTGACCAAGAGAAGATCCAGAGTGATCTAATGCAATGGAGGTGACTAATGAATGGGGAAAACCCTTCTATTTATAACAAAATATTAGGGTTATTTAGAACTTGGTGCATGAATAAAAATATTATTAATCAAATTCTAGAACCACCCTTTAGGAATATTTTATTATATTTGTTGGAGGGAAAAGGTCTTTTGACTTGGGTCAATTCCTTTATTTATAAACAATAAATAAATAAATGATTTATTTATTATTTTAGGGGGATGGTGGGAATATAATTAAATAAATAATTATTTATTTAATTATAAAAAAATGATTTAGTCAAATTTAACTAGGAATATTATTTAAATAATGATTTAAATAACTTGTTCTTAGGAAATAATTAAATAAATAAGGGTTTATTTAATTGATTTCTTTGTTTTGGGTTAAATATGACCAAATAAGTTATTTTATGTGGTGAAAGCAGTTTTACTTGGGGTAAAATTTGTCTTACATGGTGTACTTGGGTTCATCTAATAATAATAGGTTAGATGACCAAAAAAATTTTATAATAGATTGCCCCCAAACGTACGAGTGTTAGGAGCAAATCATATGACTGAAGTACATTGTAAGAACTCAATCACTAGATAGCACAAGGGAAGCGAGAGAGAGAAGTGTAATGTGTCTGATGTGGTAAAGGATGAGACCCTAAGGATATGAGACTTACAGAGATGAGACTTACAGTGCAACAAGTCTCTTGTGGATGAAGTGGAAATTGTATAAAGGCTATGGGGGAGGCATACCTATACCTATGTCCGTTGAGACAAAGTACAAAGAATAAAGCACTCGGAAAACCACGGAACGCGATAATGAAGTATGTGCTGGCCTAAACATGAGCCAGATAAATAACATGATGAATCCCACATACATGCGATGCCTGGAATAATCGTCAGGACTTATACAATAATATGGTAGTGCATGAGATACAAATACACCCAAATGCCCCCTACTCGCGGGGAAGGACTCGTAACATCTGACTGATACATGCAAATCGAAGAAGCGCCGCAAGCGGTGGAGGCTGATATCATCAAATGGGAGGAGCTGCATCAGGGGAAGAAATGAAGTCATCCGGGCATGTGGGGGGCTACCTGTAGGGCCACCCCCTCATGAGGGTTGAGACATCTCACACATGCAGGGGAATCACCAATAGCTGCTACTGCATCACTGGACGATCAAGTGTATAGATCACGATCATGCTGATAGGAGCTCGAACCAAGGTACACTGCCCCCTAGACCTGGCTTCTGGAATAAATGAGATGATGTCAACAGAAGGAGGTCCGCCATAGGTGAGGTAATAAGGGAACCCCAGCTAAGGCACGGGGGAAATAGTTGAGCGACGACCAAGTAAACGCTAATGACGATGAGGAAAAGATGAAAGGTCCAAGGGGGACCCGAAAAAACATGAGTACAAAATGGTATCTCATGACGGAAATCGACACAAACAAGAATAAATATGGAGGCGAAGCGGTGCCCCAAAGAAAAGGGTTGTAAGTGAGGAAATCCGATTTTGGAGAAGAGGGAGAGAAAGACTTCGTGGATGACATGTGTCCTGGTGAAGTCGTGAATGATGAAAACAAATCTACGCTGGCTATCTACAAGGAGATAAAATGTGCATTTCGAGTGGGAAATGCTAAAGGTAATATCTCTTAAGATAGAGTGCATTGCGAGGATTAGGAAGGGGGTGGCCTTCAAAGTCCTCTAAAAGATATGCTCCCTTCCCAAGATCTTTATTGATGATGTAGGGACCTAGCCATAATGAGTCAAACTTCCCATGACCAAGGGTATCGTGGGCCTGGTCGTATACTAGAACAAGGTCACCTTCATGGAAGGTGCGAGGGTGTACTTTTCAGTCATACTGAGCTTTGGTGCGCTTTTTGGCCGCTTCAAGAGTTTGTAATGCAACACGAAGGTCTTTAGAGGCACGCTCAAGCATGATAAGTTGTTGTTCAAGAGGTTGGGTATCAGGGAGAAGTTTGACGGCCAAGTGAAGGCAAGGGATTTCACACTCGATTGGTAAGATGACCTCCTCTCCAAAGACAAGGTGGAAAGGAGTGAAACCGGTGGCAGTTTTAACAGAAGTACGATAGGCCCACAAAGCATGGAAGAGCATGAGGTGCCAATTGGTTTTGTGTTTATTCACCGTGCGTTGAAGCATGGTCTTAAGGATTTTGTTGACCGCCTCAACTTGACCATTACCTTGGGGGTAGTAGGAAGATGAATATTGGTGTTCAAAACCCAATAGGGAGGAGACCTCATGCCAAATCTGATCTTCGAAATGTCAGCCATGGTCTGAGACTAACTGTTTTGGAACGCCGAAGCGAGTAATGACATGGTTAAAGAAAAAGAGGGCTGCAGTGGCTGTCGTATTGTTGAACGTAGGCATAGCTTCGGCCCATTTAGTGAAATAGTCAACCGCCACGATGATATATTTGTGGTTACCAGCAAAGGGAGGTCGACATTCCATAAAGTCGATGGCCCATTTGCAAAAAGGACCAGCTGTGACAACAGGATGGAGAGGAGTGGGAGGAGCTCGTGCCTTGGGGGTGAAATGTTGGCAGTTGGAACAGTGTTTGACTGCTTCAATGCAATCACTGAAGAAAGAAGGCCAAAAATACCTAGCGTGCATGATTTTTTTGGCGGTCGCGAGGCCGGAGAGGTGGCCACCACAAGCGCCACTATGACAGGAATTTAGGACTTGCTCGGCTTCAGCATGGGTGAGGCAACGACGAAGGACAGTATCTACGCTGTGACGATAAAGGTCATCGCCGATTAAAAGGTAGCGAGAGGCTTGGTGTCAGATACGTCGTCGAGCATCACGATCAAGGTGAAGGGCGAACTTGTGGGTTCACAAGTAAGTAAGGATATCACCGTACCAAGGATCGTCGGTAGTGATGGAAAACAAATTTTCATCGGGAAGAGCATCATTAATGGGAGTATCTTGCGTCCGGGTAGGCAAGTCAGAAATGAGTTTAGCTAGGACTAAACCTTTCTTACTTTTTGGGGTGACAAACTCAAGGTCGAATTCTTGGAGAATAACGACCCAACGGGCGTACTTCCCATTGAGGATGCGGCGACTCAAGAGGAAAGCCATAGGGTTGGAATCAGTCACAACCTTGGTGGAACGCATGAGGATATAATGACGCAATTTTTGGACCGAGAACACGACAACTAGAGCTAATTTTTCTTCATGCGAGTAGGACACAGGGGGACCGGCAAGGTTCACGTGTTCGACACTGTTATCATCTTCTTGGATAAGGACACCAGCAACCGAATAGGTGGAAGCGGAGATGTATAGAATGAAATCTTGGTCAAAGTCAGGGGGACGGATCAAGGGAGCGGATGTGAGAGCATGCTTGAGGGCATCAAAAGACTCTTGAGCGTATGTATCCCAGACAAAAGGGGTGTGAGAGCGAAGGATTCTAAGGAAGCCGTGTGCGGTAGTGGCATAGTCGGGAATGAATCAGCCAAGAAATTTAGCTTTGCCTTGGAGGCTTTGTAGCTGGCGTAAGGTACGGGGCAGAGGAAGTTCAAGAATGGCTTGAACCTTCAAAGGGTCGAGAGTTATGCCGTCTTTAGACACGATGAAGCCGAGGAGACAACCGGCGGGAACACAGAAGACACATTTCAAAGGATTAAGGCGAATGTTATACTTGCGGCATCGGAGAAAAATCATATGCAGGTCATGAAGGTGTTGGGCCCGATGTTTAGAACGTGTGGTAAGGTCGTCTAAATAGGAAAAAATAATATGGGTTAAGTCATGGAAGCAATACGACATGGCGCGTTGAAAGGTGGCGCCGGCGTTCTTAAGGCCAAATGGCATGATGCGGTATGCGAAAGTGCCCCACGGACTAATGAACGCGGTTTTAAGTTGATCAGCACGACGGATAAAAATTTGGTTGTAACCGGAGAAGCCATCCATAAAGGAGAGAATCTCGTGCCCCGCACACTCATCAATGATTTGGTCAATAAATGGTGTGGGGAAGTTGTCTTTTGGACAAGCTTTGTTCAGATCGCGAAAGTCGGTGCAAACAGGAATGGTGCCTTATTTTTTGAGGACGGGAACTGGGTTAGACACCCAAGTGGTATACTCGATGGGGTAAATGAAACCAGCCTGCCGGAGCTTGTCGATATCAGCTTTGATGGTGTCATGTCTAGAAGGATGGATGGGTCGCAACTTTTGACGAACTGGAACGGCATCATGCCATGTGTCAATATGATGTTCGACGATGGAAAGGTCGAGTCCGGGCATTTCTGAGTAGGACCAGGCGAAAACATCACGAAATTCTTTGAAGAGTTTTGTGTAGGCTTCAATTTCTTCCGGAGTGCATTGGGCGCCCATGGTGATATGTTCTTCAATACCTGTCTTAACAGAAATGTCGATTTTGATAGTGGGAGAGATATTAGCCATATTGCCTTCTTCGAAAGCATCAGGTGCAGGGATGGGGTTTTTGAACCAATCAACTTTATCAGGAAGGAAGTCTTTGGATTCGAGAGCATATTGGTCATGGGATTTCTATGGGAGGAAATATGCACGATGGTGCATATCGTCCCATGGAAAATCAGGCTGGGTCATGCCTTCCATGATATCTTCATCGGACTGGAAGATGGGAAGAGAAGATGGAAGAGGTTGACTTGAGGAGGTAGAGGGATGAGACTCTTGAGTGTGATGGGAAGGGCGCACATGTACGATGTCATGTGGGGTGACAGAGTGAGCAGTTGAATGATGAGGCGAAGCGTCGGGGGAAGGTACTAAGGGGTTGGTATCCGAGGATCGCGGTGATGAGGAAAGGTAGGAAATGGTAGCTGAAGTGCCGGTCATTTCAGTATCAGGAGGAGGAATGGTAATTGTGGTAAACAGGTGGTCTAGAGTGAGGGAAAAAGGATTATGGGCGAGGGCGGCTTTGAATTGGCGGTATGTGGCTAAAGAAGCCCGATACTCTTCAAGGCGAGGACAAAGGTGGGTATAGTGGCCATGGAAATTGCACAAAGAACAAGGGTGATTGGTGCACAAGTTCTTAAGTTTTGGGATAGAATCTAGTATGGTGACATGGACTTCGGGGATGTCAGATTCGGGAAAAGTTTCATTAACCATGGTCTTGAGAGGGGGTAATTCGGGACAAGTATGAGTGGTGTGACCAACAAAATCACACAGAGCACACTGGATGGGATGCTTGGGAGGCTGAGGAGGGGCAGGGTTGGGCGAGGTAGGTTTATCCTTCGATGCCCCCCTGCGAGTTTTTCTATTGTTTCTCGAAGCGGTTGCAACAGGAGGCGGTGCTTGATGGGGTGACTGAGGTACCGGTGTAGCAAGAGAAGTCGGGGGGATCGGTTGAACTGGGGTCAAGGTAATATATGGTTTAGGTTGACCTGGTGGAGTGGTGGCTAGAGGGTCGAGATACCAGACGGGTATACCCAAGGTCAATTTGGGGAGGGATAGGGTGGCCAAGGTAGGGACCGAATAAGCTCCGGGAGGGGGAGCGAGAAAACGGATCTGACTGGCATGGAAATGGCCAGGAGGAATGGTGTCAAGGGGGTTGATTTCAGGTGAAGGCGACCTATGAGGAGTGGCGGCAGAAGAAGATTCGGAAGGAAGAAGGGTGGCTAACGGGGGTGAAGGGCTAGGAGCAGATGGGGGTTGAGGTTTCTGACTAGCCAAAGTGGGCTCGATAAGGTTAGCCCAAGATGATTGCATCATGCAGACATTTGCCGAGTTAGGATCAGAGACGGGAGGGGAGTCGAAAAAGGTGCCAAGCAAGGAGGAGTCTTTGTAGACGCTAGGGGAAACACTAGTCAAAGAATCAACAGTGTGCTTGTTGGTGACTGTAGAGATGGTGGACTCAGGGGAGGTCTGAGATTTGGGTTCATGGTAAGTCAACTGGTCAATGGTGACAATCTTGCCATTATGAGGAAAAAACATCTTGCGGTGGACTGCGGAGGGGACGGCAGACATGGCATAGGTGTAACTACGCCCCAAAATAATGTTGTAGCCAAGAGGGGCGTCGATAACTTCAACGTCGACATAGACAGTCTTGCCAGCAAGGGTGATGGAACAGTTATGGAAGAGGCCAATGGGCTGGGAGGCATGGCCATCCCACACACGAAGGGTGATCGTGGAAGGGGCTAGTTCGGGAGAGCCAAGTTGTTTCCAAACTGAAGCGGACATTACGCAGGTAGATGCCCCCTCATCAATAATACACCGAGCAACGTGGGCGTTTCAGATTTTGACTGGAATTTGGAAAGCAACTGAAGGAGGGAGAGGGGGATGGTCTGACTCACGAGTGTCGAAAACAATCAATTGGTTATCAGCAGGATCTACAGTGCCCACGGCAGAGAGTAGAGCCTTCTTTTGAGAAGGACAGGACTGGAGGAGTTCCAATGTTGAAATGGAAGCAGGAGATTGGGCCAGATCATCTACTATACTGTATGAATGGGTAGCCCGACCAGAGGAAGCATTTCGGCGTAATGGTCCCTTAGGAGGCTTGCGGTGAACCTCGGCTTTGGGCGAAGGGAGTTGTAAGGAACAATTGGGTGTCGATAGAGGCTCTGTAGGACCTGACGATGGGGACTCGGAGACAGATGGAACGGGAGGTATGGAATACTGACAGGACCAAGTTTGAAGGTTCAGGTCGACGGTGAGAGGAGGGTCAGAGGTCATCATGAGAATCTGGTAATCGGAGGAACCAGAAGGGGAAGGTTGATTGGTTACCGGGGCGTGAGGTGGTTGAGTGGCCATGAATCCTTGTTGCGGGAAAGGATCGGTAAACACAGCAGGTTGAGAAGTGACGGGGGTGGGAGGGGCATTAGGGGAGGAGTGTTGTCCCCGTATGGTGGCCTGAGAATCCCACAGCTGCCACATTTGTGGTAATAAGGAACAATCGTGAGTGTAGTGACCATAGACACTGCAACACGAACAGGGGTTATTGGTGCGAAGTGGCCTGTCCGTCTTGGGCTAAGGGCCCGATGGCTGGTTGGCAGTGGTAGAGTCAGTATTGGAAGGATTGGGTCCACGATTATTGGAAGCAGATTGGTTGCCTCGTCTCCTTCTTTGAGAAGGAGGAAAATTAGGTGCCCCCTGTTGTGCAAATACTAGTCCTGGAGGGGGTAGTAAGTGCAGTTGCAGGGGTGGAGAAGGCGAGGGAGTGGGAGGTCCAAATGCTGGAGGAGCTGGGACACCAGGGTGCGGATATGGATAAGGGGCAGGGTGGGCAGCAGGAGGGTGGGCAAAAGGAAGAGGCATGCCGTAGCCTGAATACATGCTACCTGGAGGGGAAAAAGCGCCGGAGGGGCTGGCCCTTGAGGGAAAACCATGGCCTGAACGAGGCTGGGCAGAGGAATGCGACAGAGCTCCAACGATACCGTCGGCAGAATGAGATGCCCCCGAGGCATTAGGGCCACCGGGTTTAGGAAGGTCAGGAAGGACGGTATAAACATAACCAGATTGGGAGTAGATAAGGTCATACTTTAAGGCTATTTGGAGGGCAGCTTCTTCGGTTTGGGGAAAATGGGACATGACATCTTTGCCTATGGGAGGTAGGAGAGAGCGAAGGACCTAGTCCATATAGACTCGATCTTCAAAGGGAGGAGCTCGACATAAGCTTCTTCTTCGTCGCCATTCCTGGACATGAGCGGAAAGACGGGTTGGAGAGGATTGACGGAAGGAGGTTAAAAGCTCGGTACCAGTGTCGTATCAGAGAGGGAGCGAGAAATAAGAGAAAAAGGCTTGGGCAATGGTCGCAAAAGTGGTATGGGAGGAGGTGGTATGTTCAACATACCATTTAGAAGCCTCGCCTACAAGCGTGCGTTGGAACAGTCTAAGACGAATAGAGTCGTCAGTAATGGAATTGGAGGAACACCACATATGGAAGGATCGGATATGGTTGGAGGGATCCTCACTAGCAAGGCCTTCGAACTTGGGAATGTCGGAGGGGAGCTTGGTTGGCATAGCAGGCCAACTAACATCGTGGTAGATAGAGTCATTAATCAGTTGATTGAAGTCGGGGAGACTAAGGCCGGCCATATAAGGGAGTAATGGGGCAGTCGAGGTAGGTCCTGCGGTGGTTCCACTAGAAACAGACCCAGCAGTAGTAATCGTTGCCGCCGGTAGTGTTAGAAAATTATATATTATGGAGCAATGCAACACATAAAATATGTGGAAAAATACAAGCACACAAAACACATAAAACCAAAGAGACATAGATATACATGGTTCACCCAGTTTGGGCTACGTCCACCCCGAACAGCCAGTCCTTCCTTTCTATTATCCAGCAAAAAATAAAGAGACAAAACCTACAGCAGATCCGTTGTAATATCCTCTGTTCTCTCTCACAGTCTCCCTCTCTTTTTCTCGATCCGAGAATACACACATAATGCACATCCGTAATAAAATACCCTCATATATACAAGGGGGTTGCCTTCTAGGGCAAAAAAACCTAATCTAAACATAACTTCTACCATCAGATCATTTTCCTAATGAACGGCCCAGATTGACTAGAAATTACTATACTTTTACAAGGCAATTTTACATCTGTTTTTAGCTTCGGGGGCCGCCCCCGGTTTTCCGCCAGTGGGGGCTCCGAAAGTGTTGCCGCCTCGGGACTCCCCACGGCAACAGACATGGCGGCGTTGCCTTCCTTTTACAGGCTGCATGTCAATGTCAATGATACAAAGTAAACAAGATAATCAAGCTCCACACCCAACAATCTCCCACTTGGAGACTGATTGTAGCAACTCCACCGCTGCTTCATTTGCTGGACAATGACTCCTCTTTGGACCTGGTTGTTTCTCATCTTCATCGTCATCCTTGAAGACCAATTGAAACTGAGCATGTTCTCAGTTTCTCCCTGGTTACAACTTTGTTAGCATATCTGCAGGATTCTGGCTAGTGTGTATCTTTTCCAGCTTCAACTCTCCATCTTCCAATACTGACCGTATGAAATGGTACTTGAGATGTATGTGTTTAGTCCTAGAATGAAATGCTGAGTTCTTTGAAAAATGAATGGAACTTTGGCTATCACTGTATAGTGTGCCCATATCATGCTTCTTACCTAATTCATCCATAAACCTTTGTAACCAAATCATTTCTTTACTAGCCTCTGTAGCAGCAACATACTCTGCTTCTGTTGTTGAAAGTGCAACAACACTTTGAATTTTTGAAACCCAACTGACAGTTGTTCCACCTACAGTAAATACATATCCTGTAGTGCTCCTCCTATTATCTCTGTCACCTGCCATATCTGCATCAACATATCCCTGTAGAGCAATGTTTGAACCACCAAAGCATAATGCTTGATTTGTGGTACCTCTCAAATATCCGAGAATCCATTTTATTGCCATCCAATGTTCTTTTCCTGGATTGTTCATATACCTGCTTACAACTCCCACTGCATGTGCAATATCAGGCCTTGTGCAGACCATTGCATACATTAAGCTTCCAACTGCTGATGCATATGGAACTTTAGACATATAATCCATGTCTTCCTGGGTCTTTGGGCACATCTCCTTACTAAGTTTGAAATGGCTAGCAAAAGGTGTACTAACTGGTTTTGCATTCTGCATATTAAATCTTTTCAACACCTTTTCTATGTACTCATTCCGAGACAGTGTTAATTTGCGATTTTTCCTGTCTCTAGTTATCCTCATACCAAGGATTTGTTTTGCAGCTCCCAAATCCTTCATTGCAAATGAATTTGCCAATTTTCTTTTGAGCACATTTATTTCCTGCATGTTAGACCCTACAACAAGCATGTCATCTACATACAATAACAATATAATATAGCTGCCATCATTTTGTCTTTTCAAATAAACACAATGATCAGAGTGACATCTAGTATAACCTTGTTCAGACATAAACTTGTCAAATTTTAGATACCACTGCCTTGGAGCCTGTTTTAAGCCATACAAGCTCTTCTTTAACCTGCACACCAATTTTTCTTTCCCTTTTACCTCATATCCTTCTAGTTGTTGCATGTATATCTCTTCCTCCAAATCTCCATGGAGAAATGTTGTCTTTACATCTAACTGTTCAAGATGTAAATCTTCCGCTGCTACAAGACTTAAAATAGTTCTGATTGAAGTCATTTTAACAATAGGAGAAAATATTTCATCAAAATCAATACCTTTCTTCTATGCAAACCCCTTCACCACAAGTCTAGATTTGTACCTCTGTTTTCCTCCATCTTCTTCCTTCAGCCTGTAAACCCATTTATTCTGCAATGTAGTTTTACCTGCAGGCAACCTGACTAAGTCCCAAGTCTGGTTATGCATTAAGGAGTCCATCTCTTCTTCCATGGCTATCTCCCACTTCTTCCTGCTTTCAACCTGCATTGCTTCTTCATAACATTCAGGTTCACCAGAATCAGTCAACAATAAATAATATAATGAAGGAGAGTATCGTTCAGGGGGTCTACTTATCCTGGTATATCTTCTAACACCACTTTCAGGTGTTTGAGGTGCCTGTTGCTGTTGTGGTGGTTGTTGCTGCTGTGGTTGTTGATTATTATTATTTTCAGGCACCTTTACTTTTTCAGTTATCTCATCAAGAATCGTGTATTCCTTGCTTTCTTTTTTCTGTTTCTTTTCCTGCAGCTGATTCTTATACAAGACCTTTTCATTGAATATTACGTCTCTGCTCCTAATGATTTTTTGATTTTCATAATCATATAAGCGATAACCAAAATCATTTACCAGTTGATTGGTGCAGTTGATTTTTCTTTTTCCATCTACACCACCGCCAAAATGCTGGATATTGATGAGATTAATATGCATAAACAAATTGAAAAATTTCTTATATCTCTTCAGATCCCCGATTTACTTGAAGAAATGGAAACTGCTTATCTCCAGAGTCATAATGAACATTTTGCAAGCACGGATACTTTCCCTCAGTATGAAATATATGAATCTTTTGCTGATTGGCAGATTTACAATGGTCTTTGCAGAAAGAAGCCTCAGATAAGGACAACACAATGCATTGAAAGATCCCTACAGTATATAAGGACCTTTTCCACTCCATGGGATTATCAAAGTCTTGAAATAAGAAATCCAATAGTGCCAAATCCATTTGCACAACTTTATGGGCCTGAGAAGTTCGATGAATCAATGCTAGCAGACAATATGGAAGAAGTCCAAAAAATTTCTTCATGGTTAAAATAATTTCATAAGTTGAAGCTTCCAGAAAAACTCAGTTTGATAAAGGCTTTAGAACATTGTCAAACCAATATTAAAGCCATCAAATTACTTATCAACCAAAAAGCACTGATCACTATCAATGTTAAACATGGTAATTGGACAAGTGATGTCGCATACCTCATTAGTCTTCTATTATCCAACCATGTTTTTTCTGCAATTAGTTTTGATTTGGGTTGGCAAGAAATTCATGGGTTAAATCATTTGTGTAAATATTGGATCCAATGCTGCATTGAACATTCTGTGAATATGTTTCAGATTTTCAAGTTAGAATTACTTGATGGTGTTGAGCTGCCGGTTCAATCAGATATCAGCTTTAAGAAAAGTAGGAAAGATTATTTTCTTGAGATTGAAGTTGATCCAATGGCATACGTCAATAAATGGACCAAATCAGATGATAAGTATCTGTTTCCCCAACAGAATACTTTTGTTACTAAAGATCTTGTCAAGTTGCATACGGGTCAGTCATCTAAAGGAGAATCTTCAAAAGCAGCTAAAGGCAAAGGAATCGCTACGGAAAAGTTATCTACAGCAAAAGGAAAATCACGAGACTCCACTGACCAATGACAAAGAGTCCAGATTCCTCTCCATCGCCTGACAAGTGGCCCAGTGATTTTGAGCCAGGGGAACAAGATGATCTTGATCGTAGTCCAAAAGGATCATGGTAAGGTATCTGTATTGTGTCAATTATTGTACCCGAGAATATTGAGTAGACACCATCTGGGCTAGGAATGCCTTACAAGGACCCTCAATAGTCTCTTTATTTTTGTATATATAGATGTATTTGGGTTTGTCTTAGGCATCGCAGTTCGGAGTGAGTGTGAGTATATTTGTGTGTGTAATAGCCTGTAACGAGTTCAGAAGCTCTTTAGCTCTGCTCTGCAGCATAACCTGGTGTGTAATATTTTGCTTGAATTAATCTGAAGCCTTCTGGGCCGCCTGTCTGAGGACAGTTTATCTAGATCACTTTAAAGGAGATTGTAAGGCGAAAGACCGGAGGCGTCGAAGTTTCGCGTATCTCTCACCTAGGACGGTGTGTGTGGTGGATAGCGGCAGCAAGTTTTCAGTTTCAAGTAAGTTACAGAGTCCACTTTTTTTTTTCAGAGTCCACTTTTGGTATCAGAGCCCTGTTTCTGATTCTGTTATGGCTAATTTGTTACGTTCGTTCTCAACCATTGATCGCAAAATTATCAATGAAGTTACTTCATGCTCTGAGGAAATTGATGTTGAATCTAACAAAGTAGATAATCCCGAACTCTGGAATCCTCCCTCTTTGCATGCTACTGATATTTACAAACTACCTGTCACTTTTCACTTTAGATCTAAATCTTTTTTAAAAGAAGTCGAGGTGACTATAAGGATTTCTGGTCCGTCTGTTCAGATTGTCTCTCTAAACTTGTTTTCAAAAGATGATATTAAAAAGTTTAGACAGTATGTTGTTGATAAGAAATATAATTATCTGCATTTCGGTGGAATCCGAATTGGCCTTGCTCTGTTGTTTCGTCATGGAATCAATACCCCATGTATAGCTGAAGTGTTTGATACCCGTCATCAGGTCTATGACCATGCCCGTATCGGCACTATTATGGGAAATTTGTCGACTGGTTGTCAATATGGAACCATCTATCCTGACTATGCTATTAGTCTGTCTGATCCTCACCTTCAAGATTGCTGGAAATTAATGACTGGAGTCCAAGGACTTAGTCTAATAGATGACAGTGAATATTTATCTCTGATGGTTCAAACCTCTTTTCAGCTGACCAACACTGCACATCCTAAACTGAAACAGCCTGTACTCAAAGATTGTGTTACTGTTGGTTTGTCTAATGCTCAAGTGGAAGGCACCATATATAGTCCTGAAGAAATTCCTAATGATTGGTATTTCCAATATAAATCTTTAGCTGATGCTAAGAAACCTGAGTCTAAACTGAAGAGAATTGCTATTTCTGATGGTCATGTTAAGTTAATCCCTCCAAAGCAAGAGATTCCAAGACCTTTATTCAAGCCCTGACGATATGTTGTACCTATCAATCAGACTGAATCATCTTCCTCCAGACAGAGGAATGTTTCTCCCATCTCTGATGTTTTTTCCTCTGAACCTGAACTAGGTTCAAATGAACTGTATATTCCTGAAAATAAACCTTTCTTGCTGTACAAAAGATGCATCGTATTTCTCATATTTCTGCTCTACCACAAGAAGAATGGCAGTATGCAAACCATCGCTTTGTCAAAGGTGGCAAATGGCCTCCAAAGACTAAATTCTGCACTACTTCTTCTATGTCAAAACAACCAACTACCAAAGCTGACTGTGCACCTTTAATAGAGCATAGTGTTACAAACACTAAAGACCTTGATGAAGTTTATCAATTGGGAAATTATCTAACAACATGGTGCTCACATGCTGAAGATGTATTAGATGATTTAGGTTCTCAATCAAAAGAAATTCTAGCTAATCTAAGATTGCTACAAGAAGAACAGCAAGCAGACAAACAGAGAAAAGAAGAGAAAGCTAGAAGAAAGAAAGAAAAAGAAAGAAGAAAAAGAGAATCTAGAACTCCACGTTTTTCTATGGAGACTCCAAATTATTGGGAATTTGAAGAAATTGAAGACAGTGGCATAGACTCAAGTTCCCAAGCCACAGACAAAGGAAAAGATAAACCGTCTTCATCTACTAAAAACATTTTCTCTGAAAAATCTCTCGAGTCTGCTCAAATTCATAAATCAAAAAGTGAATTAGCTACTCTTGAAGATGCAGCTAAAAACTTTCCATCTTTTATTTTGCCTTCCTTGCAAAAGGCTCATTTTGTCAGAGAAAAAACTAAGTATCCTAGAATTGAAGAAGATCTCTTTGCAACCAGTTCTACTGGTTATGTTTTAGATTTAGAAAAATCTAGAAATCCAGCTGAGTCAATTTGCGTTTGGATTAGATATTTATACCAAATGCAAGTTATTTCAAAATTAAACAATGAGTCTATTTTTTATCTTGCTGAGAAAAGAATGGCTGGCATTGTTTATGACTGGTGGATGACCCCAACTGCTGAAGAACAAATGAATGTCTGTAATGTTGGTCTCACCACTCTAGAATTGTTGTTAAAGACTCAGTTTGTTCCAGAAACTTTTGATGAAAAGAAGCAACTCATAACCGATTTAGTTCGCATGGAACTAAAGGATGTTAAATTTCTTGAGCAATTCGGTAATGAGTATATGAGTAAAGTCTTTAAAGCCAATCTTAGCAATGATACAGTTCAAAAGGTTTCCTTTTTATCCAAGTTTCCAGGAAATTTAGGAGATCTAATCCTTAAAGATCTCGAGGTCCAGAATAAAAGCCTTGACCAGATATATTGGGTTGATCTTTTGTTTAGATGCTCTGAAAAGGTCAAATATTTATGCTGGCAAAAGAAAGCTTCTGAGTTTTCCCCTGGTTTAGATGTCTGTAGATCTGTTTTACCTTGGACCCCTTTCAAGAAAAGAAGATCTAAAAGATATGGCAAATACAGACCTAAACGAGTAGCTCATCATAAAACACCTTTCAAAAAATACAGATATTTGAAGAAACGAAGACAGAATCCCAGAAGTAATGCTTGTTTTATCTATAAACAAGAAGGTCATTTTGCAAAGAAATGTCCAAAGAGCTCCTCTAACAAACTCAAAGCTTGTGTAGATATTGAATAATTTGTTGAGAATTGGTCCATAGTAGATTCACAAGATGATGTTTCTGAAGTCTATATCCTAACAGATGCCTCTCTGTCAGATGTTGAAGATAGTGTTGAACTATCTCAAAAAAGGAATCGCTGTTATGATTCAGAATGTGATGCAACCGAAGACGAAGATGAAAAAGAAGAAGAATTGCATTATAGTGAAGAATACACAGCTGATTATACTTCTGAAACTTCTGATTTTGAGACTAATACTACTGTAGATACTCAATCTGTTGTTGATATTCCCTCTACTCCCATTCCACCTCCTACATTACCTCCATCATCTGTTTTAAACTCTTTTTGTCCATATCCTAAAAATGTTTCCCCAACATCTGCAATTCCTGTACCTACTCCAGAAGAGTCCTCCTTTTTAAAAAAGATTGTTAAAACTAATAATCTTTTGTACATCCCTGTTGAAGTTCAAGTTCGTCAAGATTGGATTGTTGTTCATGCCTTTATAGATACTGGTGGCTCTAACAATTTGGCTCGCCCTTCTCTTTTTAAAGGTCTCTGGAAAACCCTCAATCATATATTGGTGTCTGAAACCATTGGTGGTTCCGTCTCTCTGACTCATTATGTTGATAATATTTCTTTAAAAGTTGGGGGAAAGATTGTCAAAATTTCAGCCGTGCAGTATTATGATACTTCCACTAGTTTATCTTTGGGAATGCCATTTCTTTCATCTGTCCTTCCAGTAACAATCAATGAGGATAAATTGATACTCAATATAAAAAAAAAGTGCCATTTCTGTTCCAAGACTTACATTGGCTAATTCCGAGGCACAGAAGCAAAATAGCCAAAAGAAAGCTGGAACTAGAAGACCTGCAAAAGACTCTAATAATTGGATTGAAGTGCTCCAATTATATGAAGACAGAGCTCAAAATAAAACCAAACAGAAGGCACATGTAAATCCTGATTGGTCTCTAGAACAGGTACAAATTTATGAAGAATTGGTAAAAAATTGCTCCGAGAATCCTCAAGTTTTTTGGACTGTTGAAAGTCCACAGCAAGAAATAATTACTCTCCATGATAATGGTGTCAAAGGCAAGCTGATTCCTTGCACCCCGTCTGATGAAAAGGAGATAAGAAAACAGATAGATGAACTTCTGCAACTTCAGTTGATTGAACCAAGTGAGTCTCATTACTCTTGCTCAGCTTTTCTAGTTAGAAATCATTCTGAGATTATTAGATGAAAAGCTAGAATGGTAATTAATTACAAGCCTCTCAATGCTATTACTAAAAGTTTTAATTACCCATTACCGAGACAAGAGACAATAATGCAGAAGATTCAAAGCAGCAAAATTTTTAGCAAGTTTGATATGAAGTCAGGATACTATCAGATTCAGATAAGAGCCGAAGACAGACATAAGACTGCTTTCACATGCCCTGCTGGATTTTTTCAATGGAAAGTAGTACCATTTGGCTTGAAGAATGCACCAGCATTCTTTCAAAGGCGTATGGATTACATCTTTGGCAAGTATGACTTCATTTGTGTATATATTGATGATATTTTAATTTATAGTGCAGATATAGAAAGCCATCTCCAGCATTTAAAAATCTTTTTAGATGAAGTTCGACAACACGGTATTGTTCTCTCAGAAAAGAAGATGGTTTTGTTTCAAAATAGTATTGACTTTTTAGGTATTCATGTGAATGAAGGAAAGATTCAAATGCAGCCACATGTATTAACCAAATTGTCTGAGTTTCCAGACAAGCTCTCTGACACTAAAATGATTCAACGGTTTCTTGGAGTGTTGAATTATATCCATAAATATATTCCACGATTATCAGAGAAAACAACACCAATAAGGCAGCATTTTCATTCAGGATGGTCCCCTGAGGCTACAAAAGCAGTAAAACTGCTTAAAGAAGAATGTCAGAAGTTACCACAACTTAAGCCTCCCGGAAATGGATCTTTGATTTTACAAACTGATGCCTCTGATTCTTATTGGGCAGCAGTATTATTTGAGAAGAAAGAATCAAGTGAAGAAGAATTGTGTGCATATGCATTGTGTGAGCTCACCATATCCAATAAAGGTACATTTCTTTGATTTTGCATCAAGCTTTGTTCTATTTTCTTTATTAATATGGACAAAGGCCTCACAACCAAAAGGCTTTAAAAAAGAGTAGTTTACCTTTTTACCTGTCCATGCTTCCTCTCGAATACCACCATCCAAGGAAATTGAAGGCCCTCTGTTTATTAGATAAACAGCAGTATCTACAGCATCTGCCCAAAATTGTAAAGGCAATCATGCATGCAATCTCATGCACCTTGCACGCTCCATGATTGTTCTGTTCATCCTTTCTGACACACCATTTTCTTGTGGTGTTCTTGGAACTGTCTTCTCTCTACAAATTCCATGCTTTGAACAGTACCTATCAAACTCTTTGCTGCAATATTCACCTCCATTGTCCGATCTGAGACACTTCAACTTCTTTCCTGTCTCAATCTCAACCAAAGCTTTCCATTTCTTGAAAGTATCAAATACATCAGATTTATTCTGAATACAATAAATCCATGCTTTTCTAGTTGCATCATCAATAAAAGTAACATAATAACGAGAGCCACTGAGAGATGATACCTGAGCAGGTCCCCATACATCTGTATGCACAAGCTCCAATTCTTCGCTCTTCTTTTCTTTCCCAACTCTGAGAAATCTGACTCTCTTTTGTTTTCCATAAATGCAATTCTCACAGAAATCCAAATCAACATTCTTCAAACCTAGCAACAAATTTCTTGAGTGAAGAATCTTCATTCCCTTCTCACTCATGTGTCCGAGCCTATGATGCCATAATGCTGCATCTGCTCCTTTAGAAGTTAAAGCATTAACAAAGTTAGAAATACCATTGCATAAATACAATGTTCCAACCTTTTCACCTTTTGCTATTACCACCGCTCCTTTGGTGACCTTCCAAGTTTTATCTGTGAAAGTTGTCACACAACCTTCACTGCCTAACTGCCCTGTTGAAATCAGATTTTTCTTCAGATCTGGAACATGCCTTACCTCCTTTAGTAGCCATTGGTTTCCATTCTTTTGTTTTACAAGAACTTTACCCATTCCAACAATTTTATAGGGTTTATCATCACCCAAACGAACTTGTCCAAAATCTCCTTGAACATAGTCATGAAAATATTTCTTATCAGGTGTGGCATGGAATGAAGCCCCTGAATCTACAACCCAAGAATGAGTAACATTTTCGAAAGAAAGAATCAAAGCATCTTGTAACACATCACCTGTCACATTTGCTTCATGATTGTTTTCTTGCTGTGTGTCTCCTTCTTTTCCCTTCCGAGATCTACAGACTTTCTTTAGGTGTCCTTTCTTTCCGCAATTCCAGCACACTATCCCCGATCTGGACTTGGATCTGCCTTTCCTTGATTTACTGTGATATCCCGAGCTCTTTCCTCTTTCCATTCTTCTTCCCCTAGACTTTGCACTCAAAGAATTACCTGATGTCTCACTAGAGCTTTTCCGTCGCATTTCCTCACTAAGGATAGCACCAACAACATCATCAAACTTTAAAGTACTAGATCCAGAGACAGAGTTACTAATGGCCATTACTAAACCATTCTAACTCTCTGGCAATGAGCACAAGAATAACAGCCTAAAGGTTAGCACATTTCACACCCCGCGTAACTTAACTAATTGTAATCGTATTAAATTCTTTAAAATGGTTCCACGGATCCACCTTTCCGACATCTTCATTAAAATAGTCGTTTACAAGAAATACCTTGCTTGAAGCCGAGGGTTTTTCATACTCGCCAACGTCCGCATCAAACCCTCTCGTTTTTTCCTTCAAAATATTGAAGGCGACCGATGCCGCAAGACACAACCGTATCGTTCCGAGTGCCTTTCTATCGAGAATGTTCCATTCCACGTCCCGCTGCGGCCGCTTGGCTTTTTTTTTCCCGCACAATGGTAGGTGGCCGCATCTTTCCGATACAGACATTATTCCATCTCGTATCTTCCCACAGCGGAAAGTTTTTGGCCGTTAAATTTCTCGACCCTAAACTTACCATCGTTCGCCATTGCTCCCACTCGAACCAGGAACCCTTCTTTCCTACGAGTTTATCAGCCAAATATACCTTCGGCTCTGATACCAGTTGTTAGAAAATTAAATATTACAGAGCAATGAAACACATAAAATATGCGGAAAATACAAGCACATAAAACACATAAAACCAGAGAGACACAGATATATGTGGTTCACCCAGTTTGGGCTATGTCCACCCTGAACAGCCAGTCCTTCCTTTATATTATCCAACAAAAAATAAAGAGACAAAACCTACAGCAAATCTGTTGTAATATCCTCTGTTCTCTCTCACAGTCTCCCTCTCTGTTTCTCGCTCCGAGAATACACTCATAATACACAGCCACAATACAATGCCCTCATATATACAAGGGGGTTTCCTTTGAGGGCAAAAAACCCTAATCTAAACATAACTTCTACCGCCAGATCATTTGCCTAATGAACGGCCCAGATTGACTAGAAATTACTATACTTTTACAAGGCAATTTTACATTTGTTTTTAGCTTCGGGGGCGCTGCCCCCCAACCCCGCCGTGGGGCCCGGAAGCACACAGGCCCCCCCCCGGACCCCCCACGGCAACACATCAATGCGTGCGTTGCCGCTCCTTGCTACAGGGTCCACGTCGTGATACAATGTAAATAAGATAATTAGGCTCCACACCCAACATGGAGTCCTCAAAGTAGACATGGTGAAAGTGACAGTGGGAGAACCAGAACTAGGGGGAGAACCCGAACAATCAGAGGAAGAGTCGGAGTGCGGACTCAGGGGAGGACTTACTCTATGAAGATGGGAAGGAGGAAGTCGACTGAGCGGAAACTAAGGGTGAAGGCCAAGAAGTCTCCGGGAAAAGGCGCCTTGGGGGCGCAATGATGACGGGAAGAAGAAAACCGACAAGGGCAAGAAGGAACAAAATCAAGTGAGGTCAAGGGCAGAAAAGGTGCGCCGAAATGATTTAGGAGTTTTGCCAGCAAGCTCCCACTAAAAAGGTATGCATTAATTTTAATTGTTTAAACCCAGACGTTTTGAGAGTAAAATAAAAAGTGTGCGGCGTAATGAAAAAGAAAGATGCAGTAAATAAGACTGAAAGAACAGAAAATTAACAACTAAAAAGGCAACAAGCTAACCCAAGGGGGTGGGTCTCTCAAAACTAGTTGATAAGAGGGAAAAAAAAGAAGCACGCTAACAAGAGGCCAATAGATCTAAGGTCCGGAGGGACTAGGATCTAAAGGATAAGTCTACTAAAAAGTGGTGCAGAAAACAACAAAGAGTTAGAGGCAAGGTTGCTGCGAAAGCGGAGGAGATCAGCTAAAAATAGAGAGGGCAAGGCAGTGGCCTTAGAAAGGAGCCCAAACAAAACAATATGAGGTGTTGTGAGAGGGGGAAGAGCTGATCTAAAGCGATCTGAAAAAGAGGTATCAGATCTGAGAAAAATAGGGCTGAAACTCTGTAAATTCAGACTTCTGAAACAACAAAGACTCGTCCACAAAAAGTGGAGGGTACTAGAGCCCTAAGGGGCAATATTCTCTCTTAGGTGAGTGAAGAGGATCAGAAACAGGTCCAAACGGGCAGAGACAGAGGCTGGAAAACCCTGACAGAGGCTTCAGACAAACCCAGAAAAAGTGCTGAAAAATTTGCAGAAAAAGTGTAGGTCGCAGGTTCTGACCTGTTTTTAGTCTAGGTCGCAGGTTTGGTGCAGAAAAGTGCGTCCTGAGGCTCAGGTCGCACTTTTTGGGCTGATAAGTGTGACCTGCAAATCCGGCTCTCTCGGCGGCAGATTTCAGAAAAATATTATCGTCCGAGCTGCCGCTGATGTCTGTCACCTGCACAATAAGGCCAGAAACACACGGAAGTTAAAAATTTGACTGTTTAAGGGTTTTAGGGGTGAGAATCACCATAAAAATAGGAAAAACAAAAAATGGAAGAGAAACCCTAGGGTTTGGAACATCTGGATATGTAGGAATAGATAAAACGACAGCGGTCGCAAAAGAAAACCCGTGTGGAGTCGCCAATTGTTAGTATGATTCTTTCGTCGTAAAAGATCACTTTAGCTACGCATACCAAGTAGCCCTAACATCAATAATGGCTGCAAAATATCTTTAAGTTTGCTGCATAAAGTTAGATCTAAGCACAAAAGACATTAAGTAGATAAAATGTAAAATGGCTCCATGCATCCAATGGACAAGACAAGAACAATATATTTAAAAAGAATCTTATATTATATTAAAGAATGGGGCACCTGAGAGGAAAACAAGAAAGGTGTTTTCCGGTTCTCCTCAGTGGGATGGGTTCTTGGAAGTCCTCAGTGTTTCAGATCTAGCATTTCTCTCTCTTATGGATGGGGATGGGTCCTTGGAAGTCCTCAGTGTTTCAGATCTAACTTTTCTCTCTCTTATGGATATGGAAAAGAAAACATGGAACTCAATGGGAGTTCACAAAAAAAAATGGAAAATGGTGACCAAGAGAAGATCTAGAGTGATCTAATGCAATGAAGGTGACTAATGAATGGGGGAAACCCTCTTATTTATAACAAAATATTGGGGCGGTCTAGAACTCGGTGCATGAATAAAATATTATTAATCGAATTATAGAAGCACCTTTTAGGAATATCTTATTATATTTGTTGGAGGGAAAAGGGTTCTTGACTTTGGTCAATTCATTTATTTATAAATAATAAATAAATAAATGATTTATTTATCATTTTAGGGGAATGATGGGAATATAATTAAATAAATAATGGTTTATTTAATTATTTATGGATGATTTAGTCAAATTTAACTAAGAATATTATTTAAATAATGATTTAAATAACTTATTCTTAGGAAATAATTAAATAAATAAGGGTTTATTTAATTGATTTCTTTGTTTTTTGGGTTAAATATGACCAAATAGGTTATTTTTTATATGGTGAAAACAATTTTTACTTGGGAGTAAAATTGGTCTTACATGGTGTAGTTAGGTTCATCTAATAATAATAGATTAGATGACCAAAATGGTCTCCAGAGATCCTTTTCAAGATCCATTGTAGTTAGAAGTCACGTTTGATCTGGGGCTATCTGGTACTCAGCTTGAGCCTTCATGCTTGCCTTCATCTTCTGATTTCTTTCTGAAATCTAGGAAAACATTTGTTTGATTAAGGGCATTTGTTCCTAAGTGCTTTCATGTCTCCTAAGTGAAGCAAGAATATTTTGTTCATTTCCCAATTGCAATGAGAAACCAGGTTGAGCATCTACAAAATATTCATTGAAGTTTGTTCTCTTCTCAGTCCTCTGTTCTTCATCCTCTGAATCAATCATTACCTCTTTACCTCTCTTATTTGACTTCTTTGGTATGACATGAGTATGAACATTTGAGCTCACTGAACCTACAACACCTTTACTTGCCATTTTTTCTATATCAGGTATGCTCTCATGAATGACTGCTGAATACCCATTTTCAATTCTCCTATTAGAAATCACACTGTGAGGGTCATAAGCCCACTTCTCTCCTAAAAGTAGGTGCATTTCATCTAACATCTTAGTGACTTCATCAATTGGTTGTCTCATATTAACTATAAAAGGACCAACAGTCATTGCTAATTTAAACATATGACCTTTCTTCATAGACACAAAGTGTACTTAATCAAAATTTAAAATTTTCTTAATAAACTCCAAAGCGAATAATCTCATAAGCACAAAAACAGGATGCGTGTAAGGCTCTACACTAGCTCCATACACTCTAATCTCAGAATGCTCTTCGAAGACAAACCAATCACCAAACTTACAACTTGTCCCCAACTGCAAGAACTCTTGAGCTTTTGGCAGAAAGCAAGGGGGAGTAATTCCATTCAAAATTTTATATGCAGTAGATATGAAATGACTAGAAAAATCAAATAAACCACCCTCATTCTACTCTTTCCCCATTATGTTTGTCCAGAAAATCATTGTCTGACTTTTATTATTCATATCCATTATATTTAATCTGAGATGCATGAATTCTTCTACATTTTGATATAAGAAGAGGTAAATAACAAGAGAAGGAAACCTGAATGAACCTGTCAGTGATAGGCTCATGAGCTGAGATTTGACAGCTTCTTGCCAATAAGATGGAATATCCAGCACCACTCTTGGCTTCATCATCATGGAGAACATTCCCAGAATTGATTTTTCCACTGTACTATCATCATCTTTTCCCAAAATATTTGCAATGCACTTCAGCACTGGTCTAACTTCTATATCAAAAACCTCCATCGGGAAATCTTTATTATCAGGTGCAAACTATTGTGTATTTGGCTTCAGAAAAGAGATGAATTGGTTGTACTCCTGACCTGCAAGACTATCATAATGTGCCATCAATGAATCCTCAGTAATTTGAACATATGAATCTGACTTAGGGTAACACAGAGCATGACAAATTAATTGGGCTGAAACCTGCAGAACATTTTCACCTTGATATTTTGTTACAAAATACTTCCTTGGGTACATAACAGACACTAGCTAATATACGAATTCGGGGAAAAGATGCGTTCTTAGAATACATGCTGACAATACACCGGTTTTGACCATGGCGGTATAAATTAGAGAGGCCTTATTGTTTAAGAAGACTTGCTGATAAAACGAAAGGTGGTCAAGGGAACAAATAGTATCCTAGATATCCCTCTTTGTGTCCATGGGAAGGATGTGACTGGAAGAACCTAAAAGGGATGAGCACTTAGCCATAATTCAACTTAGGATAGCAGACAATTGGTAAGGTGAAAAATAATTGACAGGATGATAGATAGTTGAGAAAAACATAGCGCAAAAAAACTTTCAAACACAAAATAACAATAATAACCTCAGAAAAATGAGAATCCTTCTTAAATAGGTGGCGCGGGCTTTAAAATTAAATGTTGATAAGACGTGCCAAAAAACCGTTAGGAAAACCCGACATGGACTACAACTATCACCAACTTGGCTGCATACATCACTGTGGGAGGCCTCGAGGTACATAGAAGTCATTGGGCTTATGCCCCCACAGTGAATCTGGACCATTGATCTAGATTGCTTCTCTAGTCAACAGGGTCAACTGCGGAGGCATTCTCCTCGTTAACCCAAGTGCTGAAAGTTCCTCCGAGTTAAGCCTTTTACTCACCATTTGATAAATCATCGAATCCCACTCCATAAGATGCTCAATATTTAGTTTGTGAATTGGGACCTGCTTCCATAAAGACTTAAATCATTTAAACTTTAAACTTTAATATAACGAGCAAATACATTTTTATGCTAAAGTATATGAAATTTAATATTTTAACATATCTTTTGATAATTTTTTTTTTTTTTGTATTTTTGAAAATTAAAAATAAAGGATATTTCAAACGAGCCACAACATCTGGCTCCACTTGGGGATAGTGTTTTTTTCCATGAAACACTGAGAACCGTAGATTAGTGCCTTCACTTCAGGCATGGAGTCAAATACTGTTTGATAAAAAATGTACAATGAAGGAAACCGAATATGTACAATGGTGAACCATCAAATTTCAATGTTGGAAATAATGTTTTAGATACTTCCCATTCACAGGCAGCTCTATTGTTTCTCCATCAAGATTTTCCAGCATAAAAGTGTTATTTGATCTGGCTTCAATAATTATGTATGGGCCATACCAGAGAGGGTCAAACTTACCATGCTTTCCTTTTTCTTCTCTTCTTGTATCCCATCTTAATACCAAATCTCCAATTTGGAAAAGAATCTTCTTTACCTTCCTATCAAAAATGGACTTCATCTTTTTTTGATAGGTGACCAAGTTTTCCCTGACTTTATTCTTGCTTTCACTCAATTCTATCACCTTATTCAATCTTCTTATCAATTCATTAGGTTCTTCTTGTGCTTCTTGAAGAAAAGAAATTACGGGTCTAGCTAGTTGAGTGGGAAACAAAGCTTGAGTACCATATACTAATTCATAAGGGGACTTACCAGTAGATCTTCTAGTAGTCATTCTTACTGCCCAGAGAGAAAATATCAACTTTGAATCCCAGTTCTTCTGATTCTCATTGATTTTTTTCTTCAAAATCTTAGCCAATGTCTTGTTGGAAGATTCAACTAACCCATTCCCTTGAGGATGACATGCTGTAGAATGAGAAAAAATGACATTATATGTTTGAAATTTTTTTATAAATCTGATTGAATTGAATACCTGAGCATTGTCTATTACAATCTTCACTGGACGTCCAAACCTGCTGAAGATGTTCTCTTCTAGAAATTTCATTACTACCAGATCATTTGCTTTTCTGGTAGGTATTGCCTCCACCCACTTTGTAAAATAATCAGCGGCAGTCAGAATCCACTTGAACTACCCACTTGATGGTGGATTAATTTCTCCAATGAAATCCAATCCCCATTGTCTAAAGGGCTCTTCAACAAATACAGGGAGAAGAGGTAGAGGAGCTAACCTTTTCTTTTCTGTAAACAACTGACATTTTTGGCAACTTCTAACCATTCTGTATACATCAGCAAATAAGGAAGGCCAGTAAAACTTGATTTGAGGATTTTATGAGCTGTAACCTTCCAGCTATAATGGTCCCCACACAGACATTCATGGTACTCTTTGATAACTTCCATTGACTCTCCTTCTGTCAAACACAACAACAAAACGCCAATAGGATCCTTCCAATATAATTTAGCATCAATTATAACATAAGGTTGAGCTTTGAGTTTAAGAGCTCTGTACTTTGTTATGTTTATTGAGGGAGGAAAAGAGAAAAAGAACAAATAGTGAATAATATCTTTATACCAATCAGAGCAAAGAAATTTTTACTTGATTGCTGACTTTTTGCTAATTTGACTTGTTTCATCAACAACTTCATCCAAGGGTGCAAGCAGATTAATTCCCAGAGCTTGAAAATTAGACTCTGTCAGCAATTTTTCCAAGTCGTATCCTTTGACCAACTTAGTAGGCTTAATATCTAAATCGTATTATTGGATTTTAGCAATCCCTTTTCCTCTTTTTCCTCCACATCACTTTGAACTAACACATATTTTACCGCTGAATTAGGTACATATGCTACTATTTGAGAATGAAACACATAAGTCCTGAAGGCTTTCAATGATTTAACTAAAGCATATACCTGTTTCTCCAAGATATTGTATTTGAGTTCTGCATCTCTGAGAACTTTACTAAAAAATGCTACAGGTTTCTCTTTTCCCTCTTCGCTCTTCTGTAGAAACACAACAGTAATGGTAGAAGGTGATGCAAATGAAAATATTTGGAAAGGCTTTTGATAATTTGGGCTGATAAAAACTGGAGCTTCTTGAAGAGCCTCTTTAATCCTGGAAAATGATTCTCTTGCATCTTTGTCCCATTTCACTTCAACATTTTTCTTCAGCATATATGTTATGTTTCTGACAATCTCAGCATAATTTGGGACAAATTTTCTCAGAAAATTAATTTTTTCCTAGAAATATTTGGATATATTTCTTACTTCTAGGCAATGGGATCATTTGTATACCCTCAACTCTTGCTGGATCAATTTTCACCCCCTGATTTGAAACTATATGTCCCAATAACTTACCTTCCTCCAAAGAAAACAAATATTTCTTAGGATTCAATGATAACCCAAACTTCCTGCATTTCAGGAAAGCCTTCTGCAGATGCTCTAAGTGCTCATCATCAGAACTTGAAAAAATAGTTACATCATCCAAATATATGACTAGAAATTTTCCACCCACAAATGCTACATCCATTTCCCTTTGAAAATTAGCCCTTGCGTTCATGAGATCGAATGGCATCGAATAGTTACAACAAAAACATAAAGCAGTTGACAATGAAAATATATTTCATGAATCTATGTTGCAATTAGATTTCCATGGTTTTGTGAATAGATTTGTATCAGGAGCAGGAGTTTGGATTAATAACATAGAAGATAATAATTTCGAAGGTCATGCCTTTAGGTTAAAATTTAAATGTAAAAATAACATGGCATAGTATGAAGCTTTAATCTTAGGATTGTAGATTGTTAGAAAACTAGGAGCCAAGAGAGTTTCTATCATGGGAGACTCAGAATTAATCATAAAACAAATCAAAGGAGACTATTCTGTGAACAATCCTAGACTTAGCCAATACAGAGAAACCATTCTAGATCTTATTAAAGATATTCTTGAAACTGACTTTGATGTTATGCCAAGGAAACAGAACATGCATACACACAGTTTGGCTACTTTTGCCAGTACATGCAGATTTCCTTTTCAGCCAAATCACCAATACACTGCAGAGGTAAGACACATGCCAACTCTACCAGATAACTTGAAATACAGATGAATTTTTTCACAAGATTCTCAAATGTACAATTTTATGAATGTCGAGGGAGAATTCCAAAATTGTAACATAGATACTGATTGTACAGTAGATTACACAATAAGTAGTGAGTTAGATGTAAATGATTTAGATAGCACTGAACCCACTAAATTCACTAGAGTTGAAATAGATAAATTAAAATCAGTAGAAATAGAGGAAGTAATCAGTAGATTACACAATAAATAGTGAGTTAGATGTAAATGATTTAGATAGCATTGAACCCACTAAATTCACTTGAGTTGAAATAGATAAATTAAAATTAATAGAAATAGAGGAAATAACAAATGATGAATCAAATATTTTGAAGCTTAAAGATAACTTTTTGCCTAAGGAATTAGCCCCATTAGAAGTTTTTTTTTATTCTAATGATGTAGCTTGAAAACAAAAAATGGAACCATTAATATTAGACATGGAAGAATGTAACATAGGAAAAGAAAAAAAACCAAAGCTCATCAAATTATACAATGAATTACACCCAGAAGAAAAACTAAAATACATAATTTTGTTTAAAGAATTTCAAGATGTGTTTGCCTGGAGTTATGAAGAGCTAAAGTCTTATGACACCAGCATAATCCAACATAAAATACCCATGAAAGGAAATCAGAAACCATTTAAACAAAATTTTAGGAGAATTAATCCAGTTCTTATGCCTTTGATTGAAAAATAAGTAAAAATAATGTATGAAGCACAAATCGTAGCACCTATTAGATATTCTAATTGGGTCTCAAACTTAGTTCCCACTAGGAAGAAAACAGGGGAAATTAGCCTTTGTGTTTATTTCTGAAACTTAAACAAAGTGTCACTAAAAGATAACTATCATCTCCCAAAAATGGACCATATTTTACAGAGGGTGGTAGGATCATCCAGAATTTCATTGCTTGATGGATTCTCTGGATACAATCAAATCTTAGTTCAACCAAAAGATCAAGCAAAGACTGCATTTACTACTCCTTAGGGAACTTTCATGTAATTTAAAATGCCCTTTGGATTGATGAATGCAGGAGCTACATTTCAAAGAGCTATGGACATAGCTTTTTCCAAGGAAATTCATGAGTTTTTAGTCATTTATCTAGATGATATAGAAGTATTTTCAAAAACAGATAATGAACATCTAGATCATTTGAGAATATTTTTTATAAAATGTAGAAAATTTGGTATTTATTTGAATCCCAAAAAGATACTCTTTGGATTAGAAGAAGGTAAACTCCCAGGACACATAATTTCGAAAGAGCGAATTAGGATAGATCCAACTATAATAAAAGCCATTTTAAACATCAGTGATACATTAAGGAATTATACTAATTCTTAGGTAAAATTAATTTTCTTAGAAGATTCATTTCTAATTTAGCAGAACTAATCAAATAATTGAATAACATTTTAAAGAAAGATTCAACACTTAAATGGATAGTAGAGGCTAAATAGTCTTTGGAATCAATTAAACAAGCCCTTACAAAAACACCAGTCCTAATAAGTCCTGATTTCAAAAAAAGTTTTATAATTTTTTCTTTTTTCTTCAGAATATACCATTGTAGTAGTCCTGTTGCAAAAGAATGATCAGGGTTATGAACAACCCATTGCTTTTTTTAGAAAATACTTAAGAGATGGAACACTAAAGTACAACATAATGGAAAAACAAACACTTTCTTTAGTGAAGGCTATTAAATATTTCAGAGTGTATATTTTATACTCACACATAATTGCATATGTTCCAAATTCAGTAGTAAAGGGAATTCTGACTCAGAATGGGCTTGATGGAAAGAGAGGCAAATGGATTGCCACTATATTTGAATATTATATTGAAATAAAGCCTATGAAATTGATTAAAGGCCAAGGTTTATCCAAACTCATGGCTGAATCGAAATTTTGAGCCTTAGATATAAATTTCATTGTAGAAATAGATGATCTGGAAGAGATGACAACTCCACAGATCATTGAAGCTGTTTTAGATTCACCTTGGTATGCAAATATCATATTTGTTTTACTAAAATTACAAGCTCCTCTTGGTTTGTCTAGAACTAAAGGTAGATTCTTAAAATTAAAGGCAATGAAATATTATATCATAGATAATGCTTTATTTTGGAACGATCATGGTGGCATTCTATTTAACTATTTATTGAAATATGAAGCTGATAAAGTTATGCAAGAATTTCATGCGGGTGACTGTGAGGACACCTTTATTGGAAATCAATTGTTGATAAAATATCGAGGGCAGATTTTTATGGACTCACTCTTTTTCAGATGTTAGAAATTATGTGACCTCCTATCACAAATGCTAGATATTTGAAGGAAAGAAAAAAATATTACCTTTACCCCTCAAACCCATCTCCATGGAAATTCCATTTCAACAATGGGGCCAATACTTCATTGGTGAAATTCACCCACCCTCCTTAGCCCAGCATAAATGGATTTTGACAGCCACTGATTATTTCACCAAGTGGATAGAGGCCATTCCTTTTAGACAAACCACTGATTCTGTCATTATCTCATTCCTTGAAAATATTATCCTTTCTAGATTTGGATTCTCACAAAAGCTCATTACTGATAATGCAGCTACTTTCAAATCTAAAAAAATGATTGACTTCTATAAAAAATATCACATCAACCTTGGTCATTCCACTGCCTATTACCCTCAAGGTAATGGACTTGCAGAATCCTCAAACAAAAGCCTAGTTAATTTCATCAATAAATTGTTAGAAGACAATAAGAAGACCTAGAACAAAAGGTTGGTTAATGCCTTATGGGCATACAGAACTACAAAGAATTCCATTGGTACATCTCCTTATCAACTAGTATACGAGATGGATGTTGTTTTTCCATCCTCTTTGGAAGTTCCAGTGATGAAAATAATTTAGGAGCTGCAAGTAGAACCCAATGATATCTAGAGAAGGATAAATCAGACAATACATTTGTAGCAAACCAAGGAAAAAGTCTATGTAAAATCATAAGTTATCCAAGATAAAATCAAAAATATTTTTGACAAGAAAACAAAAGAAGACGATCTTTAAATAGGTGATAAAGTACTCAAATGGGATTCTAGAAGAGAAGACAAAGAGAAACATGGTAAATTTGATTTTCTTTGTAAAGGCCCATACATCATTTATGGTTACAGAGGTAATAATGCATTCTTCTTAAGGATTTAGATGGATCAGATCTACCTGGTGGACCAGTCAATGGTAGAATGCTGAAGCACCAATTTTCTCCTAATTAACCATTAGTTTATTTGTTTTACTTTGTTCATTGTACAAAACATTGAAAAGTTTAGATTGGATTGGATGACTATCTTTTGAATTTGAAGCCCAAAGAGAAGGCCCTAAGATTTGAAAGACATAATATTTTATGTATGAATAAAGCAGAGCTCAGAAAATAGTTTCAAGGCAAGCATAGTCAAATTTTCAAGGCCGTTGATCTTAAATTTTTTGACATTTCACCAGGAAATGCCATCCCCAAGTGGAGCCATTGTTAGGGTCCTATAATAATAGGGATCATAATTTTGAATTGACTATGCTTTAGTCTTGTAATATTGTACATACTTTTCTTTCTGCAAATTTTTTCCCATATTAAGAAAGGTAAAGAGGGTAAGTCCTAAAAGAAAAAACAAAGGACTAAAAGAAAAAGATAAAAAATGAATATAAAGTATGAACCCCACCAAAAAGAGATAGAATAGATCCTGAAAGTGCTGAAAATTCAAATTCCAATACTTTTACTTTACTTTGCAAATAATATTGTGTGCAGCTTATCAAAAATGCCACAATCTATGATGATCAAACAGTTTAATCTTGATTCATTCATGTTTTAAATTTCATGTCAAAATCGTTAGAGAATAAAGATATAGCCAAACCATTTAATCTTGGCAAATCAATAGTTAGGTAGAGAATAATAATGAGCTCATCAGTTTAATTGGAGCCATTGGAAGTCATCAGGTTAGAATTAGATATTTTTCTTATTAAAAGAAAAATAAAGGGTTAAAAAGCTCAAATACACCCCATAAATGAAGAAACAAATGTTAGGGTAAATGATGGGTGGGTAGAAGTACTTTCACAAGGCATGGAAAGGATAAATTGGTTCATATCATATCACTAATATCCCCCTAAAAACCCCTTTCCCTAGTTTAAATACACATTTTCATTTGAAAAGTAACTTCCTTTACTAATTCCCCTTTTTCAATTAAAACATGAAAAACCCACCTTATTCATAATTTTAAAGGTTTTAAATAATGTCGGGCCCCATTGTAAAATTCCTTCCCGATATCTTTTTAAACGCATATCCCTAGTGTATTTTGATATCCCTCATCATATTCATTAATCCCCATTCATATTAACCCTGTTTAATTTATATTCAACCCCTCCACTATATAAAATGCATTATATATTAAATCCTACTTGAATGTATTTCCCCGGACCCTTTATTTTAGTTTAACATATATTTTTTATTAAAAACCCTTCTGCTATATCATTCTGGGTCCCACTTTATGTTTAAACCCCAATGTACTATATATCTTACCCCGTTTTATTACCCAAACACCATTATAAATCCCAACCCATATATATTATTAAGCCTTTACATATGTATTATAACCCCACATAATACAAACTCAGATCCCACCTATAAAATTCCCAACGCATCGCTCCTATTTGTCCATCCATCAGATATCTATTCACTTGATCCAATGGCTAATAAGCCTTTTCACACCCCCAACTGCCCCACGTTTTAAACTATTGGGGGCTTTCGAAATGGGTTGTTTCTCACCCCCGCTCCCATGTTACGTGGTAGCCCCACATTGTATCACATCCTCCAATCCAAAACTGCTAACTCGCTTTTCACAATGTGACCGCCAATCCATCATCTGAGTTGTATGATGAAACCACCCTGCCATTTGAATTTAACCCTGCGTAATAAGTTTAACCACTATTGGTTAAAAAAAAAAAAATATCTCCCTAAAAGCATTTTTCACCATTTCTATTCAAATTTGTGTACAAGAAGCCTTGTCGACCTGTTTTCAAGCTAAAGCAACTAGTGTCAACCTATTTTCAGCCCAAATTAGACTAGAATTCAAGCTTATTTGCTACCAGAACTTGTGCACGCTAAGTTTAAAGCTTTATAAAGACCAAGAAAGCTTCTGTTGCATCCAGAACCCTTTCTGCAAACTGAAAACTTTGTTTTCCAGGTATTCCTAAGTGCCAAAGTTATTACTTACACACAAAAAGTAATAAATTTCTAAATTGAACAAAATAAATGGCCTCCCAGGGTATTGTGACTTTTAATCCCCTACAACCTCTTGTTGTTGATGTTGAACATACTCCCCTTGTAGACAAATATTTCAAAATCAGTGACACAATCACTGATTTCAACCTCTTGGACATCCACTGTTGGAGCCATGATAAATCCATGGACCAGGATGATGATATATTCCTTTGGGAATCAAATTTACCCAAGTACATCCTGCCACAGACTTTCCAATTCCCAGAAATCATCAGGCTCTATCAAATTAATTATCTGCCCAATGAAAGAGCCCCAGTAACCCCTAACAAAGATATTTTGTTCACCATTACTACAGAATCAATAAACTCGATGTTGCAAATCCAACCCAAGCCTGATGAAGCCCCTCTGTCAATTGAAATCCTCACTGAATTATATCTGAAACTTGACTTTCCAAACAGGTTTCAAATCTTCCAAACCTTCTTGCCTTCATCAGTTGAAACCCCAAAGAGTAACCCTCCATATTTAGCCTTAATTTTCTCAGAAAGAACCAGGGAGATTGTCACAATTATGTTTGTATATTAGGATACTTTACAGATGAGTATGCAAATGCTTCAATCTTAGGTTTTCTATCCATTTTATGCCGAGGATAGCCTCCATATTTTAAATTTAACTTTGCTCAATACTTAGCAGATGCCATCCATGAGAAACTATTTAAATTACCTAAGGAATGAGTGTTTAAGTATTCATCTATGTTGTTTCATTTATTCATATACTTCCAATCTAAAAGGTTTGCAGTTAGTCTTCAAAAATTGGACACAGAGGGTAACCCACAATTTGTAGTCTTCTGGACTTCCTTAATCAGGAAAGATTCCACATAGTTCACACACAAGGAATTCATTGATTCATCTATTCATCCAGTTTTCAATATGCTAAGCAATAGCAGTGAACCTAGGATCAATGAAGAAATAAATAAAGTATTGTAGTTGTTTGAACACATTAGAACAGGAGATTGGTATTTATACGAAAACCACACTGAAATTAGGGTATATCAATGTCATCTCACTCCATACAAGCTTCCCAAATACCTCCCAATGAGGTTATTTTCACTAGAATATATCAGGCAGATCTTAAACTCAGATGAGGTTCATTTTCTATCAGTAAATAAAAAAACAAAGTTTAGAATTAAAAACCAGATTGGTCCTTTCATCTACAATAACATGAATGTTGGTCAAAAAGCATAAATTTTTTTACAGGAATTCAAGTTCAATGAGAGTTTTAAATGACATTATTATCCTTTGGGAGTTATCAGCAAACTAAGAGTCAAATGTAAGTTAACTCCTTTTTCCCATGAGTCCAAACCAGATATTGAAAATTACTCCAACCAGTCAAAGTGGTTGGAGAATACTTTGAAAGATGTGGGGAAACCAATAGAGACTATTTTTTTCCTACATAATCCAGCCCCACAAGAGAGGAACTCCAAAATATCAAGAGAAGAAGGTTGATATTCAACTCAAACCACTACTGAAACCAAATTCAAATTAATTTACATGAAGAAGCCCAAGCTCAATCCAATAGTTGAACAAGAAGAAACATTTGAGACAATTGAAATTATTGATACACACACAGTGGTTAAAGAAAATGCACCTCTAATAGTTTCAGAGGAAACTCATCAGCCATCAACCTCTAATACTCAGATTATTCAGAAACAACACAGTGCAGGGGTGTCTTCATCAAGTAAACCAATTGACAAAGAACAAGATATCATGGAGAAGTATAAAGAAATAAAACTCAAGAGTGAGGGATTGAAAGAAGTAACCTATGCCCAATATTGGAAACATACTCCAAGTGACCAAAACAGTTTACTTTCAGCATTTGATTACAATACCAAGAAGATGCAGATGGCATTTTTGCAGCCCACAGTGCAGTATCCAAAGTCATTAGCTAACTACAAGAAAACAACATTTGAATTCATGGCCAAATATTTTCATCCTATAGACCAAATTGGATTTCATAAGAAAGAAAGAGAAATTCTATATTCCACAATGACGAATAAAGTTATGAGTGTTCAAAAACTTCAAAATTTTCTAGAGAATATCAAACCTCAGTTAAAACTAGAGAAGGCTTCCTCACAAGCCAAGGAAAACAACATCAAATATATTGAAAAACTGGTCATAGAGGTATGATATGATCCCAAGAACATCAAAGTAGCAGAAGGGCTCATCAAGAAAAAGAATGCAGACATTGCTGCACTGAAGCAATAGCTAAAATTATCTCCCACTAAACATCCATAAGAAAAAGAAGTTTTAGAAAATAAAGGCCAAAAGGATGAAATGATGAATCTCATCATTCAGTTAACAACTCAACTGAAAGAGATGGAGAATGAAATGGATAAATTGGTGCAGGAAAGCAAGGACAACATGGAAGCAATACCTGTCATTTCCATTCCTACAGTAACTACAACAATTCCATCAACTTCAGTAGCTCTAGTGGCAACAACAGTTCCAGTAGCTACAACAATTTTCACTTTAGCAACACCACTAACGGATTCAACAACATCAGCAGCTCATCTCAGTGATGAAGTAGGTAAATTGATCAAAGATATTCAAGATATGTCAATCCAAACAAATGAAATAAATATAATTAAATAACAAATAGAAAATCTAGAGGATGAAAATAAGTTGATACAAATCATGCATAATAATGAAACACAGAAGTCAAACAGATTGACTGACAGAGTACAGAAGTTAGAGAAAGAATTGACACTAAAAGAACCACTTGCCCAAGCAAAGCAACAACTGTGGGCCAATATCATTAACTCTGTTAATGATATTTGGCCATTTGTCCAAGTTATATTTAAGTAGAATGATTTTATCAAGGAAGCAACTGAAGCTATTCAAAAATTCAAAGATGAACTTGAGAAAAAACCAGAAGAGGCCACTGAGATCATTAAGTTTATTAATTTCAAGGAAAAACAGGAATTAGAAGAAATTGGCATAAGTGATAGAACTAAAAAAATCTTAGAAGTAAGAAAAGTAATTTCCAAAAAGAACCTGATGACACAACTTGAAGAAAAGTGTCAAAACATGGATCTTGCAATCACCACATTCATGATAAAATTTGGTGTTTTGAGGCAGACAGGCTTGCCTAATCCTTGAGTGATCCATGACAGATTAATGAAGCATGAAGAATATGACAAGAAGATCAAAGAAGTGGCCAAAGAGTAGTCCAAAAATTCCTCCATGAAAGGAATTCCTACAGGAAAAGTGCTCTATCAAATTTTTGAGAATCTCTTTTACCTCCAGCATGAGGTAAATCATTTATTCATAAAGAAGCCTACTTTTTCAAAATACACAGAAGCTGATGAAATTTACCGGAGAATGGTAAAAATCAAATTACCAAATGAAGAGGCTTGGGAAAAGTTATATTGTTTACTGTGACAGTGAAAAGTAAGACAAGTAAACAAAGTAGTCAAAGTGAAAACAAAGCATGCATGGTTAAAGAGTAATAGAGCAGTCAAGTTACAGTAAAAAGATACAAGCAGATATAGATGAAAGACATAGTTTAAAGTGAAAAATAGAGTTTAAAGATAAAGTCAACATAAAAGACACTCAACAGAAAGAAGACATGAAAGCAAACAATCAGAGAGATAAAGCAGCGAAAATATCAAAGAACAAACAACAAATCCAAATAAGCAGGGACAACTAGCATTTAGTCTCCTAGGTGTCTCTATCTTCTTGCATGAAGATATTTATTTTTAGTTGAATAATTCCTAAATCGGTTTTAGGATATTTTGTAATAGTTTTTGTATAAATACTTCATAATTTGAAGTATTGAGTGTGGATTCCTGAACATTTCTATAGTTTTAATTGATCTAAAACCTGAGGGTTTATTGTACCATTTTCAAGTCAGCAGACAAGACAAGTAATAAAGGTATTGCATTATAGGATTCATGTGTTGAGCCACTTCAATGAAGTATCTTTCTATTGTTCATGTTTTTCCCTAAGTTTTTCATAAACTTGTATGTTTCCCAATTTAAATGTTTCATAAATTTGTATGTTTCTGAACTGTTATTCATTTTAATATTTTCTTCTGATATCCAGATATGAGAATCCTTAATTTCTATCCCTTCCCGATTGACCTCTATCATTTCCTTCATTATCCGCTTTGAAGAATCCTTAACTGCTCCTTGATCCCGATTGAAACAACTTCACCATCCAGGCTAAAAGATCTAAATTTGCTTAGCTACCTTTCCCTATGAACACTTCCTTTAGAACTTAATTCTGCCCTGTTTTATTGATACATTGACTCCATATCCCAATGGAAAATAGACTTTCATCTATCCATCTAAATTAGTAATTACACCACCAAACCAATCAATCTTACATAACTAGCCTAAAATCAACTAAAAGAAAAAGTTATATCACAAAATGAACTAAACAAAATATATCACGCACAACTAGTAATGGCTCTTTGTTCACAGGTACGTTGACCTATATATTACTTACGAATTCATTTGATAGTAGCTCATTCAATTATTTACAGATGCAACAATTTTTTTTTTTTTAAATTGCAGAAAGCCAAGCAAATATTTCCAATTTCAAATCCTCATTCAACTTATCCCACAAACCATCAGCTAAATCTAACCACTCCCCATCAATTTCCATTACTGATTGAGTTGCATCATTTAACCCATCCGCTAAATCTGAGCACTCCCCATCAATTTTCATTACTGATTGACTCACATCATTTAACCCATCAGTAAAATCTGAGCACTCCCCATCAATTTCCATTACTGATTGGATGGCATCATTTAATTTGACGCTTCATCTTCCTTCAAAGGCCATTAATGAAAACTATGGACTAGAATCTCGTCCTTTTTAATTAAGTTGACGATTTCCCTTTCTTCATAGAAATTTTCTAAACGTACGTGGAAATCCCTGATGTTTGATCCAAACATTCATATTGTTAGTCAGTTCCATGGACATTTTATATTGTTAATCAGTTCCATGGACATTCGAGACTGACCGAGACCAAAAAATAAAGTGAAAATTAGAGTAGGCTGACTCATGTTTTATTTATGGAATTTTATTGTGATAATATAAATTTAGAATTCATTTATGTTATATTCAGATATATTCTATGGATCTATGCATAATTTGTAAAATGCGAGGCATTTGAAAGTTAACTAGATGCATAAATCTTTTTATATTTACAAATTTAGAGCTAGTTTATATTATCTTCACATGCATTGCATATTCACATATATTACATAGATTGTTGTAGTGTTTTCTATTTTATTTTAAATGAGTTCCATGGACATTGAGGAATGAGAGTGACAAAAAATAAAGTGTAAAGTGAAAATTAGAGCACACTTACTGTTTTATTTATGGAAAGTTTATTGTGACGATATAAATTTAGAATTATTTTATGTTATCTTCACATATATTCTATGGATATTTGTAGTTTTCTTTCTTAGAGTTATGATTGTGTTCAATATTTCTTAAAGTTATGACTGAGTTCAATAGAAATTTAGGTGCATATTTTGTAACAATGAGAGGCATTTGAAAGTTAACTACATGCATAAATATTTTTTTATTATATAAATTTAGAGTTAGTTTATATTATCTTCACATGCATTGCATATTCACATATATTACATAGATTGTTGTAGTGTTTTTTATTTTTTTTTTAATGAGTTCCATGGATATTGAAGACTCACATTGACCAAAAATAAAGTGTAAAGTGAAAATTAGAGCACACTGACTCTTGTTTTATTTATGGAAAGTTTATTGTGATGATATAAATTTATAAATTTTTTTATGTTATCTTCAGATATATTCTATGGATCTTTGTAGTTTTCTTTCTTAGAGTTATGATTGTGTTCAATATTCCTTAGACTTATGATTGAGTTCAACAAAAATTCATGTGCATAATTTGTAAAAATCCCAGGCATTTGAAAGTTAACCACATGCATAAATCTTTTTATATTATATAAATTTACAACTAGTTTATATTATCTTCACATGCATTGCATATTCACATATATTACATAGATTGTTGTAGTGTTTTTTATTTTATTTTTAATGAGTTACCAAAAATAAAGTGTAAAGTGAAAATTAGAGCACACTGACTCTTGTTTTATTTATGGAAAATTTATTGTGATGATATAAATTTAGAATTATTTTATGTTATCTTCAGATATATTCTATGGATCTTTGTAGTTTTATTTCTTAGAGTTATGAATGTGTTCAATCTTTCTTAGACTTATGACTGAGTTCAAGAGAAAGGTGCATAATTTGTGACAATGAGAGGAATTTGAAAGTTAACTACGTTTATATTATCTTCACATGCATTGCATATTCACATATATTACATAGATTGTTGTAGTGTTTTTTATTTTATTTTTAATGAGTTCCATGGACATTGAAGACTGAGAGTGACCAAAAATAAAGTGTAAAGTGAAAAATTTATGGAAAGTGTATTGTGATGATATAAATTTAGAATTATTTTATGTTATCTTTAGATATATTCTATGAATCTTTGTAGTTTACTTTCTTAGAGTTATGATTGTGTTTAATATTTCTTAGAGTTATGATTGAGTTCAACAAAAATTAGGTGCATAATTTGTAACAATGCGAGGCATTTGAAAGTTAACTACATGCATAAATATTTTTATATTATATAAATTTAGAGCAGATTATATTATCTTCACATGTATTGAATATTCACATATCTTACATAGATTGTTGTAGTGTTTTTTATTTTATTTTTAATGAGTTCCATGGACATTGAAGACTCACAGTGACCAAAAATAAAGTGTAAAATGAAAATTAGAGCACACTTACTCTTGTTTTATTTATGGAAAGTTTATTGTGATGATATAAATTTAGAATTATTTTATGTTATCTTCAGATATATTCTATGGATATTTATAGTTTAACTTGTTAAAGTTATGATTGTGTCGAATCTTTCTTAGAGTTATGATTGAGTTCAATAGAAATTCAAGTGCATAATTTGTAACAATGCCAGGCATTTGAAAGTTAACTACATGCATAAATCTTTTTATATTATATAAATTTAGAGCAAATTATATTATCTTCACATGCATTGCATATTCACATATATTACATAGATTGTTGTAGTGTTTTTTATTTTATTTTTAATGAGTTCCATGGACATTGAACACTGACAATGACCAAAAATAAAGTGTAAAGTGAAAATTAGAGCACACTGACTCTTGTTTTATTTATGGAAATTTTATTGTGATGATATAAATTTAGAATTATTTTATGTTATCTTCAATATATTCTATGGATCTTTGTAGTTTTCTTTCATAGAGTTATGATTATGTTCAATCCTTCTTAGAGTTATGATTGAGTTCAAGAGAAATTCATGTGCATAATTTGTAACAATGAGACGCATTTGAAAGTTAACTACATGCATAAATCTTTTTATATTATATAAATTTAGAGCTAGTTTATATTATCTTCACATGCATTGCATATTCACATATATTACATAGATTGTTGTAGAGTTTTTTATTTTATTTTAGACGTGCACTGTAATGGTGTCTATTTGTGACCACGGAAAATGTAACTAATATCCTTCCCATGTAGATTGGGCTTCCACTATATATATTTAATCAAATTATCCCTACTTATAGTTTATGTGAAAGTTGTAATTTTTTTATTATAGAAGAGAAAATACACTTATAGATATATTAGAAAATTACTATAATAAACATTCACAATTGAATGTTTATAGTATAATAACATATTCACAAATATATGGACATTATAATTAAATATATTAAAATTTAGATAAAATTTAGGAAATACACGTCTATATAGTTAGCATAAATTCATCTTAACACCTGATTAAGGGTAGAGAGGGATCAAATTCACATAAAAAGATTTAAGCACCTTCAGAGAGATTAAATATTTTAGTGTGTAGTTTTACTTTTACTCACCTTTTACACTAAAAAATGTTTAAACACCTAGAGAGATTTAATATGAAAGATCCACCTTTTATACTAGAAGAAATTTTAAGCAGTTGGAGAGATTTAATATGAGAGATCCATAAATCAAGATGAAACTATTTTATAAGATAAATGTAAGCTGGTTATATACTTGGAAGTGTTAGTTAAGTGGAGATCCCACAACTTGTCACATGATAGGAAATGACACACAATATCTTCCGAAAATCAAACCCATATGGATAAAGCGTAAACCCCAAGTAAAATTAAATTGGGAATGTAAATTAAGGATGAGATCCAACAAATTGTCACATGACAGAAAATGACACATAATATCTTCCACAAATCAAATCCATATGGATAAAGACTAAACCCAAAGTGGAATTAAATTGGAGGAGTCTTTCGTTTGATGAATCGAGAGCTGATGTGACAACTCATGATCAGCCCCTCCGACGACCCCCTCCCTTATCTGACTCAATGGTGGACCCCACGGAAGATGGTGACGGCACTTCCTCCCGAAGGACGACGACGACAGCAACCCAAACGGTGGACCCCACATCACATCCTTTGCCACCTCTCTCCCTGGCCCCACTCCTCCCCCATCCGCCACCCCCACCCGCCACCCCCACGACGCCACCACTCCGCACACGCAAGAAATTTGAACGAAATACTTTGCGCCGGTAATAACATAGCTCGACATTCAGTTTATTAACTTGTTTTTGCACCTGTGAAATTCATTCATTGCAAGAAAATTTGAAATTTTGAACAAAATTCAGTAAAAGTATATACCAGAAAATCCCAAACATAGAGCGTTGCTTTTCTTTTTTAGGAGAGGGACTGAGATGCAGGTCAGAGTTTTTTTTCCCAAGTGACATTCTTCATCACCACTTCGTGATTCCCCACTAGTTGATAAAATCCTTGCCACATCTATTCCACAAGCTATACATAAAAATATCAGCGCATAAATTGAATTTTTCATAAAACAACAATGAAATGTCAGTGAATGCTACCCCATAAATTTATGATCCATTTTCTTGCTCAAATTGGGGTCTCAAAGATTCATGTGAAGCTTGGACTCACATTGTAAGTCAAAACCAAAACCTCCATGTTGCATCTTCACTACTACTCTTTACTTTGTTAGAACCAAAACCTCCATTTTGCATCTTCGTTGCTGCTCTTTTACTTTCTTATGAACATGGAGATGCTAGACAGAGTTTCACAACTGAACTCAGGATTCAAAATCCCATTGATAGGCCTAGGTACTGCTGCATTACCTAAAAACGAGGACGATTTAAAGGAAGTAATCCCTACAGCTCTCAAGGTACATTTTCGTTATATTTCTACTTCTCAATATGTTTGGAGATTTTTTAATTCACACAGAGGGAAAATTTTGTTTTCTTAATAATGCCTTATATGGGTTCACAGGTAGGTTACAGAAACTTTGACACTGCAAGTATTTATGGCACAAAACTAGCTTTAGGAGAAGCTCTCAGTGGGGATTTTCAGAGTGGGGTTGTAATGCGCGGTGAAGTTTTTGTTACTAGTAAGCTCTTCGTTGGTGATCATGAGGATCCTGTTTCTGCATTGAAGACAAGTTTAAAGTAGGTACTTGTTCACATTCAAAGTTGACACAGACCCATCTAAACTTGGGTGTTGGATATGATGTGCACCTCAAGTTGTGATGTTCAATGTTGAACGACCTTGGGTCCATGATCAAACCCATCTTCTGTGCTAATGTCAGATGCATTGTTATAAATATCCCTTAGTTTTAATTCTTTTATATAAAAATTGAATTGTTTGTAATGTTAATAAACTAAAATGGAAAAGAAGAAGAAACTTGATAAAGATTTATCTTAATTCCAAATCTTCTGAGATATCTAGTATTTAGATTTTGAATTATTTTATACTTCTCAGTGATTATTATATTTTGGATTAAGTGGATCTATGCTAATTCAAATTCAACTCATCTCAATATGTGCTATAAGCATCAAGCCCTGGGTTTGTGTACTATATAATTAAAATAAAAAATCAAAGGCTACTATATTATTAAAATGAAAAATCAAAGGCCTTGGTTGACTTTAATGTCAATAAACATTCATCTTAGCTTTAAATATTTATAGTAAAATATTTGCACTTATAATTTGTTCATACATCTTGATGTTTAATAAATCTGAAGTGGATCTATGTTATTTTTTATTCAATGCACCATTACACACACTTACACATATGGAAAGTTGTCAAAATACCCAAGTTGTGAAGCCCCAAACTCGATGTCGAATAGATATAAGGTTAAGTGGATTAATGTTAGTATAGATTTGCATCATTACATGCACTATATATGAAGAGTTAGCCAAATATCCAATTACAAAAAGCACCACAGTTCTCTTTATATTATAAATTTTCTTTTCAATGATATCTAAGCTCTTCACTTCTCTTTATGATATTAAGTTTCTTTTCAATGTTCCCTTAGAAATTAAGAAAAATACATATACTGCTTTGTAGGAAGTTGCAACTTGAATATTTGGACTTGTATTTGATCCACTGGCCTGTAAATTTGAGAAAAGGAGCATTACATCCAATTCCTAAAGAGGAAGACTTTTTTCCATTAGATATCAAGTCTATATGGAGGGGATTAGAGCAATGTGTGGAGTTGGGTCTTACCAAATCTATTGGCGTGAGAAATTTTTCATGCAAGAAGATTGAAGATTTGTTGACATATGCCAACATTCCTCCTGCTATCAATCAGGTAATATTTATATTCTAGCTGGACATTGAAATGAATGAAATTCGTTTACTCAACTCTTGGTACAACAGGCTTTTCATTTTCTTGAAAGTGATTGGTCCATCAGGAGCTAGCCACAAACCAGTCTGCTTTTGCAGACAAAGCAACCCAAAAATGAATGAAGGGTGACACTGTGCACATGCCTCCAGGGGATTAGAATGTTGAAAGGCAGCTTGAAATGCCACCATCCACGCCTTTGAACTATAACCCAATAGAAAACAAACAAAATGGGTTGAATTTGAAAGTTTATCACAATGTGATCATAAGTAAAGTGCACTACTTTTGGAGATAGTAATGGCAATGCATATTCATAAATTGGTTTATCATAGTTACATTTTAATGGCTTTGAGCAAGAGAACTTTCATAAGTAATAAAAGGTTCAAATGCCAGGGAATTGTCTCTGAGTCTATTTTTGACGTTAATAAGTTTACCTAATTGGGGCATATGAAAATTTGACTATTCAGAAATTGATATAGCAAATTTGGGTATGAAATCTTGCACTTTAAGTGGAGGAGAGGTCTGTAAAGATCATCACTTTAAGTTATTAAATTTTAAGCATTGCTTTGATGTCAAGCTATGTTATTACCAGCGCTATTATTAACTTTAAGATCATCACTTTAATTAACAAGCAAGGAAAAACATTTGTTCATTTGAAAAAAAAATTCATACATGTGTGGGAATAATTATGTATTAAAATTGATTCCGTTATGATCCTATTTATACAAATGACATCATTCAATACATCTTCAAAAAATTTCTTGTAGGTGCTGGAAAATCATTTTCTAGTGCCTACAGGAAAAAAATTCCAACATTGTGGAACAACTTTTAAATTTTTTATAATTTTTTTCTTAATTTGATTACAAAATATGTAATATGTAACACAATTAAGTAATAAATGTAACAAAAATTATAAACACTGAAAATGGTTTAAAGAATAAAATGACAAACAAATTCCACCATTGATGAAGAGGATATATAAACCTTCAAAAATACTTACATTGCAAGCAAAACATATATAATATGAAACTCAAACTTCTAACCTTTATAAATAAATTTCCAACCAAAACATATTATTCATCATTCCACCCATATCATTCAAAACTAAATTTCTTAATAAATTTGTCAGTAATGAATTTGTCATATGCTTTCACATGATACTATGAAAGAGCAAACTTGAAGATCTGTCGCAGGTCAAAAAATTTGGAGACACTTATAGGTAAATACTCCTCACTTCTCATTCTCCCAACTGCTCCTATTCATGTCTCTACCACGTTTGTTGGTGTTGTTTACAATATTAAATAACCTTGACTTCTACATAATATTAACACTACAAGCTGGATGTAAATATTCCAAAGTTCGAGATAAGCATTTCTATTGTCTCTCCTCAGTCCACTCCATTATTAGAAACATGAGAAAAGTTGAATACTGACCACACACTTTTCAAGCCTTATATGAGCCAGCACATGCTTGAGATGGTTTCAAGCCATGGGTATATGTACAACCCATGTTCACAGGTGTAGATAGGCCCAAGTTAATATGCTACCAACAAACTGCATGAAAGTGCCCTTTGTACTTTGCAGCATATATAGATTTCTTCCCCTTTAACATGCCTGCAGGAAAAATAAATGCTCCAAAACCCTAGGCATGACTGACTATTTTTGAATGTTGCAAAACACTATATGGAAAAACTTAACACAACCTGCCCATGCACAATAAACAAATTGTAAGTAACATATTGCAATATTAGCTCATTATTTGGTCCTTCATCTAAAATAAGGATAGAAATTTCTCTGGGTATCCAGTAAAATAGTAAACTATCAGTAGTGCACTTAAACATATTAAGGTATCTATCATGTTTTATTTTATCAATGTAAAACCGGAGAAGTTGTAGACTTATTTGCAGCAAACTTTAATATATTTAGAGTTGATGCCCTTATCCCAGGCCAATTATATAATTGAGAACAATTAGATACCATAGGTGGTACAATTGTCCTAGAAGAACATCAGACACGTTCAAACCCCTTACTTCCCATGTACATGCCCAAAAAAACAGAACCATTTCCTTGGAATGGGTCTCATAAAATGTTGTCTATGGAAGTAACATAATCCCCTGGAAATAGAACCAATGACCACAGATTGCACAAAAAAAGCTTCATTCTAAAACCTTAGAGAGTTTCAAGACACCATTTATTATTGTAATGTACTATTTAGCTTTCTGAAATGCACAAGATACAAAGAGATTTCACAAGTTTGGCTTCTTAAATCAGCTCAATTTTCAATTTCTGAAGCAAACGAATACAACATGTTCAGGATAAGCAACACTAAGATCAGTGCTCGAATCAATGCCTCAAAGAAACCAAGAAACAAGAAATGGAAACTATGAATATGAAGCATGAGGTTTGCCTAAAAGAGGTAAAATTGGGATGGCCAAATTTAAACGATATATTCATTACAAATATTAATTAGAAAGGCATAAATTATTATAACAAAAAACCATTTAGCTTTCAAAAGGGAATGAGATATAGAAAATTTTCAAAATGTTCAATTGAAAATCACAGCACAATATAATACTATAATTATATAAGAAACAACTAAACAATAGTATTGATGGAAACTTTTAGCTACAATCCCCAGTGCAGACTTCATAGTTCCATGTGTGTAAAGTGGACTAATAAACGTACAAAGCAATGATCATAGATGCACTGGATTTCTAGTATGCAGAGAATGTCTGCAAGCAGTATAGCAAGGAAACCTTATGCAAATTGTCCAGAAAAGAAGGATGTCCCAGATTGCTATCATGTAGTAAATCTCTGCAGTCAGTACCGTGAACGAAACCTTATTCAAAATTGTCTAGAAAAGAAGGTTCCTATTTAGGCAATTCCTTCTTCATTGCATGACCAACAAAAAACCAAACTTGTATGTTCAGAGATTTGCATTTAACATTTAGTATGATATAACAGACAGTAAAATGATTTAATGAACCCAGAAAATAAATAATAGTGACAAAATGAGTTACAACATTCATAAGAGAAATTCAGCATAACAGCCAAATGAATTTTTATAAGATTTTCTGTAAAAGCAATAATTTTGTGTCAGTCTTATAATAGCCTGAAACAACATAAGCCATTCTCTATGGCCCGTCTCAGTAAAAAGTGCATAAATAACGGAAAAGAGCTTCTAGATTATCATTAATTTTCACCATGTCCGACAGATTATGTTAAACAGCTAGACCCAGAAACAAGCTTGATCAAACATCAGTGTCAACACTGCCCCACCCAAATTTTTTACTTTAGGTTGGACATTTCAATAGAAAATAGAAATTTAAAGTCCCAGAAAACTTTCAAATCAAATTACTTAGTACAATAATATTAAAAATAGATTGCTACCAAGAAGTTCAGAAACTATATATTATTACCCAAACACACACAGATGCATTTGAAGACATTATTTGATTTAAGTTTTTAACAAGATAATACATAGCAAACATCAAGAAAAATATACATCACGAACATTACTAATACTTGCAAACTACAATATACCTTCATGAAATTTAAAACTGATGCATCCTCTTGTGGTGTTGGACTTTTGACAACTTTGGGGCTTTAGGATGGTGGTTTCAATTCACGGAGTCACTGAGCTATGTCCTTGAGCAATGTCAATTCTTCTTTCTCTCTTTTTAGGGAATCAATGGTCTATTTCATAAACTCTATGTCGCTCTCCAGTGCCTGCAGCCTCACGTTAAGCTGCTCGACTTGCCCTTGCAAAGGAGCAGGGTCAAGTTTTGACCCCCTAAACCACCAGAAATAGCATTACAAAGAATATCACCTTCTTTATATACCTGGACATTATGCAGTGCAAACTGCAATAAAGTTCTTTCAGTCGAATCAGGGTCCTGTACAGAATAGCTACAGCTTGTCCTCTAACTTTTCTATCTATTCTTAGAGAGTAAGATTGTCATTGCTAAGGGTTGTCTCTCGCATATCCATTTCAATTTCACTGACAACATCCTGTTCTTTCAATTAACTTGTACTAATATCAGGTTCTAGATCAACATCACAGTTATCATAACCTTGGTTTACTTTGTAATCAGAATCCATCCTATAACTTGCATGACTTTTGCCTCCATTTTTTTAATACTCTTTTGTAGAATATTTGTTCATTTTTTTGGAAACAAGGTAATCTTCTACTTGAATCCGATGAGAGTTAACCAAGGTTCTATCTTGTCCACATGTAACTCTCTTAGAGCACACCTCTCCCCATTGGAGTCGTGGTTGACAAGAATCAACTGCAGTTGCACCATCAATCCAAGTATCATTTAAGCATCTGCGATCATTCATGGAAATATGGCTCTTTCCTTTCTTCTCTTGCCTCTGCAAGAAATCTCTGGAATGCAACTGCTCAACATCATTTGGAGTGCTCCAACCAAGAGCATCATAGCCATCAAAGCCCTCCATTTTTTCTGTGCAGGAACTTGTCCAGCTATCACAATCTTCCTCTCTATCATTTGGATAAGACCGTCCAGGCCACCTAATCTTTCTAATCTCAAGGTCATCAAAACCAATACTCAGCAACCTTTTTTTTTCAGAAGAAAAAAAAGCTGTATATTAAGTGAGATATATGACAATACATATTCATCATTACATTCTCGGCTGTAAAAACAGCAATAATTACCAGATTCCCAAATACAATCAAACACCCTGATGAGAGGATATTCGATATATATGGCAAGAAAAATTATGGGTAGAATATATTGTTGAAATATTTAAAATTCCAGAACAACAATGGAGAATAAAATTCCCCCTCTTCAACACAGAGAAAATATTAAAAATTTCTTCACTAGAGACAGAGTTTTCACTCTAAAAACTATTTCATTAAACTTCAAAACTTTGGTTACAAAATCTCCTCTAGCTGAGGGAATACACAGAAACTTTGACTGCTTCACAAAACAGTTCAATACAAAACTCACACTCTAAAATTTCACTCTATCTGTGCATTTACAACACACTGCTGTGTATTGAGAAAATACTTTGTCTCTCAAAAAAAAATGAATGCACTACTGTGCCATTCAAAATTCTGTTTTACACTTCTGCTGTGTGTAAAAATAAAACTTACAACTCTCAACTATGCACTCAGGCCTTTTCTTCCTTTTATATGCCATGACACTTTGACACTTTTTACAATATAAAAAAAACTAAAATAAAATAAAACTTATTTTAAAACTAAAATAAAAATAAAAACTAAAATCAAAAGTTTCGCCTATACCATATGATTCATATATGGTGTAATCTTTAATAAAAAACATACGCCCATTTTAAAATGCTTTGGGCTCCACTATTTCAAAAACTCACCCGTGTGTAATATAACATATGTTAAAAAAATTTACCACAATGTTTCATCAATTAATCAAAAAATTTCCAAACGAACCCTTTGATGATTATCCGACGGACTTCAAACAAATAACACCAGCCTGCATAAAAATTTCGGGTGCCAAAAAATTCAGCTGACGTCATAAAAAATGTGACGCGAAATTTTTATTAAACCTGCTTCATGAATTTTCCGCGTCCGATTTTGGGCAGCCGTACGGACGGCTGAGTGTGACCCGAAATTTCTATTAATTCCGGCTTAAACTTCTTCAGATCTAGGTTTGCTGTTGAGTTTTCTCCGTTTCCAAAATACGGCAATGAACTTGACTGCTCAATCAAAAATGGAAGGCGGCTATCTGCACGGTTTGCGATCTTGACTTATTTCTGGAGATAGAAAGCGGCTCACTGTACTGTGGATAGCTGAAAGTAATTTTTCAACACTCCCCCTTACTTTCAGCTGCTGGGTTATCAATCATACCCAGACATTTCCTCAAAAACTCAAAACTCTTCTGCCCCAATGGCTTGGTCAAAATGTCTGCAAACTGCGCCTGAGTTCTGTAGTGTTCCAAAACAATTTCACCATTGTTTACCAATTCTCTGATGTAATGAAACTTTGTGTCAATGTATTTCGTTCTCTTGTGAAACACAAAATTCTTGGATAATGCAATAGCTGAGCTATTGTCACAATAAATCACTGTTCCTTTTACCTGCTCTTGGCACAAACTTCTTAACATCCTCCTCATCCAAATTGCTTGACACACTGCTGCTGTAGCTGCCACATATTCTGCCTCTGCTGTAGACAATGCTACAATGGGTTGTTTTTTAGAAGCCCATGAAATAGCTCCTGAACCCATGTGAAAAACATAACCGGAAGTGCTCTTCCGATCATCTACACTTCTAGCCCAATCACTGTCAGTGTATCCAACTAAATCTGAATTTTCTGAAGCAGTATATAAAATACCAAACCTTTTTGTACCTTTAACATACCTCAGAATTCTCTTCACTGCCTGCCAATGTGCATCCTTTGGCTTCTCCATAAATCTAGAAATTAAGCTAACAGCATGCATTATGTCGGGCCTAGTTGCAGTCAAATACATGAGGCTGCCAACTATGCTCTTATACAAGCTAGGATCAAAATCCTTGCTGCTGTCCTCTCTGCTGAGTTTTAATCCCATCACTATGGGAGTGATCGCTGCTTTGCTCTCCTGCATATTAAATCTTTCAAGCACTTCATTAACATATTTTTCCTGTGAGATAAAAATCCCATTTTCATCTTGTTCTACTTCTATTCCTAAGAAGTATCTCAACAAACCCATATCAGTCATTTCAAATTCTTCTTTCATGACTGTTTTAAAATTTTCAATAAGGTAATTATCATTACTTGTGAAAATAACATCATCAACATATAAAACTACAATCAACATTTTACCATCCTTTTCTTTGATGTAGAGGGTGGGTTCTCCCTCACACTTTTCAAATCCATTTTCCAGGAGATAGGAATCTATCCTACTGTACCATGCTCTTGGTGCTTGCTTCAGCCCATAAAGAGCTTTCTTCAGCTTGCACACTTTGTGCTCTTGGCCTTTCTTCTCATAGCCTAGAGGTTGTTCAATGTAAACCTCTTCCATTAACACTCCATTTAGGAATGCTGACTTCACATCCATTTGGTAAACTTTCCACTTGTTTTGTGCTGCTATGGACAGCACTGCTCTCACGGTTTCCATTCTAGCAACCGGTGCAAAAGTTTCCTCATAATCTATCCCATGTTTCTGCTTATACCCTTTGACAACAAGCCTTGCCTTGTGTCTCTCTATTTTTCCTTCAGCATTACTCTTGGTCTTGTAGACCCATTTAACTCCAATGACATCTTTACCTTTTGGGAGTTCAACCAAATCCCAAGTCTTGTTTCTTTCTATGGCATTAATCTCCTCATCCATAGCTTCTATCCATTTCTTATCCTTAATAGCTTCTTCAAAGTGGATGGGGTCTTCAACATGACAATATAAAGCAAACAAATAATTGATACCTTCATTTGCTGCCTCTTGTGCATAAATGTCATTCAAATTTCTAAACTTCTTACCTCTTTCACTAGGTGTACAAATGCTTGAAGAAGCACTTGAATTTCCTCCTTGTGGTGTGCTTGGAGAAGCACTTTCATTTCTCCTCAAGGGTGTGCTTTGCTGCTCTTGTGTTGGTGCTACTGTTTGGGGATGTATTTCAGCCAATTCATCATCATCTTCATCATGAGATAAACAGTGTTTAACATTCACTGTTTTCTCTATGCTTCCATCCCAAGCTTCCTCCTCAATAAACTGAACATCTCTGCTCACAATAAACTTCTTGGTGGATGGGTTGTATAACCTGTAGGCCTTGGATTCCTCATTGTATCCAATGAAAATACATTTCTCCCCCTTGCTGTCCAACTTCTTCCTTAGCTGATCCGGAATGTGTGCATAAGCCACACATCCAAAAACCTTCATATGTGTGACACTTTGCTTTGTGCCACTCCATGCCTCTTCCGGCACTTTGTTCATCACTACTTTTGTAGGGCACCTATTCAAAATGTATGCTGCACAATGTACAGCTTCAGCCCAATAATCATTAGGCAAGTGCTTTGCCCTTAACATACTCCTCACCATGTCCATTATGGTTCTATTCTTCCTTTCGGCTACTCCATTTTGCTGCGGAGTATATCTAGTTGTAAACTGCTTTTGAATACCATTTTCTCTACAAAAACGTAGAAAATATTTATAGATATACTCACCTCCTCTATCAGTCCTTAGGACTTTGATGTGCAGCCCACTTTGGTTTTCCACAAGTGCTTTGAAATTGCAGAATTTTTCAAACACTTCACTTTTATTTTTCAAAAAGTAAACCCAAGTTTTTCTTGTAAAATCATCTATGAATGTTAACATGTAGTGGCTGCTAGCAAGCGATGGAGTTTGAATCGGTCCACACAAATCTGAGTGGACAATCTCTAAGTGTGCCTTTGCCCTTATGCTTTTTCCGGAAGGAAAACTTTCTCTGTGTTGTTTCCCCAAGATACAACCTTCACAAAGGCTGTCCGGCTTCTCTATCAATGGTAAACCTCTTACCATTCCTTTTCCGTTCAACAAATTAAGACCTCCAAAGTTGAGATGTCCAAATCTCAAGTGCCACAACCAATTTTCATCTTTTGGTTCGCTTTGGATAGCCTCTTTTGCCACTGCTGCTATCTTTTCTTCATTCTTCAAATCTGCTCTCATTCTAAGAGGGAACATCATGTTCCTTGTCATCTTCACTTCAGCAATACATTGTTTGCTGGGTGGTTTGTCCATGATGGTACAAACATCATCCTCAAAAAATACATTATACCCCTTTTGAACAAGTTGTCCAATACTTAAGAGGTTACACTTCATTCCTGGAACATAATAGACATCTGCTATGGATTTCTTTGCACCTTTCCTTGTTAAAACATTTACATTCCCTTTTCCCATAACAGACACTTTACTATCAGTCCCTAGTGTGACTTGTGACTTCACACTCTCATCTAGCATAGAAAACATTGCTAAGTTTCCTGTCATATGGTTACTGCAACCGGAGTCTAGAAACCATAAGTCCTCATTCTTTTCTTCAGCCATATTACAAGCTAAAAACAAATTATCTTGGCTGAGATTTTCTCTAGTGAAATTTGCACTAGTTCTATTTCCCATATCATGCTGCTTCTTTCTACATTCATTAGCATAATGACCATATTTTTTACAATAGTGACATTGGACATTGGACTTATCATACCTCTGTCCTTGAGCATTTTGCTGACCACTCTGCTGGTTGCTGCCTTGGCCTTGATGCTGATTTGGATTGCTGCCTCTTCCTTGAGCATTTGCTGGACTGTTCCTTCCACCTCTGTTTTGGCTTCTGCCTCTTCCTCTTTTGTTTCCTCTGCCTTGCCCTCTTCCTCTTCCGAAAGACATCTAGGTCTTAAAGGCATGTTCCAGAGATGAGTTTTCACTTCTACCCAATCTCTGCTCATGAGTCATCAGTGATGCATGTAGCTCATCCACTGTGAACTTTGTGATATCCTTAGTCTCCTCTATGGTGGTGACAATCACATCAAATCTTGAGGGTAGACTCCTTAAGAGTTTTTCCACAATCCTCTTATCTTCAAGAGTCTCTCCATGAGATCTTATTTGTGTGACCATTCCAATCACATGAGTGAAGAATGAGTCAATAGTATCTGACTCTTTCATGCAGAGAGTCTCAAAGTCTCTCCTCAGCAACTGAAGTTTTGATGTCTTCACTTTTTCCATGCCTTGATAGGCTGTCTTGAGAGTTTCCCATGCTTCTCTGGATCTCTTGGCTGCTGCTATCCTTGGAAACACACTCTCATGCACTGCTTGATACAATAAGAAGAGAGCTTTGGAGTCTTTCTTCCTATTGCTCTTAAGCAACTCTCTCTATGCCCGAGTTAAATCATTAAACTCTTCTTCATCTGCTGGCTCTTCAAAGCCATCCTCAAAAAATTCCCATAAGTCTTGGGAGACAAATAAAGCTCTCATAGTTATTCACCAGTAGTCATAATTTTTCCCATTAAACATTGGGAGATGGATATTTTCCATACCCATACTAGTGCTGGCTCCAGCCATTCTGCACTCTTAACTATGATTTAAAAACACTTGATTGTGTATTCAAATAACTTACTGTTTTGCAACAGTAACACAAAATTTGTATAGAGAAATACCTTGAAGTCTTTTTGGCTGAGTCTTCACACTGCTGGAGAAGCTGCTGCAACAAAGAACTTCTTTCCTTCAGCTTCTTTGATCTTCAAAGAGCTTGGACTAGCACTGATACCATGTTGAAATATTTAAAATCCCAAAACAACAATGGAGAATAAAATTCCCCCTCTTTAACACAGAGAAAATATTAAAAATTTCTTCACTGGAGACAGAGTTTTCACTCTAAAAACTATTTCATTAAACTTCAAAACTTTGGTTACAAAATCTCCTCTGACTGAGGGAATACACAGAAACTTTGACTGCTTCACAACACAGTTCAATACAAAACTCACACTCTAAAATTTCACTCTATCTGTGCATTTACAACACACTGCTGTGTATTGAGAAAATACTCTGTCTCTAAAAAAAAAAATGAATGCACTGCTATGCCATTCAAAATTATGTTTTACACTTCTGCTGTGTGTAAAAATAAAACTTACAACTCTCAACTATGCCCTCAGGCCTTTTCATCCTTTTATATGCCATGAAACTTTGACACTTTTTACAATCTAAAAGAAACTAAACTAAAATAAAACTTATTTTAAAAGTAAAATAAAAAAAAAACTAAAATCAAAAGTTTCGCCTATACCATATGATTCATATATGGTGTAATATTTAATCAAAAACATACGCCCATTTTAAAATGCTTTGGGCTCCACTATTTCAAAAACTCACGCATGTGTAATATAACATATTTTGAAAAATATGTTAAAAAATTTTACCACAGCATTTCATCGATTAATCAAAAACTTTGCAAATGAACCCTTTGATGATTATCCATCGGACTTCAAACAAATAACACCAACCGGCATAAAAATTTCGGGTGCCAAAAAATTCAGCTGACGTCATCAAAAATGTGACGCGAAATTTCTATTAAACTTGCTTCATGAATTTTCTGCGTCTGATTTTGGGCAGCCGTACGGACGGCTGAGTGTGACCCGAAATTTCTATTAATTCTGGCTTAAATTTCTTCAGATCCGGGTTTGCTGTTGAGTTTTCTCTGTTTCCAAAATACGGTGATGAACTTGACTTCTCAATCAAAAATGCAAGGCAGCTATCTGCATGGTTTGTGATCTTGACTGATTTCTGGAGATAGAAAGTGGCTCAGTGTACTGTGGATAGCTTAAAGTAATTTTTCAACATATACCAGACCCAACAGAATTTTCTGAGCATCCCTGTATCATTAATATACATGCATAAATAATACAAAAGTATCATAGACATGTCACAGAGAAGAAAAGGAGGATGCCAATAAAAAGGAAAAACAAAATTGTAGTTCATAAAACAACAACCATGATAGATATGGATCAACCCCACATGCACATACACCCTCCTAGACACGCTTGATAAACCTGTGTCTGTATGCTTGTACTTCACACTCAAGAGCAGCAATTTCATCATCTTTCCTATATATAAGATCTTCAAAATATGCCAAAGATTCCATATCGTGAGCAAGCTTTTCCTCAGCCAATCTTTTGTATTGATTTGCCTCTAGACACACAACAGCTTTTTCTTCTTGAAGCCACAAAATCATTGCCAATGTTTCATTTGCTGCAGTAGACGAAGAATTTCTCTCCTCCTCTAATTCCTCCTCTAATTCTGTATAAAGGTCCTGTAAAGCCTGGTGTTGGCTACGGAGAGCCTCTATTAAAGTAATAACTTCATTTTCAACCTCTATCATACGAGAATGGCTTCCAGTTTCTCTATCAGCCATGTCTTGATCAGCTCCTTTCTTCTCCATGAATGTTTTCTTTGGGGAAATTTCATTGACAATAGAACTGAATGAAGAACACTGCATTGCTGCATAAGGAGTTGAACTCTTATTTTTCCTCGGTTAGCCCAAAAGGACCATAAGTTCTACTATGAGTTCGTTCATTTGATGTTCCTAATAAGAAACCTGAACAGGCAAGTGCAGAATTGCTAAAGCCTTCAGTCGGCTGAGTTGGGGAGTCATTGCTCAACGTGTCGCTGCATTTTTTATTGAATTGATTGCATTGAATATCTTCCGAGCCAACATCCTCTGTAGTACACAATGTACCCTCTTGGGCAGAAAATAGATTCTTATCAAAAGAATGATTACATTCTAAGCTTAATCCCTCGAATTCCTCTTAATAGAACGCTACCATGATCTGTCTGCTTCGTTGCCTGAATTGCAAATACATTTAGTGGGAAGAGACTTGTTTTCATTCCAATGACTGCAGTCAGTAGCCATTTACTTTTAGAACAAATAGAAGCGAGCATTGGCACCAAAATGATCCATGCTTACAATGTGAATTTGAAACTTTATTTTTGCAGAAGTTCTCAAGCTGCATTATTTCCTTCGCAAAAGACAAATCCTAGTTATTCACACAAAGAATTCCAATTTTTCACTGAGAAAATTAAACAAAAAGTATACATTACAACAAGAGAAAAGCATAAGCCACTAATAATAGTATTCCTTTGAAGAAAAATAAGACTGTCAACAACATTCTCCCATACACACACAAATCCCCTACCAAGGAAAATTCAGTTTCTACTCAACTGCCTCAAAATGATGTCAAACCTTTCCAGATATTGCTAATATGAAATACAACACAAAACGTTGGAAATGTACATATTTAGAACCTCGGTACAAAATATATTACCTTGTCTCATGCTGCAACAATTCTAGGATCCCTCTCATCTAAAATTACGTCCACGAGCTTCAAACCCACGACCAAGTCTGAGCGGGGACTTAGGCATGCAAGGCGAACGACCCCCGCACAAAACCAGCGAGTCTCAGGATTGAAGGGAGTCGATTTCTTATAGGATGTGTCAAAGCCTCTGCCAGGTCACAAAACCACTCACTACAGGTATGGATGATGCAGAATCATTCACATCCTCAGTTTAAAAACAAATCTAAAAATCATGATGCCCTTATTTTTCGTCATGTACTTAGCTTTACGCGTTTACCAGGTAATTTGCACTTGCACCTAATAAATAAATTGAAAGAAGCAATCTTCCTTTCCTTTCCTTTCTTTTGGGATATGAAAGGCTGGTGTATCAACTATCTTTGCAGGTCGAGATTCGAACAACTGACATTGGAAAGGCATTATGAAATAAATAATTACCATTTCAAGCTTTAAATTTCAGCTCCACATGGTAGAGCAGAGCATGATAGCTGGACTGGCCCTGTAGAAAGCGAAAGCGAGAGCGTATTTCTCTTTCCCTGTATTTGACGTTGGACGCCCTCTCCGAATTTGACTTCGGTGCGTAGCTCGATAGAGGACCGAGAACCAAACCGAGTGCATGATACAGGGAGGAAGAATCGAAACGGGAAAAGGAAGTGTCTTTTCATCGACATATTTTTGGTAGGTGGCTCACGGTCTTGGCGTCGTGGATCGCGGAGGGGAGGTGCGGCGCCGAGGAGAGAGGTGGCGAGAGGGACGCGATGCGGGGTTGACCATGCAGGTTGCTTGCCTTCGCGGGTCCCGGCGGCTGCACCTTGTCGGCGGCTGGGGGGAGGGTGCCGTTGTCGTCTTGGTCACGGGAGGACGTCCGGCCGCATCAGCTCCCGGTCGTCGAACGAAAGACTCCTCCAATTAAATTTGCGTTGATGAGACAGTCCACTCTCGTATGCCATGACCCAATGTATATTGGTATAAACAAATATGTTGTTAATACTTTGCCCATGCAGTGAACTGATAATACATGCAAGTGATTTATTAATAATTTGTGAAGAAAACATTATGTTATGTTAATAATTATATGGGTAATTTAATTTAATTTTTTTATATGTCAATTAATATTGGCAATGTCTTGGAATTTTCTAATTGTGTTTTGCATATTTAGCATGTTCTCTCAAAATTTGTAGTGAGTTATATAATGTTTTATATCTTTTGATTAATGGAACACTCAATTTCTTGATGTAGGGATCTTACAAGAACCTAACCTAGAGGGTCCATGGTTTTGTGCTCTTGACTTCTCCAGCCAAAACTATAGATTAAAGTAATTTATTTTAATGGTCATGACCAAACAAAACACCAAATTAATGTAGGAAATCCAATTATTTCTTTATAATATACTTTTTATTATTTTATTTTTTAATAATAATATAATAGAAAAAATTTCAAAATTAAAAACAAATTTCTATATTTAAAAAAAATGCTTCAATAATTATTATATAAAATTATAAAATTATAAAAATAAAAACAAGTTTTATAATTTACTAATAAATAAAATTTTACAACAAATTACTATTTTTAAACGCTAAAGTTATTTTTTTTATTTTCTTGCTATTTAATAATAATATAATAGAAAAAAATTCAAAGTTAAAAACAAATTTCTAAATTAAAAAAAAAAAATGTTTAATTATTATATAAAATTTTAAAATTATAAAAATTAGAATTTTTTTTATAATTTACCAATAAATAAAATTTTATAACACATTACTATTTTTAAAGGTAAAGTTATATTACTCACCATCGCCATTAAAATAATACAATTTTTGTTTTTAAATTAAATGTATATACAAGAATATGATTAACTTAATTTCTTAAATATAGAAAATAAATTGCCTTTTAACAAGTAATTATATTTACATGAAATATATTTAATTATTAATATCTAATATAGTAGTTTAACAAGATTACAATTTTTAGCTGTAAATTAATGAAAAATTTGATAGTATTTTGAAAAAATCCAGTAATTTATGCGATTATATTTATTTGAAATATATCTAATTATTAATATCAAATTTTTTAGTTTAACAAGTTTACAATTATTAATAGATTACAATTGTCAAAAAATTTTGAGTATTCAGATTTTTTTTAGTGTTAAATCTATTTTCACCAAAAGAAAAAAAATAAAAAAATTCAACCACTTTCAACATCAAATTTTTACAATTTTAATTTACTGGATTCTACTGACAATTTTGCCATCCAAACCAAATTATTTTCTCCGTAGAAAAAGCCTCATCAAATCAGAAATTTTGAAGCAATAACCTATCACTCACGTAAGCTAATAAAAAATAAACAGTAACCATTTGTTTTGTCAAATTTGATCAAAGTTGTATTATCATCTTTACACAATCATCATCTGAGTGGTAGAGATTATTCAATATACTCGATTTTTATATATTAAAATTGTTTTATTAACCAAATAAATAACAGAAAATAAAATAATTAAACAAAAATATAATTTTTTTATTAAAATAACTAATATCTTAATCAAGTTGTACAGAAAGTACTCTGAATAAATTCTGATAAAGAAGAAGAAAGTAAAAATAAACTTATAACTTAGAAATAATACTAAGTATTCTCAGTTCTCACCATCACCATATTATCACTTGTGAAAACATTGATGGTAGAACAAAATACTCAGAAACAAACCACACCGCTATACAAAAGGGGATAGAGCGTGTTAAAACCATATTATGCGGCGCTTCAGTCGACGCCCATGTTGGGTCTCCGTTGAAAGGCCATGAGACTTTGATGCCTCCACTGCCGTGTTGGACAGAGGGGAAGCCGACTCCATGAGTTGTTGCTTAAATCATAGGTAACGATCAAATCTGTTATTTCTCTGTCATCTTTATTTGAAAGCGATTTGAAGCAGATTCGAGTTTCGCCCACACCTACGGACTGGAACCAAGCCGATGACCCCATCAAATCTTGATATAACGATGGAGGCATCGTTGCTATCTCCTTCCACGAACAGGATCCGAGGCTGTGGTCTTTTCCAAGCTCCCAAACAGTAACAGTCGTACTGATCATATCCTGCCCCTCCAACAAATCTTGGACGCCTATTCTCGCTGCCACCAGAATTCGCGACCCGGTACAAAAGACACAGTTATCAGATCAGCTGGTGCACTATTGCTGAAACCCAAAATCCCCTTGTTCTGCGCTTGTACTGTTAGACAGTACAAGGTATCCTCCAGCAAAATGAAGTCAATCGCTACACCGAACTCTAGTGGAATATATCCAGCAATTCTCCATGTCTTGCTACGCGATTCGTAGATTTCCACCACAGATGAAGCTGGACCTGGACCGTCAAGAAGCATCCCCATCGCCACTACTTTGTAACTGTCACTGTCAGTTTCCACAATGGCTTTGGTGACTGGGGATTGGCTTGGGAAGTCACTTATAAGTAACATGGGGGGGAGTTTGAAGTGTGTCCGTGTATAAGGATTGTATACGTATGAAGAAAAATCGACATAATTTATGTCTAACAGCAGCAGGCCTGCTGCTGATCCACGAGGATAGATACTCATCATGGGTATGGAAAACCAGGGTTTCCAAGTCTTTGTGTAGAAGCAATACGCCATTGAAGGAACTGAACAAAAGACATCGCGCACAATTAATAATGGCTCTTTGTTCACAGGTGCATTGACCCATATATTACTTACGAATTCATTAGAAAGTAGCTCATTCCATTCTTTACAGATGCAACGAAATTTATAAACACTTTTGGCAGAAAGCCGAGCCAATATTTCTAATTTCAAATCCTCATTCAACTTATCCCACAACCCATCAGCTAAATCTGAGCACTCCCCTGCATCAATTTCCATTACTGATTGAGTGGCATCATTTAAATTGATGCTTAGTCTTTCTTCAAAGGCCATTAATGAAAACTATGGACCAGAATCCCGTCCTGCTAATTAACTTGACGGTTTCACTTTCTTCACAGAAATATTCTAAACGTACGTGCGAATCCCGGAGGGTTGAACCAAACATTTATATTGTTAACGAGTTCCATGGACATTCAAG
>JAXQQM020060081.1:0-44476 GCA_034641835.2 Pinus albicaulis
TATATATAGAAAGGATGTTTTGTAAATTGGATCATCCAAGATTTGTTCATTTATGTAATGTATTTGAGGTTTCCCCCTTGAAGTGGCTTATTTCTAAGGCGTTTATATCTCTTTTCTTCTATTTTTGGAGCTGGTTACACAACATTTGGTATCAGAGCTTTGGATTCTAGGGTTTCACTGCTCCAAACAGGTCATCATGGAATTTTCGCTATAAATTTCTTTCTACGAAGTTTTAGAAGCTGAAAGTTTTAGGGTACGAAGCTGAAATCCTGAGGAATATTTTCTAAAAATTTCATAGCTTGGTTCGCAATATTTTCGGAGATATGATCTGTGGAAGTTAGGTCTTTTTTCAGGCTCCTAAACAGGTCATCGTGGTATTTTCGCTATAAATTTATTTCTAAGGTTCAGAATGTGAAATTAATATGGTGCAAATCTGAAATCCTAATAAAATTCGTCAAAAAATTTCAGATCTTGGTTCGCAATATTTGTGGATATATGATCTGAGGAAGGTAGTGCTGTTTCAGGCTCCTGAATTTCATCTCAAAGAGGTGATCGTGGGAAAAGTTCAATAAATCTCTCTCTGGGCATCGGATTGGAGTTCCGTAAAAAGTGGTCACAATTAAACATACTGTAGTTTATTTTCTATCAATTTCAGAGACAAAGGAAAAAACAGTGATACGTGGCAAGTCGTACAATTTCGATCTACTGAACCAGTCCATAATTAGGTCATTGTGGGAGATTGGACACAACTTTATCTTGGAGAATCCAAATCAGCTCAGACCTGTGGCATTCGAAAGATAATTCAGAGGGATAAATCGGTACTGAAATTCAGATATTGAAGTGCTAAAATCACAGAGATAATCCAATTTCAATATCGAGCTCCTCAAAAGCAAGAAAAGGGTGTGTATTTTTTTTTTCCGAATTGCATAAGTCTTGTTTGAAGAATCAATTTTAATTGATTCCAAGGGCATATTATAGAATAGATATCAGTATTGGGTTCTAAAATATGCCCCGTAAAAATAATTCAACACCCATTAAGCCTTCAGAAGGCTCTACTATGACTCATTAAGATGAAGAATTGCAACATGATCTATCAAAATTACAAGAGCAAGTGCAACAAATTTCACTCTCGCAAAGAGAAACAAAAAATGAAATGGAAGTTTTGAAGAAAGGTGTGGAAGCGAAGATGGATGGCATGGAAGCTGGCATGGAAGCTAAGATGGAAAACATGAAGAATGATCTAAAAACGGACATCGAAGGTTTGACAAAGTTGATACAAGAAATGTTTCCTAATGGTGAAAAGATAGTAGAAGAACCTCATGATGAGGACAAAATAAATGTTAATCGTGATTTCATAAACTCTAATGTTGGCGGGAAGAACCACCATATTCCAAAAATGGATATGAGGAAGTTTGATGGAAAGGATATTGTAACATGGATACTACAGATGGAGCAATATTTTGATCTCCATAACGTGCAAAACACACAAAAGGTATGCATTGCAACTTTACATTTAGAACAAAATACATTTGTATGGTATCGATGGCTTTGCTCCTGTAAAAAAATTGTCACTTGGTCAATTTTTACGGAGGAAATGATAGCACATTAGAGGATACGAAGAGCAACCCCTTCTTTAGCCAATTAATAAATCTCAAACAAAAGGGTTTAGTGGGGCAGCACATTGAGGACTTCCAAAAATTGAATATAAGGGTAACTGATATTCCAGAGGAACACAGGATTGATCTCTTCATAGGAACTTTAAAGGATAACATCCAACATGAAGTTCATGTTTTGGAACTGGATTCATTGGAGAAGGCATTCAGGTTGGCAAGAAAAGTTGAATGTAAAATAATGGCGACGAGGAAGCCTACCACTCAATTCTATAAAGAAGGAAGTGTTGCTACGTCTAGATTTCCACAACCTACAAGGTTGACACCACAAAATTTGGAAGAAAAAAGAGCAAAAGGGCTTTGCTACAGTTGTGATAGCAAATACACTAAAGGTCATAAGTGTGCTGAGAAGAAATTATTTTACATAGATTGTGAAGAGGAAGAAGAAAATGAACAAGAAGAGGATATATACCGGGAACCAACCCTAGAAGAGGAAGAAATGAATCCGACCATATCGTGTAATGCACTGGCAGGAATTACCACTCCTCAAACTCTCAAGATAAAAGGACAAATCACGAAGAAAAAGGTAATAGTGTTGATTGATTCAGGTAGCACCCATAATTTTATTCATTGTAAGGTAGCCAAGGAATTAAATTGTTTCCTATACCCAGCACCGGAATGTCAAGTGATGGTTGCAAATGGAGGAACTATAAATTGCTCTGGAAAATGCCATAATATCAAGCTAACCATGGGGGAATATGTATTGACTAGTCCGATGCTTGCCATTCCTATGGGAGGTGCTGATGTTGTACTAGGAGTACAATGGTTACAATCTTTGGGGACGGTAGCTTTTAATTTTCAAGAACTTTTCTTGAAATTTTTTTCAGAAGGAAAGGAAGTCGAATTACGGGGTATTGAAGGGAAGTTGGGAAGGATAATAAGCTCTAATGTCATGACAAAGCTTCTAAAGAAAGAACAACGAGGCGTAATTGCACAATTATGCTCACTAGAAGTTCCGACATCAAAATCATCTGTTTCTGCAGATCTCCAACAAGTCTTGGACAATCATTCCAAGGTGTTTCAAACTCCCAAAGGACTCCCACCTATTCGTGATCATGATCATGCTATTCATTTGATTCCAGGAAGTGTTCCTCCAAACATCAGGCCTTATAGATATCCTTACTTCCAAAAGAGCGAAATTGAACGTATGATTGCAGAAATGTTGGAGGCGGGTATAATTCAACCCAGTCAAAGTTCTTTCTCTGCTCCTGTAGTATTGGTACACAAGAAGGATGGATCATGGCGAATGTGTCCGGATTATAGAGAGCTCAATAAGCTCACCATTAAAGACAAATTTCCCATTCCTGTGATTGATGAATTATTGGATGAATTACATGGAGAAATTTATTTTACCAAGTTGGATCTTCGTTCAGGATGTCATCAAATTAGAATGAAGACTGAAGATATTCCAAAAACAACATTTCGAACTCATGAGGGTCATTATGAATTTTTGGTCATGCCTTTTGGCCTTACCAATGCACCTTCCACATTTCAAGGGTTGATGAATTCCATTTTCAAACCCTTCCTTAGAAAATTTGTGCTAGTATTTTTTGATGATATACTAATCTACAACAGGTCTTGGAAGGATCATGTTGAACATGTTGACGGGGTGCTCAAACTATTGCAGGAGAAACAATTATATGCAAAAATATCCAAATGTTTCTTTGGAGTACAAGAGGTGGAATATCTGGGTCATATTGTATCTCACGAGGGTGTTAAAGTAGACCCTAACAAAATTAAATCCATTAAGGAATGGAAAGTCCCCACTACCATAAAGAAGTTGCGAGGATTTCTCGGGTTAACGAGGTATTATCGCAAGTTTGTTAAGAATTATGGGAGAATAGCAGCACCTCTAACAACATTATTGAAGAAAGATGCATTTTCATGGACTCCTGAAGCAACTAAGGCCTTTGAACATCTTAAAGAGGCAATATGCCTAGCACCGGTCTTAGCTACGCCAGACTTCACAAAAACCTTTATTGTGGAATGTGATGCCTCAGGAAATGGAATTGGTGCTGTTTTAATGCAGGAAGGAAGACCCATTTCTTTTGAAAATCGTCCAATCAAAGGAAAGTATTTACAGAAACCTATTTATGAGAAGGAAATGTTAGCAATATTGCATGCACTAAAGAAATGGAGAACTTACCTAATGGGAAGACACTTCAAGGTAAAAATTTATCATGATAGTCTTAAACACTTTTTGGAACAAAGACTATCTTTAGAAGAGCAGAAAAAATGGGTCACAAAGATGTTTGGTTATGACTTTGAAATAATCTACAAAAAAAGAAAGCTTAATGTTGTTGCGGATGCACTCTCAAGAAAGAATGAAGAGGTGGAAGCATTGCTTTGTGCCAGTTCTATTATCCAATCAGATTGGATAACCGAAGCAAGAGATGAATGGAAGAAGGACAAAGATGTATGGACACTCATTCAAAAGTTGCAGCAAGATCCTAGTACATCTGATACATTTAGTTGGAAAAATTATTCCTTATGGTACAAAGATCGCTTATATCTTTGTAGGAATTCCCAACTAAAACAAAATATTCTTTTGGAACTGCACACTTCTCCTTTAGGAGGACACTCAGGATTTTTAAAAACTTACCACAGGGTGAAGAAAGAATTTTTTTGGGATGGCCTTAAATCTGATATTCAAAAGTTTGTGGAGGAATGTTTGGTTTTCCAGCAGAATAAAGTGGAAACAATTAAGACCCCGGGACTTCTACAACCTTTATCCATTCCAAGTCAACGTTGGGAGGAGATTTCAATGGATTTTATCACGGGTTTACCTAAGTCCGAAGGAAAGAGTGTCATCATGGTGGTAGTTGATAGACTTACCAAGTATGCACACTTTTGTGCATTATCTCATCCATTTAAAGCAAGTACGGTTGCTACTACATTTATGGATAGAATTCAAAAGCTACATGGAAGCCCAAGGGTTATTGTGAGCGACAGAGATCCCATTTTTACTGGAAATTTTTGGACGGAGTTATTTTCTTGTTTAGGTACTCAATTAGCTCATAGCTCATCTTATCATCCTCAATCTAATAGTCAAACTGAGATAGTAAATAAATGTTTGGAAGGATATCTTCGTTGTTTTGTATCTGATAAACAAACACAATGGGTCAAGTGGTTACCTCTTGCTGAATGGTGGTATAACACTTCCTTCCATACTGCAGCAAAAATGACCCCATTTGTGGCACTTTATGGATATCATCCACCATCCATCACATCATCTTTAAGGGAAAGTGTGAAGGTTCAAGCAGTGGAAGATCACATCGAGCATCAACAAGAAGTTCTCCAACTCTTAAAGGATAACATGAATTTGGCACAAAATCGAATGAAGCAACAGGCAGATAAACATCGCAGCGAGAGAAGTTTTGATGTAGGAGATTGGGTATTTTTACGGCTACAACCATACAAACAAATGTCCCTCAAGCAAGCAAAGAAGGATAATAAGTTATCGCCAAAGTACTATGGTCCTTACAAGGTGTTGCAAAAGATTGGTACTATGGCATACAAATTGGAGCTTCCTGCTTCTTCGCGAGTACATCCAGTTTTCCATGTTTCATTCCTAAAGAAGGTTATAGGTGAAAATCTTTCGGTTCAAACAATATTGCCAGAACTTGATGAGGAAGAAAAAATCATATTGGAACCTGAAGTAGTCATGGAAACAAGAACTCGAACGGAATTGATCAATTTCAAAGTATCTCATCAAGTGGAAGAACTTACCCACTGAGGATTCTACATGGGAGGATGAGAATTTTATACAGAAGCACCCAGAGCTACTCAAGCGTTGAGGACAACACTTTTTTGAAGGAGAGGGGCATGTTAGGTCCCTATATTACTAGTATAGTCCCTTATTGTTGTTAGTGTAACCCCCTTATTGTTATTATTGTACCCTTGTAGCCCCCATTTTATTATTATTGTGCCCTTAAATTATTATTGTTAGGTCGGCTAGGATTACATTGTGGCCCACTAGGATTACATTATGGCCCCATGGACTCCTATATATAGAAAGGAGGTTTTGTAAATTAGATCATCCAAGATTTGTTCATTTATGTAATGTATTGGAGGTTGCCCCCTTGAAGTGGCTTATTTCTAAGGCGTTTATATCTCTTTTCTTCTATTTTTGGAGCTGGTTACACAACAGCTTTGATGGACCCTCTAACTCCCAAGGAAGAAGTGTGGGAGTCCCTTTAGGAGGGTAAAAACCATTATTCTTTTCTACTTCCTCCCATTCCCTTTTCTTCTCATCTTGGTCCTTTCCATCACTCATCCCCAACAAGAAGGGTGGACTGAGCTTCAAACCAAGCCACTGAATCTTTTTGGCCTACGTGGCCCTCTTGTATAATGGTGCTCTCTCCAAGGCACCCCTCAATATTTTTAGTGTGTGGTACTCCATGTTTCTAAGGTTGTGAGGGATGCTATTCCATCTCCTTTGGCTAGCCATTATGCACTCATCTCCCAACAACCTAGAAACATTATCAAAGTGACCCATTACTTGAGCTTGTGTGTGGAGGTATTTTTCTGCAAGTGCAGGATCCTTTTCAATCTTTAGATGGTTATTGATGACTCCCCTATGGCTGAATAGTTCTTCCCTAAGGTGTAAGGGTTCTTTGTTTTCTCTTCTCATAATCCTTCTCATTTCTTGTGCTCTGGTCTCTTCGTTAACCATCCATGATGCCAATGCCATTAATTTCATGTCTCCCATCCTAGGATTGGGGTCCCAAATGTTCAAGTCTATCAACACAAGGTTTTTCATGTAAAACTCTGCCATTTTTCCCTTGTCTACCATACTTGATTGGTTGAATAAATCAATGAACTGTCTACATTTTTGGAAAGGTAAGGATCCATGGGAGGCTAATGCTTTGATTTGAAATAGGAGCCATTGGTCCTTGAGGTAAATTGCATATGGATCTAAAGGATACCTGTGTTGAATGGCCTCCATGCATAAATCTGCCATGGTGGCCACTTGTTTATCCTTCTATTGAAGTTGCTCCTATAATGCTACATTCTTTGCATGTGCCTTCTGAAGCCACTCTTTCAACACTGAATCTTTGAGACTAACATCAGATAAATCCTTCCCCAAATCAGCTACTTTTCCTTCCATGACCCCATATCATGCAGACCTTTATATGTGGCAAGCTTCATCCGATGATGAGTGTGTGCCCTCTCCTCTTCCAACTGATAAAACAAAGTCATTGTGAAATTTTGAGGAATTAATCTACCCCCCTCAATGTATGTGTAATAGGAGCTTAGATTGGGTTGAGGGCTAGGGTTTGGCACTACTGCTACATATTTGAGCACTGGTATTGGTTAGGCGGTGTCTTCCTTATCATCTTTTCCTCCCTCTTTTTTAGTTGTTTTCCTCTTGTGCCTTGTCCTCGACTTCTTTGACCTCTTACCCCTCTGTGATTTTCTTTTCCTCCTCAACAAAGAACTTTTTATCAAAAAAATTTCTTGTGATACTTCCTTGTAGAAAAAATAGATTTTCTTGTAGAAAACCATGTTTTGCTTGTTGAAGACCCTCTTTTCAGTCCTTGGAAGGTTTGTGGGGGTTGCATGAGGTGTAAGGGATGCTAATCTTAATGAATTTCTTATGATATATGTTATAGGGGTCCTTACAGGTGAAGTGACCTATTGCACCCTTCCTTCCTCTGATCTAATTTATTCCTCCTCCTTTGGTGATTCTTTAATATAAATAAGGCTCTTTGTGGGAGTCTGTGGTTTTCCCTGCCTCACCCTTTGACGCTTCCTAGTTATGAAATATATACGTGTCTTCTTCTTCATTTTTGTTTTGACATGTGTGCTCAAAGTAGTTAGGGTAGTAGCTACTTATTGATCTGTGATTTCTGGTGACATGTTTGTGTCTTGAGGGGAGGTTTCACTGCCTAGGATAGGGTCCAAATCTTCCTTTTTCTAATTTTTTTTTTCCTCCTATCCCTCATATTTTTCTTCCTCTATATCTATTGTCTCTATGTTTTCTGCCTCAATTTCCATCTCTCTTTTTTCTTCCTTGTTTTTTTCCTCCTCTTCCTCTTCTTCTACCTCCTCTTTAGCCTCTTCTTCTTCTTCTTCTACCTTGTAATATTCCCAAATGGGAATGGCAACAATATAATGCAGAATGATAGAAAAATAACGCAGATCATCATTTATACAATAAGAGGAAAATATGGAGACCTTTCATTTGTTATTACATCAGCAAAACATGTGTAATAAATGGCCCATAAGATGTATAACAAGAAAAGGAAGTCTCCAATGAAGAAAATCCCTCAATATGAGGTGCTGCAACCATATATTAAAGCTGGAAAACCCTTACAGCATTATTTTATTTCCTCTGAAACAACAATAGATTATACATCAGATCTATGTCTGCTATATGTTTAAAAATTTAGATCTATATCAGATCCATGCACTATACAAGCTCCTTTAAAGAACCCCCTTGGGGTTTTCAACAAAACACCAAGTACAAGTTGTAGATCTGAGATATAAGACTGCAGATCTACTGAAAATTACAGATCTAGAAAGCGTGGTTGAACTGATATGAGAAATATAATAGCATCCTCCAATAGATCTCCAAAGTGAAGGGAAGATCCCCAACACTTAGAAACTCAGCTCTCCAAATGATGTGTTGAACCACCCTGCAACTACACCTACAGAAATAACGCAGATTTGGAAGTATACTACATTGTAAGGATAAAAATAAGGTTGGACTCATGCCAAGATCTGAAAATAATGCTCAAGCCCTCCAATATTGTCCTCCAAATGAAGTGGAAGCTTCCTCCACTGAAAAGGAGCACTAAAATGGCCTATATCTGAAAGATCTAGTCTCCACTTGCTGCAGCTTCCAAAAACAACCAAACCCTCAATAGGATCTACATTGTGGTTGAAAGAAGAAGCTTGGACCTAAGCCAGATAGTGGACAATGCAATACAAACCCTCCCAAGAGCTACTCAATGGGAAGAGGTGTGATTCCCGATCAGGAACACCCAATGCTAAATAGTATTCAATCTCAGCTAAACAGCAAGAGAAAGATATGTGTCTAAATAGACCATATATTCAGAAAATATGATAAACATCAACAACCTTCTAGTGTTTCCATCCTCTTCCTTTTATAAGTTAAGAGCTGGAAAACCCTAAACCACTTCCAATGAGATCACTTCTCTCACACAAGGCATCTCCATCTAAACTTGTGATGTACCTCATTGATGGACACTCCTCCATGGCAGCGTTGTAGATTTGGTCAAGGTTGACCTAGTTAAAATGTTCCAGCCCCTTTCACACCTAAGGGTGATTGATTTAACAGCCAAGATTTAGCCTTTTCATATTTGGCATTGATTTATTCATTATTAAGGAGTATTATGGACCTCCTTTGCTCTTTTATTCTTTAAACAAAGTAATAAAACAAAAATGAATATTCCAATTAGCTCATGACTAATTGGGAATATTACATTCGTCCCTTCCCAAATGTTGCTTGTCCTCAAGCAACTGATAAGGTGAGTGCTAGAACTCTTCTCCTCCTCCATTGGTGACACCAATATGTGATAAGCTTCCTCCATAAGCCAAGTTTTCACCAATCCATCCCTCCATGAATTGCTCCTCCAAAGTTCTCATGGGATGTAAATAATCCATCCCATAAGGAGACAATAGCTCAAATGAAACAAACATGTTTTTCCCAATGTTATCCCTGAAACATGTAGCATAATATACATGGATAATCTCCATCCCATAGTGCACATACATACCTCCCATCCTCCCTCCATACATTCCCATAAAAAGTACAATTACATCATCCATGTATGGGATCAAAACAACATACATACAAATAGAAATTTGTGCATATGTAGGTGGGTCATAGTCCCACATGTGGAACCAACGCAGTGCATCTCCTGACTGCATCAGATCATGATGTGGTAAGTGGTTTCCCCGCCACTTACTTGTTGTCCAATTCATCTCACTATGGTTGGAAGTGTGAGATATATTTGGTTCCTTAAAAATGCACCCATCATGAAACAAAATCTCCCTTTGTCCTCTAAGGGAGTGGCCATGTTCAGAAAATTTTGTGGCCCAAAGTTGGCCATAAAGTTTATAAGGTACAATACTCCTTCTTGGGGCTATGGCCTGCATATACACGGTGAAATAATGCAAATAATAATCAAATGAAACATTATTTACATGAGCATATTCTTCACCAAAATTTATCCTTAAACAAATGGAGTGGTGCATAGATCTATATCCTTTCTCACAAGAAGAAAGAGATGGTTTAATTAACTCTTTTATAGAGTCATATTTCTATACCAACTCCACATGGTTCATGCATCTTTGAAAATTTTGATAAATTTCTCCTTCAAAGCCCTTCCAAATGTAGCTTTTCATGATTGTATTTTAGAATCTCATGAAATATGTGTGGTCGAAAAAGAACCCTTCATAAGCTCTTTGTAGTAATTTATCCTTAAGCTTGGAGGCTCTAGCTAAGAAGATCCTACCATTATAGTAGATGACTCCTTCTTGGACTAAATAGCCCTCTTCATGTAGCTGGTCATCAAGTATCTTGCATGTGTGAAGATCCTTGGAATAATCCACCAACAGTTGGGATTTCCAATATGGATCAATCTCCCATAATGACAGTGTTGATGATCTACCAACAGAAATGTCTCTCATATGGCTTCCCTCCTCCTTGACATATACCATGCGAAAGGTACATGTTGGAATTTCATTCCTTCCATGCTTCTCCTCCCACAACGTAGAATCTGAAATGAGAGTGGGTAATGATTATATTGGGAGAATGTATGCCCCCTCCTTGAGCTTACCCAAGACTCCCAGTGTTGTATCATTGTCATCCAATGCTCCCATGCCTCCTGGATCTATGCTTGGAGCATCATGTTTTGAGATGTCTCTCACTAAATCTGAATCAGGTGGCCTCCCAGGTGGTTTGCCACTAGATAATAGTGTCCCATGCAGCAATCTCATGAGCATAATAGATGGGATTGTAAGGTCCTTGCTTCCACTACGCAAAATCATCTCTAATTTATATGTGGAAGTTGTATGTGAGGGATATGTATGCATGCCTTTGATCATTTCAGTCTTACCACTATTTTAATCCACCCATTCCATTTGCAAAGCCTCCCAATCAGTGGTGACTTTCCCTAAAGTAATCAACCATTTAACACCCAATATCACATTGGTGTCAGGTATGTCAACCACAAAGAAGTGATAAATCAATGTATATGTCCTCATGGTGACTGATAAGGATGGGACATAATTCATTCATTGCATTTTTCTATCTCCTGGGACCAAAACAGTGAATCCCTCAAAAGCATCAGTGGGTATTGCCCTCCTTTGCACTAGTTGGGCATCAATAAATTGTGGGTAGCCCCACTATCAACCAAAATAGAAACCCTATGATTTAATATGGAACCTTGAACTCTTAAGATCAAGTACTTAGGTACTCCTCTCAAAGATGCAAGAGCCCCTCCAATAGGAGCAAATGCTCCATTCCCATATCCTGATGGTGTTGGTTCTCCTCCTGCAGTGTCAGCCATGTGACCTCTTCTTGGTTCATCTTCTTCTTCCTCATCATCATCTGAGAAGACCTCTATGTAATGTGCTTTTCCAGCTGCACATATATGTCCAGGTGCCCATGATTCTTGGCAAGTGAAGCAAAGCTTCCTTCTTTTTAGATGTCTCCGGACATCATCATCAAGAGGTTTTTTATTTTGACTCTCCTTTGAAGGAGCAGCCTTTTCTTCCTTTCCCTTTGAAGAAAAAGAGGTCTTATGCTTAAATGTTGCCTTTGCTTTTGGAAAGGCATCTTGAAGGTCTCTAGCCCTTTCAATAGCATCATGTAGGGTAGTGGGCTTGGTAGACTTAACAACCCCATGAATAGGTTCATCTAATCCATCAATGAACATGTACACCCTTCTTGTTGCAGACAAATCAGGAACCATAACAAAAATTCTTAAAAATTCAAAGATGTAAGTTTCTTCATTACCTGATTGTTTCAACTTTGAAAGGCTCATGAATGGTGCTTTTGGATCTCTTCTATCAAATCTTTCCACCAGCCTTCTAGTGAACTCTGAATAAGCAATCACATGGGCATGACCCAATGTAGACAAGCCATGGAACTACCAGTCATGTGATTCACCTTCAAGGTGCAGCACTGTAATATTAATGGCCTCCATCTCTGGAACCTTGTTCAACTAAAAGTAGATGTCAATTTTTTCTACCCAAGATTTCACAGAACACTTGGATGACCCATCAAAATTGGGTAAAAAGAAATTTTCCCATAGTGTGGTGTCGATCATGATTTTGGATGAATCCACCACCTCTATGATGATGCCTTGGTCTTATATTGTCCTTTATTTGAAAAAACCCCTGAAAACTCAAGTGATATTTGAATCCCTGATTTTGAGACTCATATTCTTCAAAATAGTCTTCAAGGGATTCTTGCTCCTAAAACCCTTCATTTCCCACAACCAAAAATGTAGGCATGGTAGGGCATTGGGAAACTTGTGGTTGATGCATTGGTTGATCATTCCAGTGGTGAGACATGCTAAAGCCTTCTCCATGATGAAATCCTCTAGGGGATTCCTTGAATCTATCCATTCTCATCTCCTTGATCTCTCTATCAATGTCTTGCATGGGTCTAAGAAGGATCTTAGGGAACTCCTTCTCTTCATCTTCACCTCCATATAAAGGGGCTTTACCCTTGTCTTCATTATCATTTCTATAATCAAACTTTATGTGCCTTCTCTTTTGATACTTCTTTTCTCTGTTAGTAAGAACCTATCCTTCTTCAGAAGACATATTGGCTTTAGAATGCACAGGTTGTGCCAAGATGATGCTCTGATACCACTGTAATATTCCCAAATGAGAAAAGCAGCAATATAATGCGGAATGATAGAAAAATAACACAGATCATAATTTATACAGTAATAGGCCAATATGGAGACCTTTCATTTGTTATTACAGTAGAAAAACATGTGTAATAAATGGCCCATAAGATGTATAACAAGAAAAGCAAGTCTCCAATGAAGAAAATCCCTCAATATGAGGTGCTGCAACCATATATACAAGCTAGAATACCCTTACAGTGTTATTTTATTGCCTCTACAATAGCATTAGTTTATAAATCAGATCTAGAGCTGCTATGTGCATAAAAATTTAGATCTATATCAGATCCATGCCCTATACAAGCTCCTCTAAAGAACCCCCTTGGGGTTTTTAGCAAAACACCAAGTACAAGTTGTAGATATGAGATCTAAGAATGAAAATCTACTAAAAATTATACATATGGAAAGTGTGGTTGAACTGATATGAGAAATATAATATCCTCCTCCAATAGATCTCCAAAGTGAAGGGTAGATCCCCAACACTTAGAAAACTAGCTCTCCAAATGGTGTGTTGAACCACCCTGCAACTGCACCTACATAAATAACGCAAATCTGGAAGTATACTACGATGTAGGGATCAAAATAATGTTGGAATCACTACAAGATCTTAAAATGATGCTCAAGCCCTCTAATATTGTCCTCCAAATGAAGTGGAAACCTCCTCCACTGAAAAGGAGCACTGAAATGGCCTAGATCTAAAAGATCTAGTCTCCACTTGCTGCAGCTTGAAAAAACAAACAAACCCTCAACAGGATTTGTGATGTATTTGAAATAATAAGCTTGGCCCTAAGCCAGATAGTGGACAATGCAATACAAACTCTCCCAAGAGCTACTCAATGGGAAGAGGTGGAATTCCTGATCAGGAACACCCAATGCTAAACAGCATCAATCTCAGCTACAGTAAGAGAAATATATATGTCTAAACAGACCATATATTCATATAATATGATAAACATCAACAACCTTCTAATTTTTCCATCCTCTTCCTTTTATAATTTAAGAGCTTGAAAACCCTAAACCACTTCCAATGAGATCACTTATTTCACACAAGGCATCTCCATATAAAATTGCATTGTACCTCATTGATGGACACTCCTCCATGACAGCGTTGTAGATTTGGTCAAGGTTGACCCAGTCAAAATGTTCCAACCCCTTTCACACCTAAGGGTGCTTTATTTAACAGCCAAGATTTAGCCTTTTCATATTTGGCATTGATTTATTCATTATTAAGGAGTATTATGGACCTCCTTTGCTCTTTTATTCTTTAAAAAAAGTAATAAAACATAAATGAATATTCCAATTAGCTCATGACTAATTGGGAATATTACATACCTCCCTCTCTCTAAGGCTAGAACCAGAGGTTTTCCCTATTTGGGTAGCTATAAAGGCTTCCCTATCCATGTCTATGAAGGAAGACCATAATATAAGTAGGTTCAACCTTATCAAAGCATCATTCACAATTAGTTTTATGAGGCCATGATTGGCCAAGTGCTGATATTTTCTTTGCCTTGCCTTATGGCTCATGTCAATTATGGAGTTCAGGAGGAAGTGAGGGATGTTTAATCTCTGTTCAAGTGGGAGTTCTCCTTGAAACCTAAATTCATTTAACAATCTGAAATGATACCCATATACTACACTAAGTCTGCCTTCACAAGAAACAAACTTCATGATATGGAAGGCTACTTCATCCCAGGGGTATGGAAGGATTTCTCTCCTCAGTCCATTTTTGTCTTCAATGTACTCTTCTCCTAGAAAAAATAAACTCTTCTTGGTTGCAGTGCTAAGCATTCTTTCCTTAACCCATTTGACTCCCAAGGGTAAAATTGTAACTCTGCTTGTGATTTAAGGAGATAGTGTTATGGCTAGGCCTCTAACCACAGTGGTGGATCTCTCTTCTAAATGTGACTACACAGCCACTACAAAATTTCTAGATATCTCTTCATCAAAACCTTTCAATAGCTCAAAGAACCCTAGCCATTGGTAATTTCGGAATATTTCATGAATTGAGGATGTTGCCTAATTCTCTTAGTGTCAATAGGCTCTATTCTATTGAATCCCCATCCCATTTTAATGGTTTTGATATGAAGGTGGTGAGAGGTTTGATATTTTTTCTTGGAGATGGAGGCCTTGAAACAGAATGCAAGAAAAAATTAATTTTACCCTTTAATTTCCAAATTGAACTTTCTATGTACAAATTTCATGGAGAAATTTTTTTGTTGGAGGGTGGAAACCACTTACCTTTGTCCTCTGCTATTTTTGTTTGAGAGATAGTGGCTTTCGGAAGAAAAATCACCCATAGGTGACTATGTGTTGTCTTCTAAACCCTTGTTGATCTACTTCTAAAGTTTCCCATAGAAAAACTTTGATTCCTATAGCATGATGGTGCATGCAAGATCAAACCTCGGTTTTTCTCTCTTGATGGTTCCCATTGCTCTCCTACTCTTTCTGCTCTTCGAAATTCTCAACGAAATAGTGAAAATGAGAGAAATCTTACCTTTATTGGATTTTTAACTAAATTTGGAGCATTGTTGTGACTCGTACTTAACACGATTTTTCCTCTTTGAGATAATTGGTCTCACTTCGGTTAATCATTTTTTAGCCTCATGACCACTCTCTTCATACCCATCTACTCTCTCTTAACTTGATTTGACTCACCCAAGTGGCATGCACTTTCTGTTAGAAAATTATATATTATGGAGCAATGCAACACATAAAATATGCAGAAAATACAAGCACACAAAACACATAAAACCAGAGAGACACAGATATACGTGGTTCACCCAGTTTGGGCTACGTCCACCTCGAACAGCCAGTCCTTCCTTTCTATTATCCAGCAAAAAATGAAGAGACAAAACCTACAGCAAATCTGCTGTAATATCCTCTGTTCTCTCTCACAGTCTCCCTCTCTATTTCTCGCTCCGAGAATACACACACATAATACACAGCCACAATACAATTCCCTCATATATACAAGGGGGTTGCCTTCTAGGGCAAAAAACCCTAATCTAAACATAACTTCTACCGTCAGATCATTTGCCTAATGAACGGCCAAGATTGACTAGAAATTACTATACTTTTACAAGGCAATTTTACATTTGTTTTTAGCTTCGGGGGCGCTGCCCCCAAGCCCCCGCCAGGGGGGGGCTCCGAAAATCGTTGCCGCTCCCCCTGGACCCCCTACGGCAGCGATTAATTTCGGGCGGCGTTGCCGCCCCTTTTTAAGGTACAGGGGTCCAATGCTATGATACAAAGTAAACAAGATAATCAGGCTCCACACCCAACTCCCACTTGGAGACTGATTGTAGCAACTCCACCGCTGCTTTATTTGCTGGAAAATGACTCCTCTTTGGACCTGGCTGTTTCTCATCTTCATCGTCATCCTTGAAGACCAATTGAAACTGAGCATGTTCTCAGTTTCTCCCTGGTTACAACTTTTGTTAACATATCTGCAGGATTCTGGCTAGTGTGTATCTTTTCCAGCTTCAGCTCTCCATCTTCCAATACTGACCGTATGAAATGGTACTTGAGATGTATGTGTTTAGTCCTGGAATGAAATGCTGAGTTCTTTGCAAGATGAATAGCACTTTGGCTATCATTGTATAGTGTGCCCATATCATGCTTCTTACCCAATTCATCCATAAACCTTTGTAACCAAATCATTTCTTTACTAGCCTCTGTAGCAGCAACATACTAGGCTTCTGTTGTTGAAAGTGAAACAACACTTTGGATTTTTGAAACCCAACTGACAGTTGTTCCACCTACAGTAAATACATATCCTGTAGTGCTCCTCCTGTTATCTCTGTCACCTGCCATATCTGCATCAACATATCCCTGTAGAGCAATGTTTGAACCACCAAAGCATAATGCTTGATTTGTGGTACCTCTCAAATATCTGAGAATCCATTTTACTGCCATCCAATGGTCTTTTTCTGGATTGTTCATGTACTTGCTTACAACTCCCACTGCATGTGCAATATCAGGCCTTATGCAGACCATTTCATACATTAAGCTTCCAACATATGGAACTTTAGACATATAATCCATGTCTTCTTGGGTCTTTGGGCACATCTCTTTACTAAGTTTGAAATGGCTAGCAAAAGGTGTACTAATTGGTTTTGCATTGTGCATATTAAATCTTTTCAACACCTTTTCTATGTACTCATTCTGAGACAGTGTTAATTTGCGATTTTTTCTGTCTCTAGTTATCCTCATACCAAGGATTTGTTTTGCAGCTCCCAAATCCTTCATTGCAAATGAATTTGCCAATTTTCTTTTGAGCACATTTATTTCCTACATGTTAGATCCTGCAACAAGCATGTCATCTACATACAATAAAAATATAATATAGCTGCCATCATTTTGCCTTTTTAGATAAACACAATGATCAGAGTGACATCTAGTATAACCTTGTTCAGACATGAACTTGTCAAATTTTAGATACCACTGCCTTGGAGCCTATTTTAAACCATACAAGCTCTTCTTTAACCTGCACACCAATTTTTCTTTCTCTTTTACCTCATATCCTTCTGGTTGCTGCATGTATATCTCTTCCTCCAAATCTCCATGGAGAAATGTTGTCTTTACATCTAACTGTTCAAGATGTAAATCTTCTGCTGCTACAAGACTTAAGATAGTTCTGATTGAATTCATCTTAACAACGGGAGAAAATATTTCATCAAAATCAATACCTTTCTTTTGTGCAAACCCCTTCACCACAAGTCTAGCTTTGTACCTCTGTTTTCCTCCATCTTCTTCCTTCAGCCTGTAAACCCATTTATTCTGCAATGCAGTTTTACCTGCAGGCAACCTGACTAAGTCCCAAGTCTGGTTATGCATTAAGGACTCCATCTCTTCTTCCATGGCTAGCTCCCACTTCTTCCTACTTTCAACCTGCATTGCTTCTTCATAACATTTAGGTTCACCAGAATCAGTCAACAATAAATAATATAATGAAGGAGAGTATCGTTCAGGGGGTCTACTTATCCTGGTAGATCTTCTAACACCACTTTCAGGTGTTTGAGGTGCCTGTTGCTGTTGTGGTAGTTGCTGTTGTTGTGGTTGTTGATTATTATTATTTTCAGGCACCTTTACTTTTTCAGTTATCTCATCAAGAACCGTGTATTCCTTGCTTTCTTTTTCCTGTTTCTTTTCCTGCAGCTAATTCTTATACAAGACCTTTTCATTGAATATTACATCTCTGCTCCTAATGATTTTGTGATTTTCATAATCATATAATCGATAACCAAAATCATTAGCACCATATCCAATAAAGGTACATTTCTTTGATTTTTCCTCAAGATTTGTTCTGTTTTCTTTATTAATATGGACAAAGGCCTCACAACCAAAAGGCTTTAAAAAAGAGTAGTTTATCTTTTTACATGTCCATGCTTCCTTTGGAATACCACCATCCAAGGAACTTGAAGGCCCTCTGTTTATTAGATAAACAGCAGTATCTACAGCATCTGCCCAAAATTTTAAAGGCAATCCTGCATGCAATCTCATGCACCTTTCACGCTCCATGATTGTTCTGCTCATCCTTTCTGACACACCATTTTCTTGTGGTGTTCTTGGAACTGTCTTCTCTCTACGAATTCCATGCTCTGAACAGTACCTATCAAACTGTTTGCTGCAATATTCACCTCCATTGTCTGATCTGAGACACTTCAACTTCTTTCCTGTCTCAATCTCAGCCAAAGCTTTCCATTTCTTGAAAGTATCAAATACATCAAATTTATTCTGAATACAATAAATCCATGTTTTTCTAGTTGCATCATCAATAAAAGTAACATAATAACGAGAGCCACTGAGAGATGATACCTGAGCAGGTCCCCATACATCTATATGCACAAGCTCCAATTTTTCGCTCTTCTTTTCTTTCCCAACTCTGAGAAATCTGACTCTCTTTTGTTTTCCATAAATGCAATTTTCACAGAAATCCAAATCAACATTCTTTAAACCTGGCAACAAATTTCTTGAGTGAAGAATCTTCATCCCCTTCTCACTCATGTGTCCGAGCCTATGATGCCATAATGCTGCATCTGCTCCTTTGGAAGTTAAATCATTAACAGAGTTAGAAATACCATTGCATAAATACAATGTACCAACCTTTTCTCCTTTTTCTATTACCAGGGCTCCTTTGGTGACCTTCCAAGTTTTATCTATGAAAGTTGTCACACAACCTTCACCGCCTAACTGCCCTGTTGAAATTAGATTTTTCTTCAGATCTAGAACATGCCTTACCTCCTTTAGTAGCCATTGGTTTCCATTCTGTTGTTTTACAAGAACTTTGCCCATTCCAACAATTTTACAGGGTTTATCATCACCCAAGCGAACTTGTCCAAAATCTCCTTGAACATAGTCATGAAAATATTTCTTATCAGGCGTGGCATGGAATGAAGCCCATAAATCTACAACCCAAGAATCAGTAACATTTTCGAAAGAAAGAATCAAAGCATCTTGTAACACATCACCTGTCACATTTGCTTCATGATTGTTTTCTTGTTGTGTGTCTCCTTCTTTTCCCTTCCGAGATCTACAGTATTTCTTTAGGTGTCCTTTCTTTCCGCAATTCCAGCACACTATCCCCGATCTGGACTTGGATCTGCCTTTCCTTGATTTACTACGATATCCCGAGCTCTTTCCTCTTTCCATTCTTCTTCCCCTAGACTCTGCACTCAAAGCATTACCTGATGTCTCACCGGAGCTTTTCCATCGCATTTCCTCACTAAGGATAGCACCAACAACATCATCAAACTTTAAAGTACTAGATCCAGAGACAGAGTTACTAATGGCCATTACTAAACCATTCCAACTCTCTGGCAATGAGCACAAGAATAACAGAGCTCTAACTTCATCATCAAAGTTTACCCCTACAGAACTTAACTGACTGGTAACTGTATTAAACTCATTTAAATGGTTTGCAACAGATCCACCTTCCGACATCTTCATATTAAATAGTCGTTTCATAAGAAATACATTGTTTGAGGCCGAGGGTTTTTCATATAGTTTCGCCAACGTCTGCATCAAACCCTCTGTTGTTGTTTCCTTCGAAATATTGAAGGCGACTGACGCCGCAAGACACAACCGTATTGTTCCGAGTGCCTTTCTATCGAGAATGTTCCATTCCGCGTCTGTCATGGTCGCCGGCTTCTTTGTTTTTCCGCTCAATGGTAGGTATAGATCTTTCTGATACAGATAATCTTCCATCTGCATCTTCCACAGCGCAAAGTTTTGGCCGTTAAATTTTTCGACCCTAAACTTACCATCGTCTGCCATTGCTCCCACTCGAACCAGGAACCCTTTTTTCCTGCGAGTTTATCAGCCAAATATACCTTCGGCTCTGATACCAGTTGTTAGAAAATTATATATTATGGAGCAATGCAACACATAAAATATGCAGAAAATACAAGCACTCAAAACACATAAAACCAGAGAGACACAGATATACGTGGTTCACCCAGTTTGGGCTACGTCCACCTCGAACAGCCAGTCCTTCCTTTCTATTATCCAGCAAAAAATGAAGAGACAAAACCTACAACAAATCTGCTGTAATATCCTCTGTTCTCTCTCACAGTCTCCCTCTTTGTTTCTCGCTCCGAGAATGCACACACATAATACACAGCCACAATACAATTCCCTCATATATACAAGGGGGTTGCCTTCTAGGGAAAAAAACCCTAATCTAAACATAACTTCTACCGTCAGATCATTTGCCTAATGAACGGCCAAGATTGACTAGAAATTACTATACTTTTACAAGGAAATTTTACATATGTTTTTAGCTTCGGGGGCGCTGCCCCCGAGCCCCCGCCAGGGGGGGGCTCCGAAAAGCGCTGTCGCCCCCCCCCGGCAGCGATTAATTTCGGGCGGCGTTGCCGCCCCTTTTTAAGGTACAGTGGTCCAATGCTGTGATACAAATTAAACAAGATAATCAGGCTCCACACCCAACACTTTCTCTTTTCCTTCAGTTTCACTTTACGAAGGTGTTCAAGTTAACTAGCCACCTTTTTTCCTTTCAAATTTCTAAAACTCAACATTCAACCATTTTGTTCATTATGGATGCATAGCGAGAGGTAAGGGGCCATACCTGACCTTACTTGGTGTTGGTGAGGTGTTGAAGGAGCTGGAGTTGGTGCTGGTAGCCTTGGTCTTTTCTTTGTTGTATCTTTATTTCTTATTTATTTTTTGAGTGAGCATCTTTTTCTAAGTGAGTTGCTTATCTTTTCGGAGTGAGCTACTTAATATTTTTTTTTTTCTTTGTAGGTGCTCCATGGAGTTATTTAGGTATCATGGCTATTGTTTTTTTCCCTCCTGGAGTCTGTTGGTGGTCTTCTGGAGTCATCCTCATCAACCTCCCTTCATCTTTTGGCCTTGTTTTGCCACACACATATTTTCTACGGGAAACTTTATGATGCTTGTAGCTGTCTTTTTCTTGCCTCTTCTTGCTTTAGTCTGCTAAGAAATGGACGGATATGGTTCATGGAGGATATTGATGAAGTCATGGAATGAATGGAGTGGAGGATAGGAAAGTGAAGGGATCTCATGCCAAGTTTTCAATTATTTTAGCTGCTAATGGCGCAACGTAGGGTTTAAAGAGTGAATCCTTGGGCATGGAGTGAAATAACTGTTTGGAAATGGTAGGTATAGGAAAAACATAAATTATCGTGTCATTATTTAAGTTCAGAAATCCCTGAGAGGGATTTTTCCTTCATAAATGAGTTTCCTGTAGCATTTACAGGAGTTTCCTATAGTGCTACAGAATCCTGTAGTTGTTGGATTTTCCAGTAGCAACTATAGTTTAGGAATAAAAATGAAATTTTTGCCTATCTGGAGGGTGGAATGGATGTATGAGGGAGTGCCTCATGGATTTTTCAAGAAGACGAGAAGAGAAAATCAAGAGAATCTACTCCTCTAGATCCCAAAAAAAAACATCTTTAGTCAATAACCTGCAAAACAGAAAAACACATAAGTGCATAGGTATTTTATTCTTTTTCCTTTTCTTTATTTTCTTTTTATTTTTTATTTTTTTCCCTTTTTTCTTGAAGGAAAGTGGGATGCCTCCACAGAGGTTTTCAACCCATAGGCCTGTTAGAAAATTAAATATTACAGAGCAATGAAACACATAAAATATGCAGAAAATACAAGCACACAAAACACATAAAACCAGAGAGACATAGATATACGTGGTTCACCCAGTTTGGGCTACTTCCACCTCAAACAGCCAGTCCTTCCTTTCTATTATCTAGCAAAAAATGAAGAGACAAAACCTACAGCAGATCCGCTATAATATCCTTTGTTCTCTCTCACAGTCTCCCTCTCTGTTTCTCGCTTTGGGAATACACACATAATGCACAGCCACAATACAATGCCCTCATATATACAAGGGGGTTGCCTTCTAGGGAAAAAAACCCTAATCTAAACATAACTTCTACCATCAGATCATTTGCCTAAAGAACGGCCAATATTGACTAGAAATTACTATACTTTTACAAGGCAATTTTACATCCGCCCCCCCTTGGACCCCCCACGGCAGCGATTAATTTTGGGCGACGTTGCCGCCCCTTTTTAAGGTACAGGGGTCCAATGCTGTGATACAAAGTAAACAAGATAATCAGTCTCCACACCCAACAATCTCCCACTTGGAGACTGATTGTAGCAACTCCACCGCTGCTTTATTTGCTGGACAATGACTCCTCTTTGGACCTGGCTGTTTCTCATCTTCATCGTCATCCTTGAAGACCAATTGAAACTGAGCATGTTCTCAGTTTCTCCCTGATTACAACTTTTGTTAGCATATCTGCAAGATTCTGGCTAGTGTGTATCTTTTCCAGCTTCAACTCTCCATCTTCCAATGCGACCGTATGAAATGGTACTTGAGATGTATGTGTTTAGTCACGGAATGAAATCTTGTTCTTTTCAAGATGAATGGCACTTTGGCTATCACTGTATAATGTGTCCATATCATGCTTCTTACCCAATTCATCCATAAACCTTTGTAACCAAATCATTTCTTTACTAGCCTCTTTAGCAACAACATACTCTGCTTCTGTTGTTGAAAGTGCAACAAAATTTTGGATTTTTGAAACCCAACTGGCAGTTGTTCCACCTACGGTAAATACATATCCTGTAGTGCTCCTCACATTATCTCTGTCACCTGCCATATCTGCATCAACATATCCCTGTAGAGCAATGTTTGAACCACCAAAGCATAATTCTTGATTTGTGGTACCTCTCAAATATATGAGAATCTATTTCACTACCATCTAATATTATTTTCCTGGATTGTTCATGTACCTACTTACAAATCCCACTGCATGTGCAATATCAGGCCTTGTGCAGATCATTGCATACATTAAGCTTCCAAATACTGATGCATATGCAAATTTATACATATAATCCATTTCTTCTTGGGTCTTGGGGCACATCTCCTTACTAAGTTTGAAATGAATAGCCAAAGGTGTACTAACTAGTTTTGCATTCTACATATTAAATCTTTTCAACCCTTTTCTATGTACTCATTACGAGACGGTGTTAATTTGTGATTTTTCACGGCTCTACAGTTATTCTCATACCAAGAATTTGTTTTGCAGCTCCCAAATCCTTCATTGCAAATGAATTTGCCAATTTTATTTTGAGCACATTTATTTCCTGCATGTTAGACCATGCAACAAGCATGTCATCTACATACAATAACAATATAATATAGCTTCCATCGTTTTTCTTTTTCAGATAAACACAATGATCGAAGTGACATCTAGTATAACCTTGTTCGGACATAAAATTTTCAAATTTTAGATACTACTGCCTTGGAGCCTGTTTTAAGGCATACAAGCTCTTCTTTAGCCTGAACACTAATTTTTCCTTCCCCTTGACCTCATATCCTTCTGGTTGCTGCATATAGATCTCTTCCTCCAAATCTCCATGGAGAAATGTTATCTTTACATCTAACTGTTCAAGATTCAAATCTTTCGCTGCTACAAGACTTAAAATAGTTCTGAATGAAGTCATCTTAACAACGGGAGAAAATATTTCATCAAAATAAATACTGCTATTACAGTAAACCCCTTCACCACAAGTCTAGCTTTGTGCCTCATTTTCCTCCATCTTCTTCCTTCGGCTTTGTAACCTGTAAACCCATTTATTACGCAATGCGATTTTACTTGCGAGGAGCAACTTGACTAAGTCCCAAGTCTGGTTATGCATTAAGGCGTCCATCTCTTCTTCCATGGATAGCTCCCACTTCTTCCTTCTTTCAAACTTCATTGCTTCTTCATGACATTCAGGTTCACCAGAATCAGTCAACAATAAATAATATAATGAAGGAGAGCATCATTCAGGGGGTCTACTTATCCTGGTAGATCTTCTAACACCACTTTCAGGTGTTTGAGGTGCATGTTGTTGTTGTGGTGGTTTCTATTGTTGTGGCTCTTGATTATTATTATTTTCAGGCACCTTTACCTTTTCTGTGATCTCATCAAGAACTGTATATTCTTTGTTTTATTTTTCCTATTTATTTTCTTGCAACTAATTCTTATACAAGACATTTTCATTGAATATTACATCTTTTCTCCTAATGATTTTTTGATTTTCATAATCATATGAGCGATAACCAAAATCATTAACACCATATCCAATAAAGGTACATTTCTTTGATTTTGCCTCAAGCTTCGTTTTGTTTTCTTTATTAATATGGACAAAGGCCTCACAGCCAAAAGGATTTTAAAAAAGAGTAGTTTACCTTTTTACCTGTCCATGCTTCCTCTGGAATACCACCATCCAAGGAACTTGAAGGCCCTCTGTTTATTAGATAAATAGTAGTATCTACAACATTTGCCCAAAATTGTAAAGGCAATCATGCATGCAATCTCATGCACCTTGCACGCTCCATGATTTTTCTGTTCATCCTTTCTAACACACCATTTTCTTGTGGTGTACTTGGAACTTTATTCTCTCTATGAATTCCATGCTCTGAACAGTACCTATAAAACTCTTTGCTGCAATATTCACCTCCATTGTCTGATCTAAGACACTTCAACTTCTTTCATGTCTCAATCTCAACCAAAACTTTCCATTTCTTGAAAGTATCAAATACATCAGATTTATTCTGGATACAATAAATCCAAGTTTTTCTAGTTGCATCATCAATAAAAGTAACGTAATAATGAGAGCCACCAAGAGATGATACCTGAGCAAGTCCCCATACATCTGTATGCACAAGCTCTATTTTTTCGCTCTTCTTTTCTTTCCCAACTCTGAGAAATCTGACTCTCTTCTGTTTTCCATAAATGCAATTCTCATAGAAATCCAAATCAACATTCTTCAAACCCGACAACAAATTTCTTGAGTGAAGAATCTTCATCCCCTTCTCACTTATGTGTCCAAGCCTATGATGCCATAATGTTGCATCTTCTCCTTTGGAAGTTAAAGCATTAACAGATTTAGAAATACCATTGCATAAATACAATGTACGAACCTTTTCACCTTTTACTATTACCAGAGCTCCTTTGGTAACCTTCCAAGTTTCATATGTGAAAGTTGTCACACAACCTTCACCGCCTAACTGCCCTGTTGAAATCAGATTTTTCTTCAGATCTGGAACATGCCTTACCTCCTTTAATAGCCATTGGTTTCCATTCTTTTGTTTTAAAAGAACCTTACCCATTCCAATAATTTACAGGATTTATCATCACCCAAACGAAGTTGTCCAAAATCTCCTTGAACATAGTCATGAAAATATTTCTTATCAGGTGTGGCATGGAATGAAGCCCCTGAATCTCCAACCCAAGAATCAATAACATTTTGGAAAGAAAGAATCAAAGAATCTTGTAACACATCACCTATCACATTTTCTTCATGATTTTTTTCTTGTTGTGCATCTCCTTCTTTTCCCTTCGGAGATCTACAGTCTTTCATTAGGTGTCCTTTCTTTCCGCATTTCCAACACACTATCCTGATCTAGACTTGGATCTGCCTTTCCTTGATTTATTGCGATATCCCGAGCTCTTTCCTCTTTCCATTATCCTTCCCCTAGAATCTGCACTCAAAGCATTACCCGATGTATCACCAGAGCTTTTTCGTCGCATTTCCTTGCTAAGGATAGCACCAACAACATCATCAAACTTTAAAGTACTAGATCTCAACGAGTTACTAATAGCCATAACTAAACCATTCGACTTTACGGTAAGTGAGGGGGGGATATGAGCTCTAACTTTCATCATCAAGTTTACCCCTACGGAGACAGCGGTAGTACTTGTATTAAATTCATTTAAATGATGCACTGTGAGAAACACCTTCTGACATCTTCATATTAAATAGTCGTTTCATAAGAAATACCTTGTTTGAGGCCGAGGGCTTTTCATACAGTTTCGCCAACGTCTGCATCAAACCCTCTGTTGTTGTTTCCTTCGAAATATTGAAGGCTACTGATGCCGCAAGACACAACCGTACTATTCCGAGTGCCTTTCTATCGAGAATGTTCCATTCCGCGTCTGTCATGGTCGCCGGCTTCTTTGTTTTTCCGCTCAATGGTAGGTATAGATCTTTCTGATGCAGATAATCTTCCATCTGCATCTTCCACAACGCAAAGTTTTGGCCGTTAAATTTCTCGACCCTAAACTTACCATCGTCCGCCATTGCTCCCACTCGAACCAGGAACCCCTTTTTCCTGCGAGTTTATTAGCCAAATATACCTTCGGCTCTGATACCATTTGTTAGAAAATTAAATATTACAGAGCAATGAAACACATAAAAATATGCATAAAATACAAGCACACAAAACACATAAAACCAGAGAGACACAGATATACGTGGTTCACCCAGTTTGGGCTACGTCCACCTCAAACAGCCAGTCCTTCCTTTCTATTATCCAGCAAAAAATGAAGAGACAAAACCTACAGCAGATCCGCTATAATGTCCTTTGTTCTCTCTCACAGTCTCCCTCTCTGTTTCTCGCTCTGAGAATACACACATAATGCACATCCACAATACAATTCCCTCATATATACAAGGGGGTTTCCTTCTAGGGAAAAAAACCCTAATCTAAACATAACTTCTACCATCAGATCATTTGCCTAATGAACGGCCCAGATTGACTAGAAATTACTATACTTTTACAAGGACCCCCCACGGCAGCGATTAATTTCGGGCGGCGTTGCTGCCCCTTTTTAAGGTACAGGGGTCCAATGCTGTGATACAAAGTAAACAAGATAATCAGGCTCCACACCCAAGAAGGCCTACCTAAGGCACCTTAGACAGGTTTTCACCCAAGGATCTTTTATTCTTTTTTTTTCTTTTTTTTTTGCTCCAGGATTGCCTGATGGAGGTTTTCAAACCTGGAGTTGGCCTAGGGTGCCTCGGAGAGGTTTTCACCCATGATATTTATTTTTATTCTTTTTTTAATCTTCTTTTCTATGAGGAGGAGGCATTAGAAACTATGGAGTTTCCCATAACATACACCTCCTTGTTTATGGAATTTATAAATTCTGCCCTAGACAGGGGCTTCTTGTAAACCTTAAGCCTGTAACCATTGACAAGTAGGGGAATTCCTTTCTCATGTATGGTTCTGATATAAAATGCACCATTATCATAACATTTTTCCACTCTCTAGGGTCCCAACCATCTTGTCATCAGTTTTCCTTAGAAATCCTTAAACCTTGATTCATACAACAACACTCAATATCCTTCTTAAAAAAAAAATTCCTTAATGTACTTGTCATGTCATACCTTCCTTTGCAGTTGAATTAGCTCTATGGGAAGGAGTGCTTTAATCCTGGAATCATCTAATCCATGTAATTGCAGCAATATCTCTTGTTGGGCATTTAAGATATCTAGGTCTAAGTCAGTTACCATCCTTAAGGTGTTGAACTCAAATTCAATTGAAAGCAGAGCTTTATTGCCATAGAACAAGTCATAAGGAGTGAATCTTGTTCTTGTTTTCCAAGTAGCGTTGAAGGCCCAAGTAGATTCTACCAATCTGTTCACCCAAAAAATTTTGTTTCTACCCACAACCTTAGTGAGGATATTATTGAAGGCTTTGTTGGTCACTTCCACTTGGTGATTTTCTTGAGGGTGGTAGTCAGTGGAAGTCTTATGCTTTATCTTGTGCCTCCTCCAAAGATTCTCAATGAGATGAGATGTGAATTGTTCCCCCTAATCAGTGACTACTTCTTTGGGGTATCCAAATTTGTAAAACACATTCTCTCTCAGAAATTATACTACTTTCTCCTCGGTAGCTACCTTCACACCTTTTCTTTCATCCCACTTTGTCAGGAAGTCAGTGTAGACTATGATATACTTTTTCTTTCCATATGGTGGATCAATAGGTCCAATGAAGTCCATGCCCCACTTGTAAAAAGGCTCAAGAGCCACCTGAGGGTGCAAAGGCATCTCACCCTCTGTGTAGGTTTTCCCATCCTTTATGTTATGAAACTAGCTCCAAAAATAGAAGAAAAAGGAGATCAATGCCTTAGAAATAGCCACTTCGAGGGGGAAACCTCCAATAAATTACATAAATGAACAATTCTTGGATGATACAAATGACAAAACCTACTCCCTATATACAGGACTCCATGGGGCCACAATGTAATCCTAGTCGACCTAACAATAATAATGTAAGGGCACAATAATAACAACATGGTTTTTCCTTCCCCATCAAGTTCTAGCAATATTGTTTTAACTAGAAGTTTGTCCCCTGTAACCTTTTTTAAGCATGAAACATGGAAAACTGGATGCACTCGTAAAGAAGCAGGAAGATCCAATTTGTATGCCATAGTACCAATCTTTTGCAACACCTTGTAAGGACCATAGTACTTTGGCAATAATTTATTATCTTTCTTAGCTTGCTTGAGGGACATTTGTTTGTATGGTTGTAGCAGTAAAAATACCCAGTCTCCCACATCAAAACTTCTCTCACTACGATGTTGATCTTCTTGTTGCTTCATTTTATTTTCTGCCAAATGTAGGTTATCCTTTAAGAGTTGGAGAACTTCTTATTGTTGCTCGATGTGATCCTCCATTGCTTAAACCCTAGAATTTTCCCTTAAATAATATGTGATGGACAGTGGATGATATCCATAAAGTGCCATAAATGGGGTCATTTTTTTTGCAGTATGGAAGGAAGCGTTATACCACCATTCAACGAGAGGTAACCACTTGACCCATTTTGCTTGCTTATCAGATACGAAACAACGAAGATATCCTTCCAAACATTTATTCACCATCTCTGTTTGACCATCGGATTGAGGATGATAAGATGAGCTATGAGCTAGTTGAGTACCCAAACAAGAAAATAATTCCATCCAAAAATTTCCTGTAGAAATGGGATCTCTGTCACTTACACTAATCTTCGGGTTTCCATGTAGCTTTTAATTTGTTTCCATAAATGCAGTAGCAACTGTACCTGCTTTAAATGGATGAGATAATGCACAAAGGTGTGCATACTTGGTAAGTCTATCAACTACCACCATGATGATACTCCTTACTTCAGACTTAGGTAAACATGTGATAATATCCATTGAAATCTCCTCCCAACGTTGACTTGGAATGGATAAACGTTGTAGAAGACCCGGGGTCTTAATTGTCTCAACTTTATTTTGCTGGCAAACCAACATTCCGCCACAAAATTTTCAAAATCAGATTTAAGGCCATCCAAAAAAAATAATTCTTCACCCTATGGTAAGTTCTTAAAAATCCCGAGTGTCCTCCTAAAGGAGAACTGTGCAATTCCAAAAGAACCTTTTTTTTTAGTTGGGAATTCTTGCAAATGTATAAACGATCTTTGTACCATAAGGAATAATTTTTCCAACTATATGTATCAGATGTACTAGGATCTTGCTGCAACTTTTGAATGAGTGTTCAAACTTCTTCATCCTTCTTATATTTATCCCTTGCTTTGGTTATCCAATCTGGTTGGATAATAGAAATGGCACAAATCAATGCTTCCACCTCTTCATCCTTTCTTGAGAGTGCATCTGCAACAACATTTAGCTTCCATTTTTTGTAGATGATTTCAAAGTCATAACCCAACATCTTTGTGACCCATTTTTGTTGCTCTTCCAAAGATAGTCTTTGTTCCAAAAAGTGTTTAAGACTATCATGATCAGTTTTTACCTTGAAGTGTCTTCCCATTAGGTAAGGTCTCCATTTATTTAGCGCATGTAGTATTGCCAACATTTCCTTCTCATAAATAGCCTTTTGTAAATACTTTCCTTTGATTGAAAGAATTTCAAAAGCAATGGGTCTTCCTTCCTGCATTAAAATAGCACCAATACCATATCCTCAAGCATCACATTCCACAATAAAGGTTTTTGTGAAGTCTGGCATAGCTAATAATGGTGCTAGGCACATTGCCTCTTTAAGATGTTCAAAGGCCTTAGTTGCTTCAGGAGTCCATGAAAATGCATCTTTCTTCAATAATGTTGTTAGAGGTGCTGCTATTCTCCCATAATTCTTAAAAAACTTGCGATAATACCCTGTTAACCCGAGAAATCCTCGCAACTGCTTTATGGTTGTGGGAACTTTCCATTCCTTAATGGCTTTAATTTTGTTAGGGTCCACTTTAACACCCTCGTGAGATACAATATGACCCAGATATTCCACCTCTTGTACTCCAAAGAAACATTTGGACTTTTTTGCATATAATTGTTTCTCCTGCAATAGTTTGAGCACCCTGTCAACATGTTCAACATGATCCTTCCAAGACCTGCTGTAGATTAGTATATCATCAAAAATACTAGCACAAATTTTCTAAGGAAGGGTTTGAAAATGGAATTCATCAACCCTTGAAATGTAGAAGGTGCATTGGTAAGGCCAAAAGGCATGACCAAAAATTCATAATGACCCTCATGAGTTCGAAATGTTGTTTCGGAATATCTTCAGTCTTCATTCTAATTTGATGATATCCTGAACGAAGATCCAACTTGGTAAAATAAATTTCTCCATGTAATTCATCCAATAATTCATCAATCACAGGAATGGGAAATTTATCTTCAATAGTGAGCTTATTGAGCTCCCTATAATATGGACACATGCACCATGATCCATCCTTCTTGTGCACCAATACTACTGGAGTAGAGAAAGAACTTTGACTAGGTTGAATTATACCAGCCTCTAACATTTATGCAATCATAGTTCAATTTCACTCTTTTGGACATAAGGATATCTGCAAGGCTGGATTTTTGGAGGAACACTTCCTGGAATCAAATGAATAGCATGATCATGATCACGAATAGGTGGCAATCCTTTGGGAGTATCAAATGTTTAATCCTTAGTTAAACTGAGAGGGGGGGCGGGGGTTGAATCAGTTTAACACATACATGAGCTTTTTAAAACTTTTCATCAAGCTTATTTACAACTTAATTTTATAACCAACTTAATATGTGAACAGTCTTAATATGTAGCAGCAAGTATTAAGATAATGTGACACCAAACTTATTATGAGAGCAGCAAGCATTAAGAAGATTGGATAGAACATATCAACACATAGGCAACACACACAGAGACAACAGATATAAGTGGAAACCCATAAAGGGAGAAAACCACATCTTATTATTGTTGTGATGCAAAGGCAAGCTCCAACTCCCTCTCACCACTGATTTTTTGCAGGCACCAACCTACAGGAGGCTCCAACCTCAGTCAGCTACAACTGACATCTATCAAGCTTCAACTTGATAGGGAAGCTCCAACTTCCTCTTTCTATCAAAAGAAAAATATTTGCTGATTTAACTTAGATATCAGCTCTGTTCTATAGCATCTCTTTCTGCTCCTCTTTATTCTCTCTCTGCTTCTATGATGTCTCCTTTGCCATCTCCTTTGCCATCAATGACAACATTTCCAATAGTCTCCCCCTTTTGCATTGATGGCAATACACTTCCTCTGCTTGCATTTTAGGACCCTTTCTTCTGTTGCTTGCTTTTCCTCCACCTTTGACATCAATGGAAAAGGGTTGCTCATTTTCTAGCGTGCTGTTAAATCTCGTCCATGTAACTCTTATCTTGAGGACCTGTTTCATGCTCTGCTTAGTTGCTCTGGCTCTTTTGTGACTCTCTTTGTTGACTAATCTCCCCCTAGAATGATGTCTTCTTTTTTGTTCTCCCCCTGGAATGAAGCTTTCTTTTTCTATCAGAGAGTAGCATCTGAAGACACTACCCCTAGTTTTTTTCTCAGATATTCGAATGGATCTCTAGCAAGAGGTTTTCTGAATATATCTATTGTTTTTTATTTTGTTGGCATATATTCCAACTTCACTACCTTTAGTGCTACTTGTTCTCTTAGGAAATGGTACTTGATTGGTATGTGTTTAGTCTTTGAATGAAGTAAGGGATTTTTTGATATACTTATTGCACTTGTATTATCACATTTGATAGAGATAGGTTCATCAATTCTTACCTTCATGTCCTGGAGGGTTTGTTTCATCCACATGACTTGTGTGCAACATGCTGTTGCTGCTATGTATTTTGCCTCTGCTGTATATAGAGAGATAGATGTTTGTTTCTTGCTTAGCCATGCCACTAGACTTTTTCTCAAATAGAATGCACCTCCACTTGTGCTTTTCCTGTCATCCACACAGCTGGCCCAATCTGCATCTGTATATTCTATCAAAGTGAAGCTCTTACCTTTTGGATACCATAGCCCAAACTGTACAGTTCCTTGTAGATATCTGAATATTCTTTTGACTGCTAGAAGGTGATTTTGTTTTTGTGCTGCCTGATATCTAACCACAAGTCCTACTACCAACATAATGTCTGGTCTAGATGTTGTTAGGTATAGCAAAATTCCTATCATGGATCTGTAAAGTCTTTGATCTATATCAGCAGATCCATCATCAGCACATAGCTTGCATCCAGTGATCGTGGGAGTCAACACAGGTTTGAGTCTTCCATTTTGAAATTTTTCAACATCTCTTTTAAGTATTTTTCTTGTGAGATGAATGTACCTGTGTTCTTTTGTTGAATTTTAAATCCTAAGTAGAAGGTGAGCTCTCTAATCATAGACATCTCAAACTCTGATTTCATCTCTTCAGCAACTCCTTTTGCTAACTCATCTTTTTTTCTTCCAAACATAATGTCATCAACATATACTACAACAATTAGGAGTTCATTTTCATGGGCTTTTATGTATAGATTGTTGTCTACTCCTCCTCTTTTAAAGCCTTTTTTTGCAAGTACTTATCCAGCCTTGAATACCAAGCATGAGGAGCTTGTTTCAGTCCATATAGAGCCTTCTTTATTCTGAACACATAGTCTTCTTTGTCTATTAATGAGAATCCTTCTGGTTGTTCCATGTAGACTTCTTATTCTAGATCTCCATTCAGAAAGGCAGATTTCACATCCATTTGATATACCTTGAAGTCATGGTAGCATGCAAAGGCCAAAAACATTTTGATAGCTTCCATTCTAGCTACAGGGGAAATTTTTTCATCGTAATCAAGACCTTCAATTTGTGAATATCCCTTGCATACAAGTCTGGCCTTATTCCTGACTACCTGTCCTTGTTCATTCATTTTATTCTTGAATACCCATTTTGAGCCTATGACATTTTTCTCAGTGGGTCTTGGAACTAATTCCCAGGTATTGTTCTTCTCAATTTGGTCCAATTCTTCATTCATAGCATTCACCTAATACTTGTCCTTGCTAGCTTCTTCAAACTTCTTTCGCTCTACATGTGATAACATAGCTATGTATATCTCTTCTGTCTATTCAGTTAGTTGTCTTCTCGTCTGGACTCCTACACTCTTGTCCCCAATGATTTGATCTTCTGGATGGTTCTTTTGAGTGTACCTTGAGGGGGATATCGAGCTCAGTTCAGCATCTTCTGTTGTCTTGCTTATTTCATCATCACTTTGGTTCTCTTCTTCATAATCTTCTGGAGGATTGCTGCAATCTATACTTCTTGTCTTGTTTGGTAGTTCTTCATCAAATCTTACATCAATTCTTTCAACAATTTTCTAAAGAGTCTTATTGTAGCACCTGTAACCTTTCCTCTTGGATGCATATCCTAAAAATATTCCTTCATCTGCTCTTGCATCAAACTTCCCCAGATTTTCATCATTATTCTTTATGTAGCACTTGCTTCCAAAGACTTTAAAGTGCTTGATTGATGCTGGTTTACCATGCCATAGTTCATAAGGATTCTTGTCACTGTTTGGTCTTAAATGAGCTTTTTTTAGAATATGCACAGCTGTGTGTACTGCTTCTGCCCAAAAGGTTTGAGGAATGTTACTCTCTTGCATCATGGCTCTGGAAATTTGTTGCATAGACCTATTTTGTCTCTCTGCCACTCCATTCTGTTGAGGTGTCCCTGCAATAGTAAATTGTTGATTTATCCCATGTTCATTGCATAGGTCTGCAAAGTCATAATCTGTGAATTCACCTCCTCTGTCTGATCTGATGCATTTTATCTTGCATCATGTTTGATTCTATGCCATTGCTTTGAATATCTTGAATTTCTCAAGTGCTTCCGATTTATATTTGAGAAATGCAACCCATGTCATTCTTGAGAAATCATCTATTATCAGCATGAAGTAGGATTCTCCACTTGGTGTTTTAGTTCTTGAAGGTCCACATAGATCTATGTGTACAAGCTGAAGTGGCCTACTTGTTGATAGCTCATATTTGGTCTTAAAGGATGTCTGGGTCTGTTTGCCTAATTGGCAAGATTTTCATATGGTATTTGAAGGCCTTTTTATTGTTGGCATATCTCTGACAGCTTTCTTCTTGCTCAGTCTGATGATATGGTCAAAGTTAAGATGTCCCAATCTCCTATGCCATAACCATGACTCCTCAAGTTTGCTAAGATGGCATGTTTCATTCTCTTCTTTCACTATGTAGACATTACTCTCTGTTCGAACACCTTTGAGCAGAGTCTTTCCTGTGGTGCTTGATCTGACTTCACAGTCTTATGCTCTAAAAAGAACTTCACAACCTTTATCACATATTTGACTGACACTCAGCAAATTTGCTTTCAGCCCATCCACAAATATTACATCTTGGGCCTTTCCTCTGCCATTATCTAGGTTGACTGAGCCTTTTCCTTTGATTTTTCCTGCTTTATCATTCCCAAAAGTAACATTTCCATATTTCTTTCAATCAAAGGTTATAAACTTGCTTCTATCTCTCATCATATGCTTTGAGAAACCACTGTCCAAATACCATTGGCTTTTCATGTCTTGAGCTGTTAGAGCAAGATCACATTTATTCACCTTCTTTTTCCACTGGAGGCATCCTTTTGTTTGGTACCTTTTGTGAGATGATGAACCACATTCTCTGAGAGGACATTTGGAAGGCATATGTCCAATTTTATTACATACACAACATTTGATCATATTTTTAGCAGGATTATGAGTATGAGTAAACTCTCCATGATTCATAAACCTCCTTGAGGTTTTGAACATTATTCTGTGTCCATATTTTCTGCATTCAATGATTTTATGGCCAAATTCCTTACAGAAAAAATAGTATCCATAGAAACAATATTCATACCTAATGAGAGGTTGCCTTCTCCATTGTTTTCTTGAGACAGTCTCTTCACTGTTTCCATCCTTTGCTGGTTTGAATTAATCCTTCTTGTATGACAGTATGCAGAAATATGCCCCAGCTTGTGGCAGGAATAACAGGTGGCATTTTTCATAGGAGGGAAGAATCTCCTTTGATGGCTTCCAAATTTGACATACTCAGGGGTATAGGAGCCTTTTTCTGTTGGCTGAGTATTTATTTCATTCTTTGTTATTGGAGGTTCCTTCTGGTTTCTGTCTCTTTCATTGCATGTTTCTTCTTTTGTAGGAATCATTTGAGCTGCTTCATCATCCTTATTTGCTTTTAAAAAAATAATATTTTTGTTTTCCTTTTCTTTGCCTTTACTTGATTCTCCTTCATAACCTATCCCAGTTTTTATCAGAGGAGATCTTTGAGCATCCAGAATTTTATTCAACTTACTAGAGCTTGTCATTTGAGAAGAATTTATTGACACTTTCCTTTGGGAACTTTCTAATTTCTTCCTCAGGCATACTACTTATTCTTCCAACTTCTCTTGTTCCTAAGTTTTATCCTTGACTTGCTTAAGTAACATGTCTTCTATCTTCTTGGCTTCTTCAAGCTCTACTTTCAGCTACATGAGGACTTCTAAATTCTGTTCTTATATTACATACTTGAGGAGAATGTCTTTTTGTTTTCTGCACTTCAGTTTGAGTCTGTCAATCTCCTCTAGGGCACTTCTTAGCTCCCCCTCAAGATCAACTTCACCTTCTTCTTCATCTTCTAGAAGGAGTCCTTCAAGTTCTTCTCTGGTCATCAACATAAATTTAGAGGTTCCTTCTTCACTTGAGGGTTCATCTGAGTCTTCAGATGCACTGCTATCTTGTTGAGCATAGAAATATTTTCTATTGAATTTCTTTCCCTTCTGCCAGTTCTTTGATATAGTTTTCATTGATTCTTGAGCCTGATTCCTTGTTTTCTTATGAGGACACTTAGCAACATAATGTCCAACTCTTCCATAGTTAAAGAATTTGAATGGAAGTTTACCTTTATATTTACCTGAGCCTCTATCCAATTTCTTGACAAATTTGGCCTCTTCTTCATCAGAGCAAGAGCATATATCTTCCTTTTCTTCTTTCTTCTTCTTTGTTTTAAAGGTTGCATCCCTCGCACATGGCTTCTTCTGTGGGAGTCTCATCTCATAGGCTGTTAGATTTCCAAGTAATTGGTTCATGGTCAAGGTTTCCCAATCAGTTGTTTCTTCTATGGCAGAAACCTTGGGGTTAAAGCTGGGTGGAAGAGATATCAGAATCTTTTGAACAATCACAGGTTCTTTTATGGTTTCCCCTAGAACTTTCATGTTATTTACTATTTCTGCAACCCTTAAAAAGAAGCTGGAAATATCTTCATCATCATTCATTTTTAAATTTTCAAATTGGGCTTTATAGACTTGAAGTTTGGCAGTCTTCACCTTCTTGTCTCCCTCATGGATGTTCTCTAGAGTGTCCCACATCTCTTTGGCAGTCTTACTGTGCATTACTTTGATAAATTCTGCCTCACAACGTCCATTTAGGATTGCATTCATGGCCTTTTCATTTGCTACAAAATCTTGTTTAGCTTCTTTCTCTGAGTCAGTTGCCTTTGGGGCATATCCAAATTCCACAGCAGCCCAAACTTATATTCCTAAAGACATTATGTATGCTCTCATTCTGATTGTCTAGAAGGCATAATTAGCACCAGTGAAAAAAGGGGCTTTATTGGTTGAGCTTCCTTCTTGACTAGCCATCCTCGGGATCTAGGATCTCCTTTCAGTGGTTAAACCGGTACTAAAGGAACCCGCTCTGATACCAATTGTTGAATCCTTAGTTAAACTTAGAGGGGGGGGGTGAATCATTTTAACACATACATGAGCTTTCTAAGACTTTTCATCAAGCTTATTTACAACTTAATTTTATAACCAACTTAATATGTGAACAGTCTTAATATGTAGCAGCAAGTATTAAGTTAATGTGACACTAACTTATTATGAGAGCAGCAAACATTAAGCAGATTGGATAGAACATATCAACACATAGGCAACATACACATAAACAGTAGATATAAGTGGAAACCCATAAAGGGATAAAACCACATCTTATTATTGTTGTGATGCAAAGGCAAGCTCCAACTCCCTCTCACCACTGATTTTCTGCAACCACCAACCTACAGGAGGCTCCAACCTCAGTCAGCTACAACTGACATCTATCAAGCTTCAACTTGATAGGGAAGCTCCAACTTCCTCTTTCTATCAAAAGAAAAATATTTTCTTATTTACCTTAGATATCAGCTCTGTTCTATAGCATCTCTTTCTGCTCCTCCTTTTTCTTATCTTCTCTACCTCAATTCTTCATACTCTACATCCTCTAACCTCTTTCTGCATATCAATGTGATATGATATAAACAATTTTCCTCATAACAGTTCGTATTTCACAGGGAATTCAAAGTGAATAGCCCTTACTCTTTGCCTTCCGCCTCATCACTTCTTTATCCAGCTCATTCAAAAAACCTCAGTGCTGCACATATATATATACTTTGCCGCTTGGGTTAAGATTCTCGGAATTTTATGTAGGGGATCCCACACTACATATAATATCCTTCGTCAACATTATATTAAGTCTTTGACTCAGACTTAAACCCAGCACTAATATATGTAGTAATATAACCTTTCGGGCTCCAGAGTTATTTTAACTCGCCTTGTTTATAATGAAATAATGTATTGTCTAAAGTTTGGGTTTCCTCTTTGTTAATCCGCAACATAGTCAGAGTCCACAATCAATATGTATAAATATATCAACCATTCAGCATTTTCTCCAATGGTTAATCACTAACCATTAACGCAAAAGTTCATCTGGGCCCACTTCAACTTATATTCTTATATCCAAACTTTATATGTGCACCCTTTGAGGTATTTCATATTCACAATACTATGAATATATATATATTACCTCCTCTATCATAAATTATAGCAGACCTTTTGGAATTACTCAGGTGATGGTATATATAGTCGTTCTTGAGCCCACCTTCCTCCATACTGTATTAATACTTCAGTTTCTATCAACCTTGACACATAAATAACCTCTTTCAAACATTGTACCGTGACTTGAATTAAAGCTGACCTTCGGACCCACAAAGCATTGTTATTTACCTTCCGCCTATTAATTAACTTTTATAATAGACACAATACACAGAACTTCACATAATATTTGGCTCTGCAGCTGTGAATTTAGGTCCCACAATCTTGGTTCTCTTCCCCGCAACTCCTCTTTTGATCGGACGGTCAATCTACTCTCGCACTCCAACTGAGTCTTGGACCCCCATCCGATGGATGACGTGCAATATCGTGCAACTTATTTTCTCGTCACATAATTCTCCAAAATTACGCGAAAAAATTTGTATTCTAAAACCACTTTAGGACATGTGTCCTGCTCCGACGTATATCGCATTTTTATTTCAAATACCATTTACCACTTTTAAAAATTCTAAAAGCCATAAAATGTTTTCGAAGTCCGCTGTCACTGTTTAGGTCATAGTTCCCTTTCGCTCTAGGTTCCGCCTCCACCTCAATGTATATTTGTTCTCCATTCTTTGTTTAGATATACCAATTGTGCATTAACCCTGCATTATAACTAAAGTGTATATTTCTCAATTTATTCCTTCTACCTTTCGGTTCCGCTCATTCTTCATGGTTCCGCATCTCCTGTGTTTATTTCACTATTGGATTGTTAACGGTTCTGCCTCTGTATTCTCTGTCTCTGCCTCTGTATTCTCTATCTTTGTTTCACTGTACTCTCTGCAACCTTTCTCTGCTGCTCAACCGTCTCATTTCACTGCCTCTGTATTCTCTGTCTCTGCATCCTTTGTCTTGTGCATGACTGTTTCACTGTGTCACTATACTATGTACTCTATCTCTGCATCCTCTTCTTTTACTGCCTTGCTTCTTTTGCTGCTGCTCGACCCTCTCTACATCTTGCTGCCTCTTTATTCTCTCTCTGCTTCTATGTTGTCTCCTTTTCGATCTCCTTTTCCATCAATGACAACATTTCCAACATCAAACACCTTGGAATGATTTTCCAAGACTTTTTGGAGATCTGGAGAAATAGATGATTTTGATGTTGGAACTTCTAGTGAGCAAAATTGTGCAATTATGCCTCGTTTTTCTTTATTCATAAGCTTTTTCATGACATTAGAGCTTATTATCTTTCATGGCTTCCCTGTGATACCCCGTAATTCGATTTCCTTTCCTTCCGAAAAAAAAAATTCAAGAAAAGTTCTTCAAAATTAAAAGCTACAGTCCCCAAAGATTGTAACCATTATACTCCCAGTACAACATCAACACCTCCCATTGGGATGGAAAGCATTGGACTATTCAATACATATTCCCCCATGGATAGCTTGATATTATGGCATTTTCCAGATCAATTTATAGTTCCTCCATTTGCAGCCATCACTTGACATTCTGGTGCTGGATATAGGAAACAATTCAATTCCTTGGCTACCTTACAATGAATAAAATTATGGGTACTACCCGAATCAATCAACACTATTACCTTTTTCTTCTTCATATGTCCTCCTATCTTGAGAGTTTGAGGTGTGGTAATTCTTGCCAATGCATTACATGATATGGTTGGACTCATTTCTTCTTCTTCTAGGGTTTCTTCTTAGTGTATATCCTATTCTTTTGAAGTTTCTTGTTCATTTTCTTCCTCCTCTTCACAATCTATGTAAAATAATTTCTTCTCAGCACACTTATGACCTTTAATGTATTTTCAATCACAATTGTAGCAAAGCCCTTTTGCTCTTTTTTATTCCAATTTTTGTGGTGTCAACCTTGTAGGTTGTGGAAGTCTAAGAGTAGCAACACTTCCATATTTATAGATGTGAGTGGTAGGCTTACTTGTCGCCATAATTTTACATTAAATTTTTGTTGCCAACCTGAATGCCTTCTCTAATGAATCTGGTTCCCAAACGCAAACTTCATGTCGAATGTTATCCTTTAAAGTCCCTATGAAGACATCAATCATGTGTTCCTCTGGAATATTAGTTACCCTCATATTCAATTTTTGGAAGTACTCAATGTTCTTTGCCACTGAACCCTTTTGTTTGAGATTTATCAATTGGCTAATGAAGGTGTTGCTCTTTGTATCCTCATAATGTGCTATCATTTCCTCTGTAAAAATTGACCAAGTGACATTTTTTTTACGGAAGCAAAGCCATCGATATCATACAAATATATTTTGTTCTAAATGTAAAGTTTCAATGCATACCTTTTGTGTGTTTTGTTTTAGTCATCAGTAATTTTTACTTGTTTAGATGAATAAACTCTTGTACAATATTTCTAGAAAAAAAAACTGATAGAAGTCTTGTGAGTTCTAGAAATCTCACTGCTTTCATTATCCTTAGGATGAATTTTTCACTATCCTACTACTCTGTCAAGGCATGGCCATCCTATAATTCTGAGAAGACCAAATCATAGACTGGTGTCCCTCACTATCACTATGATTTCCACGTCTACCTATAACACTTTGTCTAAGTTTTCCTAAGCCCTCTATTTTCATGCCTTGGTTCGCCAAGTAAACCTAACTTTTTCCTCCACTCACCAAGTGCCTCAAGAAATGATGATTTTAAACTCCCTTTCTAAGATCTTTAGGTAAATCAAAGTTTTTTTGGTTGTCTAGGATGGTAGTGCATAAAAGTGTGTCAAAACCGTGTCTTCACGTCCTAACCCTGATTCAAGATTTTCAGTCAAAGACCTATTCCAAAGGACATCCCAATAAGTCATATAGAGTCTCTTACGTTATGCATTGTCATGGTTCTAAATTCACTGTTTCTACAGATATTCAAACGTTAAGTCAAGTAAAACAAGGGTGAAACTTATCATTGTCCAAAGACATCAAAAGCCTCCAAAGTTATCTCATTAATCAAGCATTAAGTCTGCATAAAGATAGTTTTCCCATGTTCAAGAATTTCTGCAGGAATGCTTTATAATGGTTAACAGTAGAACAGATGCAAAGTAAGAGGCCTAAAACTCATAAGGGCATCCACAGCAAGTAAAGAGATACAACAGGCTTAAGTTCACAAGGAAGATCACGATCTCATGATAGATTGTTGTGAAATGCTACCCATCAAAAAGCCCATGCATGAGGTCTCGAAGACAGTAGCACATAAACACAATTTTACACCAGTCAAAGATTCACTAAACAGAAAGCCAGAATGGAAAGCCTTCTTGGTGACTACAGACAGAGATTAGAAGATGATGTCAAGGAATAATTTCTAAGGTTTGCTAGGACAACATCATTTCACTACAGCAAAGGCCAAAATTACAAAGAGCACCAGTGGAGTTACAGTTTTTTATCACAACAGGTGACTGCCTAGTGAGAGATCTATGCAAAAAAACACAAAAAGGGATGTATCAACGTCATGAAGTAAAACCACAACATTTTTTCACTGCAACAAAGGGTCATACAACTCCATCGAAGAGACAAAGGGTTTTCAGAGGACTTTGAAAGCAACCTTCTAAAAACTTGAAAAAAAGATGAAAATCATGAAAAGGTTATCAGTATGAAAGACACAGAACTCTCAAAAAGGTCAACATCCATCAAGTGGTCAAGCATAGAGGAAATAGTTTCAATATGAAAAAATGGAAAAAACCAAGCAAAATCACCAGTTGCTAAGGGTTTTTGAAAAGGTGCCAGCTCCAAAAGAGATGAAAAGACCAAAAACACTGTGTCTTATAACACCACCTGCAAAAGGAAAAGAGAATGTTAGCAAAAGGAAAAAGGCTCCAAATAACCTTAGTAAAATGGGTTTGTATTTTTAATTTTTTTTCAAAAGATTATGAAGACAACCCAAGAAAACATCTCCCATTCACCATTTGGCTATTTTCAAACATAGCCGAGGGTTTCCAAGCTTTTCAAAAATTCCTAACAGAGTTTCGGGCAGAAATTTCAGGCACTACGATCCTAAGAAGTCATGTTGCGCTCCTGTGAAAGACCGCCCATACTTTTCCCCAAAGGGCGCTGCATTCCTGTGCAGAGATGTTGCACGCGTGTAGAAGAGGCATCGTGCAGCCTCCGCCCGACAACTATTGAGATTCAACAAGATGATGACCTTAGTGAAAATCAATCACCTTCACTAAGTGGGCCCGCAGGCTACTTTTAGGTCTAAGTCTATTTTTAGGCTATGACTATTTTTAGACATGCTGATCATATTTCAGAAGTTACAGGATGTTATTTGTGGATGGTTGGTTAAGTTGGAAAAATAGATGAAATTCTATTTTTAGAATATTGGGCGAAGTCTATTTATAAATCATCTATCTAAAAATAGAAGTGTCGATTATTATTAGCTCTTAATAATAATTTGACAATAAACAACAACTTATTCTCTTGGAGCACTTAATTTTAGTGTACATATTTGTCAAATTAGTGGGCTGAAGGAATTACGCAATTCCTAGGGTTTACTAGTGGTTCATGCATGTAGGACTCAATTAGAACTGAAGAGGCAAAGTTATGACAGAGTTGGAAGAGTAGTTCATGGAGTTGTTATTCAGTTTAACTCAGTTAATGGAGTTAAACTCACAGTGAGCTAGTTGTATCTAGTCTAACTGAATGATACACTAATGAGAGTGGAGTGAATTAATTAATTAATTAATTCACAAATAAAAATTCATTAATCAACTGAACAAATACATCAGTTAACTACAGTGCATGTCAGTTCCAGTGGAGACCCAGTGGAAAGATAGGTGAAAGGGAAATATGGACTATCCATTGTGACTATAGTGATGCATTGATTGCACCACACAGATATTGGAGTTATGAGGATTGCGCAGTGAAATCAAGGGTAATTTGAATTCATTCGGAGCTATTCTTCAGCAAGGATTGCACAGTGGAAGCAGGCTATTAGGTGGCAAGAAATCAGTGCATGGATTTGCAAATTTCTTTTGATTAGTGTGTGACAATTGATTGTACTAAGAGCTTGATGTCCTGAGCTTTGTCTGAGATTGTTACATGATCTCCATGATACATAATATATGATAGTTTGGTTTTTCAGCTTCAGGCTTTCCCATTAAACAACTGTGTTATGCGCGATTGTTTTTATTGCTTCATGTGTTTGCAATTGATTTTAATTTCCACAAAAGATTAACAGTGGAAGGATTCTGTATTTAGTAAGAAGATAAATATTGCTAGATTAGGAGAATCTAGATATATACATGCATCTTGTATATAATTTCTACAGGGTATCAGAGCAGTGTTAAATCTTGAAGATTGCAATTGTGAATAATTGTTGAGTTTGTTCTGGTGGACAATTCGAATTTGCTGCAGAAAATTCTTGGTGCGACAGTTGAGTATACATTGAAATGTCTTTCAATGGGTTGTGATTGGAGTATGCCCTTGATGGAAACTCGAATTACATAGCCTGGAAGGATAGGATGGAGGTGGTGCTAGAGGATAATGGACTGAAGGAGTTCATCGATAGCGATGTTCCTAAGTCGGGATCTAGTGATGCTGCATTACTTGACGCATGGAAAAAGAAGATAGCAAAGACAAGAAAAATTATGTTGGAAGCTGTGAAGGTGATCGGATTTATGCAGGAATGCAACGGAATAAACACATAACCATAAATACAGAGATGCAGCGGAAATAACACTTCATTTCATTAATATCAAATAACAGAAAGATGCTTACAGACATAATGGAAATAAAATAGCTAGGGTGCTGGTAGCGAATCTCTCAGAAGAGATGTGGTGGCTACAGACCTCTGAACTGAGTTACAATGAGGCTCGAGGGCCTATTTATTATTGAGAAACAATGGAGAGCCCTCAACATCCCAAAAACCTAACCCTAGGAGATGAAGCGCCAAAACTATGGGCCCCGTTTGGGTAAATTGGTGTTTCAACTTCCTAGAGACGTAACTTTGGCATACTATCTCCGTTTGACGCACATGATACATCATTAGAAAGCTCTATCCGAGGACTACAACTTTTGTGACGATTTTGATGATCAAAATCGCAACAAATTTCATACCCAAAAAACGTCGTTTAGGGCCTCAAAACGGCTCCGGAAGTTCAGGACCCGAAAAACTGCTAAAAATAGTAAGTTATGCAAAAACTGAAAAACTGAAAGAGACAATGGTGGGGGCCCAAGTGGAATAGGCGGGTGGCCACCAATATCCACCTGGATCATTCCTCTCCCCTTAGGAAGCAATGGTCCCCATTGCGTTAAGTTCCTCCATGAGATGAGGAAATTTCTACTGAACTTGGTCCCTGGTGAACCACTTTCCTTGGTGCAGGAGTTGGCCAGCTTTGACAACCCGATACAGTTGGATCCTCTGTTGGCGAGTGTTCTTAATTTGCATGTCCATGATACAATCTGTGGTGGCCTGTTCCATGCAGTCTGGGTTTAACTCTGTTGGT
>JAXQQM020059926.1:0-23625 GCA_034641835.2 Pinus albicaulis
TTTGTAATGTTCCAAATTTTTCTTCAATAAATTGGAACATTAAATTTTGTCTAAACTTATTTAGGAGATGAATAATTGGGTAAGGAGGCCCAAAGATAATAAAAACATAAATAAAATCCCTCTAGTATGAAAAGGGATCAGCCATGGAACCATATTTCACACCCTCATGTGTGAAAGGAGATATTTGCAAAGAGGTTTGACCAAGTCAACCAGCGCAGGGTATGAGTTGGAAAGCACTACATAGGAGGGAAGCTTCTAGAGGAAGGGCCCATGAGGAGTCTCCAATTGCTATATAAATGGAGGGGAGGAGAGCTATTGCCATTCATGCATATGTTTATGATATTGAGTTGGTTATTTCTACTTCTTGACCACGCTGGTTGTTTAACTAGTCTGCAGCACTGTTTAGTGCACCGAGTGTCTCCGTGCAGAGATCTCACCCTCAGCCCCGGGGGACTTCGAGTGCCTGCTTGAGTGAGGTTGTCCCATCCTTATTTTGGTTCGATATCAAAGAATCATCCTCTAGGACAACGTTATTGCTGTAGTAGCATAATACTGTGTTGTAGGGTGTTGCCGTGGAGACTCCACAACACCACTTCCATTGCTTGTTTTTCAGAGGGAGAGTCTTTATTGCCTTTGGAGGATCATTTTGGAAGCTTGAGAACTTATTTGTAGATATTGGCATCAGGCCAACACATATTCTTGCCCCTACTACGCAGTTTTCTCCAATAGCTGCATTATTTTCATAGTGCATTTGCTGCTGGGTTTGCAGATTGATTGGAGGGTGGGATCTCAAGTGTAAGGATCAGCCTTCCACTTTGGAGATCAATTGGAGGAGGTTTAATTCAGATATTTTCATATTATTCAGCCTTCTCTACATATTTCTAGTTCCATATTTACCGTAGCTACCCAGCTACTCCGGCATTTTCATGTATTGCTGAAATCCCCAAGGGGAATGTAATAGAGAGCCCTTTGGGAATTTTGTTCCATTATAGATCTCTGTTTTTATGTATTTATTAGTTTCGGATCTGTAATATAATAAAAATAAGCTTCAGCCTCCTGGAAGTAATGTTGAAGGGTTTCTGGGTCATTCTCTTGTCTTGCATCACTTCAATCTTGAGGGATTTTCTATGTAAATATGTTGTTTAGCATTCATGCATGTATTTTGTTCTAAACTCATTCTGCGATTGTTCATACTGTTTACACATTTTAAAACTTTAAAATCGCTGCTCTTACTATAAAAGAGTTGTCCCCTCTGCGGACAGAGGTGATCCCTACTAGCCAAGATCGGGTCTAGCAACAATCAAACACGCTACAGTGCAGGTTCCTAATTGTAAATAAACCGACTTGCGAGGAAGGCTTACCTGGAATCCAACGCTATCGTCTGTAGAAGAGGTGGTGCTCCCGTTCCTTTGCCCTGGCAGATCAAAATCCTCACGATCTCCATGATCGGACACCTGCACATGCAAGAAACAACACAAACGCAAGCATAAAATCCAGTATATACAACTATATGTCAGTCGAAGAGGACATAAATCATGAACATAATCAAGAACAAGAGTGGAACCATAACCAATAGTCGCTTATCATTAATGAGTCAAAAGAAGAATACAACCATAGCTTCGACGCAGCACTCTCCTTTGGCGGGTCGTCAGCAAAACATGTCTCGATAAAGCCTGTCAAGGATGGGACAAGCCTCTCTCTCCAGATACTTGACAATAGTCTCCTTGCTTGGATTTGGCCTTAAGGGAATCAAGAAGGCTCTTGCAACATAAGGATGTGAAAGCTCTTGGGAACTAGCTTGCAAAGGAGATGAGCAAGCTTTTATAGATGGAGGAAGGGGAGTTGGGATCCCTATAATTATGGGATTGGCCCTATCATCAAGGAAGCTTCCATGAGAGGTGGCAAACCACTTCCTCTCTATGGAAATTTGTAGCCAAACCTCCCAACTCAAGATAGATATCAGTCTAGGAATTTGTTAGGACGAAACTTCTGCCATTTATTTTTAAAAAACACCTCTTAATATGGTTGGTGTGGGTGCGGCTCTATGACAGAGCGCCAATTGGCGCGCCCTCTTTGGAGGATTTTCCCCCTTGGCGCGAGGGCTGAACTATGGAACCACGCCAATAGAAAAAGAGCTAATTTTAGGGTTTTTTGCAGGGAGATGTCTTCAGGGCAATGAAAGCTCATCTTCAGAGGGATGCAATGAAAGTATTTTCAAGTCTTGTCTCTGCTCACAGGTCACGGAATGAGCCCTCCAATGTGCGGGATGGGGAATGGCAGGGACGGTGACAAATTGTTGTGTAACATATGCCCCCTAAAGCATGAGGCCCGAGAGAGAGAGAGGGGTGAAATGCTTTACGAGAACATGCCGACTGAAAACACTGCCATCGGAAAACCTGCGGAGCGAAGTACAACTGATGTCTCAGATACATGATATATATGCGTGGTATGGGCGCAACCATCCATAACAGAGTGTACAATAACCTAGATCCAAGGCATGGACGCAGCCATCCAGTGAGGATTGATAAAAAGACTCAGGTATGGTCGCAGCCATCCAATCAGTGAGTAATGTAAATAATCATAATAATCCACAATATCGCAGCCTGGATTACAATAGACACAATCCAGGGTCTTGCGCTCCATCTCGACCCGAACAAAGTACAAGTTCAAGCATGCGAATATGTGAGCTGAAGTCGAACATGCAAGAACATCGCCTGATTACCAGCCAATGATGAAAGCTGTTAACAGACGCGAGAGGTACCACCATTAATGCCAATGGTCCTCAAGGTACTACAGGTACAATCTACGGCATGTGAATCAATGAGCTGGCGTCGAACACCCGTAGAATCACTCGATCGGAGGCCAATGATGAAAACCTCACGCCGAATGCGAAGAACCTGCCATTGAGGCATGCAGGCTCCAAGGTACCAGAAGGGAGTCTCTAGATCATCTTCCTGGATAATGAGCTGAAGTCGACAGGAAGTGACCTTGATCGAAGGTGGGCCATAGTGTTTCCCACATCATCGACACGAGACAGAGGAACATAATGTTTTTGTGAATCACGATCAGATGAGAATCAGAGGGAGGTTGATATTTGCAGAGGTCAACTTCTCTTGAACATATGAACGGCACGACAGTGGACTTGGCAGTATTTGACATCAAAAGATCAGAGGTCATAGTGACGAGGCAAAGAGCAGATGAGAGGTCAAAAGGGATTACCCAAACCCACGGAGGCAAGTGAAAAATGAGATGAGATGTCCCCAACCCGACACGAATGCAGACAAGTGCCATGTTCAAGAGCGACATACTGCCGACGACAACGACGATGGTTCCATTTTTCCCCCACCATTTCTGGCGAGTACCCCAATTATTTTTGATAACAAGCTTGAAGGGGATAGCATATGCTTGTGATATAAGTCCACCCTTTGGGCGAATCCATCCTAGTGCATTTAACGAGTCCTAGGAAGGAGAAACTCGGAGAACGTCATTTCGACTAGATCCGATGTCATCAGGGTTTAACGAGTCTGACAAAGGAAGAACTCGGCGTCTTTTCATATTTAGAGAGTTTGAAAAGACAACAGAAAAGTAAACTCCAGCGGTCCCTTTTCGTAGATAGTTCCTCGGACCCGAAAAGGTAGAAAACAATATCCGAGAAAACCTCCTAGTCGCGATAGGCTAGGGTATTCCTTTTTCGTAAATAATCCATCCCAGCCCGAAAAAGGGGTAAACGTATACTGGGTAGATGTCGATTTGTGTCCACTTTAACGAGATCGAAACGACAAGGGCCTCGACAATCTTTTCATATTTAGAGAGTTAGAAAAGAGCTGAAAGATGACTCCAAAGTGACTTTTTCGTGTATTTACCGAGTCTGAAAAAGTATAAAATACAACTCGTTTCACCGTTTAAGTCGCGTAAAAAACCTGTTGCTGCACAAAAAGCAAGTGTAAAACCCATTTTTGACAAAATATATTAAAATATTCAGAAAAATAACTTTCAAAACCTATTTTGAGTTCAAAAAGTTATAAATATGTCAAATGGTAAAAATAAAATTAATTTTCACTATTTACCTCACTGAAGAGCAACAGTGGTCCATTTTGTGTGCGAACTTCTGACGGCGATTGTGACCGATCTGGGCTACCATCCAGATTCCCGTCTGTTCTAGGTAAGAGGCTCTTCTTTGTACTCCATTTCAATCCATTTTTCATAAATTTTTATTGTATATTAGACTTTCTGTGAGGAATTTTTGAATTTTTAGGTTCGCCATCGGGCTGTATCCTAAGACGGATCACGCTTTCTCAATGGCATTTTATTGCCTAAAGGCCTCGAGGCGCAATCCAATTTTCCGTTTGAAATTTCCACACAATGAATGAATTGCATGAATTTTTAAGGATAGTAGAGGTCTAATTGAAGTTTTTTGACCATGTAAATGTAGGCAACCGATCAAAATGGTCATTGAGTGGAAAGAGAGGGAGCACGGTGAAGAGGATTAACAAGCCATGGAGAATGAAACTTGCATGAATGCCCTCAAGAACTGTGGGCTTAAGAAGTTCTTCCTAACACCTTGCTTACAAGCTTAGCCTGAGCTTCTGCAGTACCTGATCAGCATATGGGATGAACATGAACAAGTTTTCAAGTTGCAGGACCAGGTATTAGAACTAGAGGTTTCTGATGTATACTTCATAACCGGACTATCGCGCAGAGGTACAGTGCCCATATTGACAGGGAGCAGACCGTCTGGTGAGAAGATGGAGCAAGTGATGGCACGAGTGTGCCGAGGGGCACGACTGGGATCAGGGAGTGGAAAGGTAGACGTCCATACTATTCCTGATATAGCACTCAAGGTAGTGCTTCATACCATCATGCGGGCTGCGGGATCGCAGGCACCGCACGAGGCAACAAAGGCCCAACTCTTATTGGCCTCAGAGTGCATGAGTCCCCTATTATTCGACTGGGCCACAGTAGTGACAATAAATATCAAGAGACAACTCACGAAGTGTAAGCAGGCCAAACTGAAACAGTTTGGCTATGGTTCTATCCTGGTATCGTTCATTCTGGAACGATTACCAATCTTCCAGGGCCAAGGGGCCATAGTAGCTGAGCCGATTCCACGAGAGCCAAGAATGGCTCGCTGGGCAGCATTGATGCCCAGAGCTGGAGGAGGCCAACAGATGTCCTGGAGGCCGGAGTTTTTTGGGTGGTTGCGGCGTCAGTTGATCGTAGTGGAAGACTGGCCATATGCAGGAACCGATTTCACTGGAGACCCAGATCTCCCACTGCCGGAGGGAGATGATTGGGACGAGGAGTTGGGTATGACCTCTTCTCTTTTTTATTTTTATGTTTTATGATTTTTTTGTTAATACATGTCCATCCTGACACATTTTATATGTATGCAGATGTGGGCCCAGAGAGACTAGCTGGTATGTCTCCTATCGCATGGAGGACTCTTCTCGCACCTGATCCTCAAGCAGAGGGTGCAGAGGGGAGGGAGTTGATCCAGAATCTTGAGGGTATCACCTGAGGGATCCCAGACTATGCCCGGCTGGCAGATGTACTGATGGCGTACCAGAGACATACGGTGGGAGTGCCTAATCACCTCCACCGACTTCTGAGACTCTTAGTGCGTGCAGTCACTTGTTATCATTAGCACCATGCGGATTAGACTCCTAGGGCTTTTATCATGCATATTTTTTGAGAGACATATCGTCTCTGGATGTATTAAGACGAACATATATATTTTTTGATTCTATACGACGCACACTATGTAAACATTTCGATATCTATATATATACATATCTATTTCTGGATGGATCTTTCTTTTTCATGTGATGTTGTTTTACAAATTGTGCAAATGTCTATCTAGCACCAAATTAGCTACTGTATCTGTTAATGTGTTCATATTCCTGGGTATATGTTGATATGTAATATAGTCAAAATTTGTTTCCAGTAAACGAATACGTAGATACAGACGTAGAATGGATGGGTTTCTGACTGAATAATGACCATTAAGCTGTAATACTACAAGTTGTGAGTCTAGATACACAAGTAATTCACGGATACCAAGGTTTACAGCCTCAGTTAATAATTCTAACACAACACTATATTCCACGATGTTATTTGTAGTACGTCCCAGACACACACCTTGCAGGTTGACCAACTCACCAGCAGGATCGTAGATTACCCAGGCTGCCGAAGACAGGTTCCTGGTACTGCGGGAGGCACCATCCGCGAAACCAACAAACGGATGAATGGACATCTGCACAATCAGGAAGACCCGATCAGCAGAAAGATGTTTACATCGCACACCACACCACACATGCACACAAATGAAAAACACACACTTATGTACACACACCACACCAAAAATGACTTTAAGCGTAGTATTTTTTCAGGTACAGCCCATTCCTGGGCTGCGCCAGCGGAACTCCTTCATAATCTATAAGCTCATAAGCCCCATTCTTCAAAACACGTTTTACTATGTAGGGCCCATGCCACATAGGTTGGAACTTACCGGCCCCAAGCTTGTCATGTGCTTGATCGTACAGGAGGACGAGGTCCCCTTCGATAAAGGAACGTGGAGAAACTGATTGATCAAAGTGAGCTTTGACCCGCTTCTTTTGTGCTTCAATGACTAAAGCAGCTAAACGGCGGGTTTCATCTAACCGTTCCAGATACAAAAGACGCTCTTCCTCAGCAGAAGTATCGGGTAGAAGTTCCACAGCTAATTTCAAAGAAGGAATCTCGCATTCAACCGAAATAGTTGCTTCCAGACCGTACACCAATTGAAATGGTGTGAATCCAGTTGCACTCTTTGCACATGTCCGGAATGCCCATAGAGCTGAGAACAATTGGAGGTGCCAATTGGATTTGTGAATACCAACTGTTCGTTGAAGCATAGTGACCAAAACCTTGTTCACTGCTTCAACCTGGCCATTTTCTTGAGGGTAATATGGCATTGAGCTATCGTGGCATAAGCCCAACCTTGAAGTCAACTCGGCCATCATATAATCTCGGAAATGAGTACCATGGTCAGTAACGATGGCTTGAGGGACCCTGAAACGTGCAATGATGTGGTTGAAGATGAACTGAGCAGCCGTCTTACCGTCGGCAGCAAGTGTAGGTATCACTTCGGCCCACTTAGTGAAGTAGTCGACAGCGACGATTATATACGCATGCCCCCCGGCCGAACGAGGGTTACACGTCATAAAGTCCACGCCCCATTTCGCAAAAGGGCCGACGGTAATAACAGGATGCAAAGGGAGAGGTGGCGCGCGCATCTTGCGCTGAAACACCTAGCACACGTGACATTTACGGACTGCAAGTCTTTGAATATGGACGGCCAGAAGTAACCTGCTCGCAGAATTTTCTGGGCAGTGGCATATCCGGACATATGTCCACCACAGGCGCCACTGTGGCAGTCATTTAGGACCCTTTCAGCCTCTTCCAAGGTTAGGCACCGACGGAGCATCGAATCTACTCCAACACGGTATAAGGTATCTCCTACGATGCGGTAGGGTTGAGACTGATGCCGAATTCGACGTCGGGCATCTTTAGTCAACTCAGACCGAAATGTGGAGGTCTGAAGATACACGATTATGTCGCCATACCAAGGGTCGCGAGTACTGATGAGGAAAAGAGTTTCGTCTGGGAGATGATCCTCGGAGTGTGAAGGAGTGGAGTCTGTCGGGAGTGAGCATATAAGATCCGCGAAAACAAGTGATTTGGTTGACTTAGCAGTGGTGAACTCTAAGTCAAACTCCTGCAGGATAACGATCCATTTGGAGTATTTTCCCCCCAGTAATTTTCTAGAGAGAATATATGTCATGGGGTTGCAATCCGAAACCACTGTTATCGTACGCAACAGGATGTAATGGCGAAAACGCTGCACAGCGTGTACTGCTGCTAACGCCAACTTCTCGACATGAGCATAACCCGTTTCTGTATCGAGAAGGTTTCGTGATAGATAATAAACAACATGTTCATTACCATCATCATCATCCTGCACCAGAACCATAGCTATGGTGCTAAACGCGGCGGCGAGATACAAAGTGAAATCACGACGATAGTCTGGAGGACGAAGCAAAGGAGCATTAACGAGTAACATCTTCAGCTTCTCAAAGGATTGTTGAGAAATTTCGTCCCAATGGAAGGGAACATTCTACTTTAATAGGCACGTGAAACCCTTGGCCACCTCGGCGTAGTTCGGGATAAAGCGTCGAAGGAAGTTCACTTTTCCCTGCAGACTTTGTAACTAATATAACGAGGAGGGTGATGGGAGGTTGATGATAGCCTCGACTTTTAAAGGGTCAAGGCGAATTCCGTCTTTGGAGACTATGAATCCCAAAAGACGGCCAGAATCCACGCAGAAGACGCATTTATGAGGATTAAGCCTAATATTGTAGCGCCTACAGCGGAGAAAAATCTGGCGGAAGTGTTCAGGGTGATCCTCTCGCCTAGCTGAATGAGCTGGCAAGTCGTCCAGATAAGGCTGAACGATATGGCGAATGTCATGGAAAGCGTAAGACATCGCACGCTGAAAAGTGGCTCCAGCGTTCTTCAAGCCGAACGGGAGTTTTTTATACGCGAAAGTACCCCACGGACAGATGAAAGTAGTCTTGTGTTGATCCTCAGGTGCAATATTGATCTGATTATACCCTGAGAAACCGTCCATCAAGGAATAAATCTCACTTCCGGCACATTCGTCGATAATCTGATCTATGAACGGAGTGGGATAGTTATCTTTCGGACAGGCGCGATTGATGTCGTGGTAGTCAACACAGACCCTAATAGTACCCTACTTTTTATCAATAGGAACAATGTTAGAAACCCATTATGTGAGGGGGATGGGATAAATAAATCCCGAGTTCAGAAGTTTTTCAACTTTTGCCTTGATTGCAGCGGCTTTTCGAGGATGCATGGGGCGTAAGCGTTGGCGCATGGGCTTCGCACCCGAATAGGTTGGAATCTCATGCACTACGATACTGGGGTCAATCCCCGGCATTTCCTCGTAGGACCAGGCGAACACATCTCTGAATTCTTTAAAAAGATCAGTATAGACTTGAATCTCATCAGGAGAACAAGTCACTCCCACGTGTATATTCTCAACGATCCCCGGTTTAACGGAGATGTTGATCGGGATGGTTTGAGTGATATTACTCAAGTTTCCCTCCGAAAAAACCTCGTGCGTCAAGATGGGCGTCTGTAGAGGTGGAGTGGGCACCTGAGATGCAAAACGCTCTAGAAAATCTGACATTGCCCCCAAGCTAGGCATGAAAGAGGAACGATGATGTCCATCGCCCCAAGGCAGCTCCTCGAGAGACATAGTTTCAATGATGGCTTCATCGGAAGGAAAAGTCTCTTTAAGAGGATTCGACGAGTCGGCCTCGCCAAGCTAGGGGGATTGAGAATAGATGTCTAAATCCATGCTCGAAGGAGCATGGTGAGGCGGGGGAGAATCAGATGCAGCAACGATTTCACAGTAGCTAATCTCTACTGGATTCAAGGGCATCGATTCTCCAAATTCAAACACCTGCTCAGGTGTAGGGATGAGCCAGGGGTCATCAGTCCTGGAGATCATGTTAACTTGAGCGCTGTGCGGTGGCAGTGCGAGAAAAATACCCATGAGGACGGGGTCTTTGAAGAGAACGGGCCCTACACTATCAGGGGGATTTGGTATCTGATCTACTTATGGAACGTTGTGCTCGGAGGGGGAGGTAAAGAACGACAATTGATCCACCGTAACGATTTTTCCCTCGTGAGGGAACTTAAGAAGTCGAAAGACGATGGATGGCACGCATAGCATGGCATGAGTCCAGCTGCGGCCGAGAAGTATATTGTAGTTGAGCTTGGCATCAACCACTTCTACTTCTACATTGACAGTCTTCCCCTGTAAAGTGATTGCTAAACTCTCGAGAACACCCAGGAGTTTGGATTCCCGACCATCGAATGCCTCTAGGGCATTAGGAGACGATGAAAGGGCCGGAGAGCCAATGGCCTTCCAGCAAGCGGACGACATGACACAGGTAGAGGCACCTTCATCCACAACGGCCCTATGGATTTTAAGACCGTTGATCCCGACTTGAATAACAAGAGTGATCTGATGTGGAAGTCGGGGGGTGAAATTCTCTAAATCGAAGGTGAGAAGACTTGAATCGGTGGGATCAATGCCACCGATTGCAGACAATAAAGCCTTCCGTTGCGAAGGAAAACTTTGAATAACTTCTAGAGCAGACATAGCAGAAGGCGCCTGTGCCAAATCCTCAACAATACTGTAGTGTTGAGCGGCACGGGCATTCGGATTGTAAGAAGATCTTCGAAGAACACCTTTAGAAGGTGGCTTCACAACAGGTTCAGGAGTAGGCTTCTCAATTTCCAACGAACCGGAGACAGGTAGGGGAGGTGGGCCATCCACCACTGCCTTCCCAGGTGCCTGGCGCGATTCGTTGTAATCCTTCGAATGTGTAGCGATAGAGATAGGTGCAGAACCATTCATCATAAAAACCTGGGACCCAAATGGTGCATATGGTGACGGCTGTTCAACCATCTGGTTCTGCTGAGACGGGAATGGCTCTTTAAGAACTGCCGGAGTCCCTTTGGAGCCTTTTAGAAGTTGACTAACTTCATATCGTCTGGAAAATCCTTAGTATAATGGTCTCCTTCACAAATGAGGCAGGGGTACTTCGGTTTACGTTGAGAATCATCCTCAGTGCGAGATTTGGACTCTGGCTTTGGGGCGTCGGATTTGTATTTACCTTTGCCCTTCTTTTTCCCTTTGGAGGTTTTCTCCGTAGGATTGGCCTGAACGGCGTTAACCTCTGCAGTTTTGCCAGAATCGATTGGGGTGGGAGGAGCAGAATTATTGGATGAGTTGGACTTCTGCTTCCCATTCGAAGATTTCTTCGAATTCTGAGACACGGAACCAATAACACCATCCACCGCTGGGGTAGGTGGAGCTTTAGAGGTTCCAGACCGTGGAGCATCAGGAAATATATCGTACAGCGTGCTGGACTGTGAATATACCAGATCTAGATATTGGGCACGCGCTATGGCTTGTTCTTCAGTTACACACGCTCCTATAGCAATATCTTGGGCGATTTTGTTAACAAAGGAGGTGGTAAACCAATGAGTTAGTATCTGATCAGGTATATGAAACTTGATCAGCCTACGACGACGTCGCCACTCATGAATGTGATCAGAAATGTGAGTGGCTTTGTCCTGCTTCAAAGAAGTCAGGAGGTGCGTCCCAGCTTCATAGCGAACTGGTAACTGAAAGTGCGTCAGAAAAGCCTGGCTAAGGAATTGAAATCTTGGAAGATGCCACGGGATAACTCGATGTACCACTTAGCAGCAGCTCCATTCAAAGTGTGCTGGAAGAGGCGCAGATGAATTGAATCATCGACCCAAGAATTAGACGAACACCAAAGATGATACGTCATCACATGCGCTTGGGGGTCCTCCCCAGCTTTACCCTCAAACTTGGGGCAATCACCTGGTATCTTGGTAGGAACCGGAGGCCAATAAGGATTATGCAAAATCAGATCATTGGTCAATTTTGAAACATCCGGCAACTCCAAGGTGGCCAGGAACGGCAATGGCGGATTGACCGGCATGCCAGGCCCGGGATGAGGACCGATACCTGTACTCCACGCTAGTTGGGAATATCCTTGCCCCCATGGGTTCTGTCCCGTAGGATTCTGACTGTAGGGGGTGTAGGTGGTATAACCAAACTGATTTGGCTGCTGGTAACCAGTGTGTGGGGCTTGATAACCAGAGTATGGACCCTGATTATATGTCGGCCCAGTGTAAGCAGCATTTGGATTTGGCTGCTGAGTATAGGTAGAACCGTGTTGATGAGGATAATACTGAGAGCCTCGGAGCTGGTTATAATTCGGTTGAGATTGACCATGAGGATAATAACCGCCCCGAGGATGAGTCGGCTGCTGATAGGTGGAACCCTGCGGAGCTTGATAATTAGGGCGCAGCTGTTGATTTGTCTGCGGCATCAAATAAATCGGCCGCTGGGCAGGGTTAATGGAATGAGCGGGCTGCCCTGAGTGGACAGGTTGACCCGGCTGAGCGGGCTACCCTGAGTGAACAGGTTGACCTGGATAGACAGGCTGCGCCGGTTACGCAGGTTGACCTGGCTGTAAAGGAGCCCCAGGTTGTGCCGGATGGGCCGGTTGGCCCGGAGGCGGAACCCCAGGTTGTACCAGATGGGCCAGTTGGCCTGGAGGCGGAACCCCAAGTTGTACCGGATGGGCCGGTTGGAATGGTGGAGGAATAGAGCCAGGTGGTTGCTGGTAACCGGTTTGACCTGGAGCAGGACCATATGATGGTCCCGGCTGATATGCAACGTTGGAAACAACAGGATACTGCGGTTGCATAGGTTGAGAAGGCTGGATTTTCCCCCCAGGACCATAGGCCGGTCCTGGTTGGTACCCCGGCTGAGGCTGCACAGGTTGACCGGAAGGGTTGTAATACTGTCCTTACGGACCGTACGATGGCCCTTGCTGGCCTGCAGGATAGCCTTGCACGGGCTGCCCCTGTGGGTCATAAGGATGGCCAGGTTGGCCTGAAGGTTGGCCTTGGAAAGGTTGCCCTTGCGGGTTATAAGCCTGGTTATAAGGTAAACCTTGAGCATGGAGGTGAGCCTCAGGAGCGGGTAGACGCAAAATGTCCCCGTGCTCATCATACTGACCTGGAAAAGCATATACGGGTGTACCATCCTGTGCATAGTGCGAGAAGTAAGAGCGGTTGGGATCTTGAGAGGATGGTCCAACCTCGGGGTTCAGCTGTTGTAGGGACAACCGATACTCCTCCGGAGAAATGTTCTCCGACATAGCAGTCGCTAAATAAACATCTTCAGGAGGCGGCATAGCCCTTGCGGAGGGTGTCGTGACAGCGGGTGCAGATGTGGCCACACAGACAGTGGGTCGAACGGGTACAGAAGTGACAGGTGTCTGAGGAGACACCCCCGGTGAAGGAGCAGCCAGCCTCGGAGGAGCTGATACTCCCATAGAGGCTGCAGCGGAAATGATCTGACCCAAGGACCTGTACCCTGGTGGTAATGAGGGACTGGATGACAACATAACAACTGGTTCAGAGTTGTCTCCTGGAAATAATCTTCGTGGGAAGAGCTGATAGTCTTCACCAGACGTTGGGATTTCCTCACCAGAATCACTCATGTTTGAGCCTGCCGCTAGATCTTGCAATAGACGGCGAGGACTAGGAGGAAAAACAACAGTTATAAAAGGCGAACCTGATGTAAGAGAAAGGAAATCAGATCCTAATCTCAATTCAGACCAAGGGTCAGAAAAGGGCCAATTGAACTCAACTGGTCCCCCAAAGGGTTGCTCAGAAAGAACCGGTCCCCCGTCAGGAAACTCGGAAACAATGGGCTGCTGTGGTTCAGCAGAGGATTAGGGAACCTCTGATGAATTGTCCGTATGAGGACTACCAGTAGACGAAACCGAGGGTTCCGCCACTGTGGTAGCAACGATAAGAGAAAAAGATCAAACACACACACGGGTTGAAAAAGAGTCAAGACACACAATCAAACGGTCAACAAGCAAAATCTAACAAGGCGTGTGATCGTGGGTGATTAATTTTTTTACCACATTGAAAAATAAGAAACTTCACCGTTTCATGTTTTAAGAGTCGAGAAACGGTCGAAAAGGTGACTCTATCTCTTTCAGATTTGACAGAAGCATGAAAGCATAAGCACTTGGTGATCCTTTCAAATTTAGGGAGTCAGAAAAGATCAAATGACTACTCAGGAATACTAGGCAAAAGGGTGTACCAAATAGCCATGAATTGCAATATACACCTTGGTTCCAATAATGAAGGAGAAATCAACCAAGGACTTTCCGTACGTGTAGGAAATCTCCCCGAATGCTGTGTTCGGTGTATCATGAGTATAGGGTGGCAGACTCGGCTTCCTATAGATAAAGGATTGAAACCTAGTGGGGTCTCCCTTTATATACACAACGGTACAGGCAGCACAAGTCCGTACTAGTGCTGTCTAAAGCCAAGAGGCGAACGTCAACTACTAGGTTTCAAGACGCCGGAACACGTCTCTAGCCTAGACCTCTAAATGTGTTTCGTTAGATTTCAATGCTACCTTAGTGTAAATTGAGTAAATTTTAAATTTGATCTTCAATTACGTTTAAGTTTTCAGGCCCTAACGAATGTGCTGTCTCAAAAATCTCCTAAATGCAAAACTACATGCCACAGTATATCATTTCATTCGATGAAAGCTAGCTACAGAAGAGTTAAGAGATTTTTACACAAACAAAATGATCGGAAGACAATCAGTGATATCTCTAATGCAACTAATGAAATCAAAAAAATTTCTTTCAAATTCACTAATTACTAATAACATCAAAAAGATTTCAATTTGCACTAATCAACCAAAAGCAAAAGAGATTTTTTTATTTTCAATGTTTGATAGCTAGATGTACTAAAAAAACTGAAAACAAATGAGAAGCAATTTGAGAAATGATAATAAGAGAGTAAAAACAAGCAGATTTCACTCAATGGCACAAACAATCAGATCTCAAATCGACCAAAAGTCTCTCAAAACCAAGAAAATTCTCAAAGACACCAATGAGCCGTGTAATCTAGGCCCAAAATGAAGGAAAGCGAAATTCGAATGAAAACGAAATCAGTCACTCAAAAAACGCAATAAAATGATAGACAAATGTCAAACGAATGCAAGGAAGCAATCCCAAAGTCGGCTGAATGAACGAAAACCAAAAACTCCCAAGGGAGGCTCGACTCACAAAAGCACCTAGATGCCCTAGGGCTCAAATGCAAAATCGAAAGAAATAGGCAAACAACCAAAGGATGAAGGTTACAACCAATCAAAATAGGCTCCAGTGCACTCAAACAGCCGAAAAAACAAGATCAAAATCACAAGTCAGTCCCAGAAAGCATGAAACACAACAAACCCTAATAGCTCACAGGATTGGCACGACTATGAGCTTGAAATTAGCACCAGAAAGGCAATGGCGTGGGTGATACACAGGCAACCTACGCCAATGGGCATGACTGTCACACTGAAAAGCGCGCCAGCCAAGTTTACTATGGAAAAATGAAAAACAAGCAATCTCAGACACAGACAAGTGATGAAAAGGCCAAAACAAAGCCAAACAAATAGGAAAAACTAGTCCAAAGAGCTAACCAAGCAAGAAGGGCCAAGAAGTTGACCAGAAAGAGAAGACAAAACTCCAAGTTGTTCAGTCGATACACCAAAATGGAGATTGACTGAAGCAGCGTTGATCTACTCTGCTAATGCAGAGCAAGAGCGTTTCAGAGGCTATCTGGCTATGCTTCAGGCTCCTTCTATAGCTTACAAATCGAACAACAAGCTGAGTCCCCAGTGGAGTTGCCAAATTCTTGATGAGGTAAATCCCCTCTGCGGACAGAGGCGATCCCTACTAGCCCAGATCAAGTCTAGTAATAATCAATCACGCTACAGTGCAGGTTCCTAATTGCAAATAAACCGACTTGCGATGAAGGCTTACCTGGAATCTAACGCTGTCGTTTGTATAAGAGGTGGTGCTCACGTTCCTTTTCCCTGGGCATATTTAAATCCCTACCATCTCCGTGATAATTATGACACTCGCACATGCAAGAAACAACACAAACGCAAGCATAAAATCCGTATATACAACTATATGTCATCAAGAGACATAACTCATGAACATGATCAATAACAAGAGTGGAACCATAACCAATAGTCGCTTAACATTAATGAGTCAAAAAGAAGAATACAACCAAAGCTTTGATGCCGAATTCTCCTTTGGCGAGTCGTCAGTAGAACATGTCTCGATAAAGCTTGTCAAGGATGGGACAATCCTCTCTCCCCGGATACTTGGAAATAGTCTCCTTGCTTGGATTTGGCCTTAAGGGAATCAAGAAGGCTCTTGTAGCATAAGGATGTGAAAGTTTGGGAACTAGCTTGCAAAGGAGATGACAAGATTTTATAGATGGAGGAAGGGAGTTAGACCCCATAATTATGGGATTGGCCCTATCATCAAGGGAAACCCTCCATGAGAGGTGGCAAACCACTTCCTCTCTATGGAAATCCGTAGCCAAACCACCCAACTCAAGATAGATATCAGTCCAGGAATTTGTTAGGATGAAACTTCCGCCTTTTATTTTTAAAAACACCTCTTAATATGGTTGGCGCAGGTGCGGCTCTATGACAGAGCGCCAATTGGCGTGCCCTCTTTGGAGGATTTTCCCTCTTGGCGCGAGGGTTGAACTATGGAACCAAGCCAATGGAAAAAGAGCTATTTTTGGGGTTTTTTGCAAGGAGATGTCTTCAGGGCAATGAAAGCTCATCTTTAGAGGGATGCAATGAAAGTATTTTCAAGTCTTGTCTCTGCTCACAGGTCACGGAATGAGCCCTCCAATGTGCGGGATGGGGATTGTAGGGATGGTGACAAATTATCGTGGAATAATTTAGGTCATATTCCTCACAAAAATATTTCTTGATTAGCACCCTCGATCTGTGGTACGGTGATATCATCGTGTACCTCCAAACATCTAATTTCAGGTCAAAGTTAATGAAAGATGCCCGACGCCGCATTCGGCATCAATCGCAACCTTATTGTATTGTTGGAGATACCCTTTATCGTGTTGGAGTCGATTATGTACTTCGCCAATGTCTGACCCTCAAGGAAGCTGAGAAAGTTTTAAATGAATGCCATAGTGGCACCTGTGGTGGTCACATGTCTGGTTATGCCACTGCATAGAAGATCCTTCGTGTTGGCTATTTATGGCCATCCATTTTTAAAGATTGCATTGTTGCAGTATGCAAATGCCGTGCGTGCCAGATTTATCAACACAAGATGCGTGCGTCGCCTATTCCTTTACACTCTGTCATTATCATTGGTCCTTTTGCCAAATGGGGTATAGATTTTATGACGTGTAACCCTCGTTTTGTTGGGGGGCATGCCTATATTATCGTCGTCGTCGATTATTTTAGGAAATGGGCCGAAGCAATGCCTACACTAGCTGCGGATGGTAAGACAGTGGCACAATTCATATTCAATCACATTATTTCTTGGTTTGGTGTCCCTCAAGCCATCATTACCGACCATGGTTCTCATTTTCGGGATTATATTATGGCAGATCTGACGTCTAAGTTGGGTCTGCGTCACAACAACTCAACGCCTTATTATCCTCAAGCTAATGGCCAAGTTGAAGCTATAAACAAAGTCCTTGTTACAGTGATTCAATGAACAATCAGGATCCATAAATAAAACTAGCATCTCATGTTGTTTTAAGCTCTATGGGCTTACCGAACGTCGATTAAGAATGCAATCGGATTTACCCCGTTTCAGTTGGTATACGGTTTGGAAGCCATGCTTCCGATTGAATGTGAAATTCCTTCACTTAAATTAGCTATGGAATTACTGCCTAATACTTCGCCTGAAGAAGAATGTCTCCTCTACTTAGAGATATCGAACGAAACTCATTGCTTAGCTGCCTCGGTCATCGAAGGATAGAAGAAGCGAGTCAAAGCCCATTTTGACCAAACAGTTTCCCCTCGTTCTTTTATCGAAGGTGATCTCGTTCTCCTATACGACCAAGCTCATGACAAGCTGGGGGCAATAAAATTCCAACCCATGTGGCATGGGCCCTACATCGTCAAACGTGTGTTACAGAATGGGGCTTATGAGCTTATCGACTATGAAGGTTATCCCTTATCGCAACCCAGAAATGGGTTGTACCTGAAAAAGTATTATTCTTGAGTCATTCATGCGTGATATGTGTACATAGGTGAATTTTTCATTTTTCGTGCATGGTTTGGTTTGATGTGCTTTGTGAGCTTTTTTTTTCTTATTGGGTCCTGTTTGCTATGCAGATGTCTATTTCCCCTTATGTTAGTTTTGTGGATGGTGCTTCCTGCAGTACCAGGAACTTGTCTTCGGTAGCCTGGGTAATTTATGATCCTGTTGGTGAGTTGATTAACTTACAAGGTATTTTTCTGGGACCAGCTACAAACAATGTCACTGAATATAGTGCTATTTTGGAACTATTAATCGAGGCAGTTAACCTCGGCATACGCGCGTTGCTTGTGAATTTGAATTATCAACTTGTTGTTCTTCAACTGAACGGTCATTATTCGATTTGAAACCCATGCATTTTGAGATTGTATTTGCGTATTTGTTTACTTGAAATACATTTTGATTTCATTACATATCAACATATACCAAGATGAATGAATACATTAACAGATGCAATAGCTAACATTGTGCTAGATAGACATTTGCGCAATTTATAAAAACATCATCATATGTAAATAGACCCATGTAGAAAATAGATGTATATATATATCATTTGTTTGCAACGTGTGCATCATAAAACCCAAAAAATAATATATGTCTGTTTCAGTTACATCGTGAGACAACATGTCTCTCAAAAATGTGCGGAAATAAAGCCTAAGTGCCTAATCGGCGTGGTGCTCATGATAGCATGTCACCGCCCATACCAACTGCCTCAGAAAGTGGTGGATACAACTCGGCACTCCTACAGTGTGCCTCCGATAGGCCCGAGGCACATCATCCAAGAGAGCATATTATGGGACCCCACAGGCAATCCCCTCCAGGTTTTGCATTATCTCCTCCTCACCACCCTCACCATGAGGATTGAAATTGCGAAGAAATCGCCTCACTATTGGCGACATACCTGCAGGATGCTCTGGGCCAACATCTGCATGCATATAAGAATAACCGTCAGAACATGCATATATATCAAAAAATTATAAACTCATGAAAATAAAAAATGAGTCTTACCCAGTTCTTTGTCCCAATCCTCTCCCTTCGGGAGTGGGAGGTCTGGGTCTCTGGTGAAGTCTGTGCCGGTGTAGGGCCAATCCTCCACGACAATCAGTTTTCATTAGAGCCAATAAAAAAATTCTAGCCTCCAGGACATCTGTTGGCCATCCCTTGCTCTAGGCATTAGTGCCGCCCATTGGACCATCTGTGGTTCGCTGGGTGGTGGCATCAGGATTATAATTTCCTGACGCTGGAATATGGGTAATCGTTCTAAGAATAATGATACCAGAATCGATCCATACCCAAACTGCTTGAGTTTGGTCTTCTTGCACTTAGTGAGTTGCCATTTGATGTTGATGGTCACGGCCTGGACCCTGTTGAAAAGAGTCGAGTTCATAAACTCTGAGGCATGAAGTAGTTGTGTCTTCGTGGCCTCATGCAGTGCTTGTGATCCCGCAGCCCGCGTGATAGTGTGCAGCACTACTCTTAGTGCTATATCAAGGAAGGTTTGGAAATCCACTTTGCCACTCCCTGTTCCTTTTCGTGCCCCTCAGCACACCCTGTCAATTACCATCGCTATGCTTTCCCCAGAAGGCCGGGTACTGGTTAAGATAGGGACTGCACCCCTACGCGACAACCCAATGATGAAATACACATCAGAAACTTTGAGTTCAAGCTCCTGATCCCAAAGTACAAACTTTTCCTGATCTTCATCCCAAATGCTTATCAAATATTGAAGAAATTTGGGCAGAGCCCGAAGACACGGTGTTAGGAAGAACTTCTTGAGCCCACAATTTCTGAGGGCATTCATGCATTTTTCATTTTCCATGGCTTGTTCATCCTCCTCACTATGTTCTCTCTATTTCCACTCAATTACCATCTTTTCTGCTTGGTACCTGCATGAATTATTCATATAAACCTTATAAGTCCCCTTGGGCATTAAAATTTGTAATCATTTGGTTGCATTTTCTTGAAATTAAAGCAGATTTTAAGTTGCGTGGTTGGCGCGACCCCTATGTAAAAAAGGGTCGATTGGTGCGGGTCAATGCCCGAAACCCGCACCAACCGCAATGCCCAAAATTTTACAAATCCTCCCCTAAGGGATCCAAAATGACAATTGAATACAATGAAATATAGCTCAAAAGATAGCAAATGGTGTCGGCTCTTACCTGAAACAGATAAAATCCAGATTGGTTCACTGGATTGTTCAAAATCGCCGCTTGGAGATCGCAAGGAAAATGGGTCACTGTTGCTCTACAAAGAGGTAAAAGTGAAAAGTAAATATTATTTACCACTTATGGTCTTTTATAACTTTTCAAAATCCTAAAATAGGTTTTAAAACATATTTGTCGATATATTTTCATATTGTTTTTGAGGAATACATTTTACACGCGTCTTTTTGTGCAGTGACAGGTTTTCAAATGGTTATGACGAAGAAACGAGTTGTATTTTATACTTTTTCGGACTCGGGAAAAAAATGAAAAATTCACTATTGGAGTCACCTTTCAACTCTTTTCTGACTCTCTAAAACTGAAAATATCGCCGAGTCGCTTGTCGTTTTGAACTCGTTAAATTGGCTGCGAAACGATATCTACCCAGTATACGTTTACCCCTTTTTCGGGCTGGGATAGATTATTTATGAAAAAGGAATACCTTAGCCGATCGTGACTAAGAGCTTCTCTCAGACACAGTTTTTTACCTTTTCGGATCTATGAGACTACCTACGAAAATGGATTGCTGGAGTTTTCTTTTCTTATTTCTTTTCAAACTCTCTAAATATGAAAAGATGTCTAGTTCTCCCTTGTAAGACTCCTTAAAACCTGATGACATCAGACTCCGTCGTCATGACGTTATTCAAGTTCCTCCTTCCTGGGGCTCGTAAAATGTACTAGGTTTGATTTGTACGAAGGAAAAACTTAAATTGCAAGCTTATGCTATCCCATTCAAGCTTGTTTTAAAAAATAATTGGGGTACTCGCCAGAAATGGTGGGGGGAAATGGAACCAGATTGTAGTTGTGTTGGCAGTATGTCGCTCCTAAACATGGCACTTTTCTGCATTCGTGTCGGTTTGGGGACATCTCATCTCGTTATTTTTTTGCCTCCATGGGTTTGGATAATCTATTTTGACCGCTCATCTTCTCTTTGCCACGTCACCATGACCTTAGATCCCTTGATGTCAAATACTGCCAAATCCAGTGTCGTGCCGCCGATATGTTCAAGAGAAGTTTGCCTCTGAATTTTTCAACCTCCCTCTGATTCTCTGTTGGTCTTGATTCACAAACATCATGTTCCTCTGTCTTGTGTCGATGATGTGGGAAACATTATGGCCCACCTTTGATTAAGATCACTTCTTGTCTACTCCAGCTCATTATCCAGGAAGTTGATTTAGATACTCCGTTCAGGTACCTTCGAGCCTACATGCCTCAATGGTAGGTTCTTCGCATTTGACGCAAGGTCCACATAATTGGCCTTCGATCGAATAACTCTGTAGGTGTTCGACATCAGATCATTGTTCACATTCCGTGGATTGTACCTTTTCATACCTTGAGAGCCATTATCATTATTGGTGGTTTCTCTCGCATCTGTTAAACAACTTTCATCATTGGTTGGTAATTATACGATGTTATTGCATGTTCGACTTCAACTCACATATTTGCATGCTCGAATTTGTACTTTGTTCGGGTCGAGATAGAGCTTAAGACCCTGGGTTTTGTCTGATGAAATCCAAGCTGCAGGTTATTTGTGGATTACTATGACTTATTATATGAATCTTTTGATTGGATGACTGCGACCATACCTGAGTCTATTTGTTGATCCCTATTGTTGGATGGCTGTGTCCATACCTCAGATCTCATTGTTTATGTACTCTATTATCGATGGCTGCGCCCATGCCACATGTCATGTATCAGATGTATCAGTTGTATTTATACTTGCAGGTTTTCTAACAGTAGTGTTTGGGTCGAACACGTTCTCATAAAGCATTTCACCCCTCCCTCTCTCTCGGATCTCATGCTTTAGGGGGCATCTGTTACACAACATTTTGTCACCGTCCCTGCAATCCCTCACCTCGCATATTGGAGGGTCTTTCCCGTGACCTGTGAGTAGTGTCATCCTCTGCAAAAACCTTCTTTGCATCCTTTTGTACAAGAACATCATTTCTCCTATTGAACATTTTCTCAAAAAGCCCATAAAAACCTATGTTTTGGCATTGGCGCGGGTAGCCACTTTACCCCTCGCGCAAATGTGGAGGATGTACACTAGAGGTCACGCCAGATGGTGCTCTGTCTCTTTATTGTTCCCATGCTAACCTTTTTGGGAATGTTTTTTAACAAACTAGAGGCAGAAGTTTCCTTCAACCACCTTAGGGATGAGTCACAGGAAGTGGTTAACTAGATGAGCCACGGATCTCCCTCTTTAGGTAGTGGTTTCCTCCTCCCATGGGACACTCCTAGAAGATAGGTCTCCCTTCCATGATTATAGGGATCCTAGCCTCTCCCTCTCCCCCTATATAAATGAGCTTTCTACAATCATGAAAGCTAGTTGAACAAAGAGGATAATACAGCTGAAATTTTGAACTTGGAGAACTAAGCTATAGTTGAATCACTGAGAAGGTAGATCAAGAAGGAAGTCCATCGAAAGGTCCCTTATCCCGTCTGAATTCCCCGACGAGATTTGAGACGTGCTTCGCCCGAGCCCTGCTGGAGGAGACCGCAACGTCAGAGCATGGTTGTATCTCTTATTTCTAACTATTAATATAAGTGACTATTGTCTGGTTCCTGTCTTGTGCTTTGTCTTTATCGAATACAATATGCTAGTATTCTCTGACTGACTAGTAGATTTTGGATGGAATTAGTATGTGGTATGTGGATATTGTTTTATGATCTCTGTGCAGGTGTCCAAACACGATAGGAAGAGGGGTTGTGACTTGTCTTCGATCAGGAGCGAGAGGCTCTCATCATCACTACAGGCATCGACGATAATTTTGGACCACAGGTATGCCATCTTATTGCATCCTCTTTCATTAAAACATCTAGGAACCTACACTCTAGCATGATTCCTTGTTTCTAGAACCATGAAAAATTTTAGGGGCTAATATTCGCAGGTGGGCTAATTTGCCATCTTTTTTCCAAAAAAAAGATTCGTCAATTTCCATTTTTTTTTAAATTGATTTGCTCAAATTTTATAGTATAAAAATATTTTACCCTAAAAATCGCCAAAAATTTATATATACTAATATAAAATGATTAGAAAACTAAATACTTTTTACAAAAACAACAGATCAAAATTTTTACAATTCACATATTGGGGATTACTAAGATTCGCCAAGCTTTTAAACTTTAAGAGAAACGTCCATCCTTAAAAATTTTCCCCGGTTTCTAGACCCACCCTAGGGCTAGTGGGATCACCTTTGTCCGCAGAGGGGATTTACCTGAGTAACAGGGGCCCAAAGGAAGGAAGGGAAGATGTTACACTTGTAACAAGACTGGCCACTCAAGAGAGTTCTCTAATAGAAGGGACTCTCCTAGGGATGATGACAAGAAAAAATCGAGAAGGAATGGCAGGAGAAACAAGTTCCAATGAAAAAGGAAGGCTCCCTCTGATCGTAATGGGAAACCTTTCAAGAGGTCAAGAAATTCCAGGTAGGATGAGTCTAATGTTGTTGATAATAAGAGAAATGATTTTATTCTTGTTTCTGCCTGCTTTGCGGCATCTCCACCTAACACCCTGGATGTCTAGTTAATTAATAATGGTGCTTCAAGGCACCTCACTGGGTATAAAGAAGCCCTTTCTGATTTGGTTGATAAGGATACTAATCTAGAAATTATCCTTGGAGATAATT